>CM021108.1:606246721-606724124 GCA_007115665.2 Sequoiadendron giganteum | reverse complement strand
ACCTAAAAATGGTCTGGACAATCTAATTAATTAAATATGAATTATTTGATTAATTTACCTTTTATTCTTCTACTATTAAATAAATAGAAATATTTATTTATATAGTTCACCTTTTATTTCTTCTATCTTTATTACATTATTTCTTCTTAATTAGATAAACAAATTTATTTAATTATCCTTATTAAATTCTTCTATTATCTTAATCACATCATCATCTAAATTAAATAAACAAGTTTCTGACTTTTTTTAATTTAATTATCACACTTCCTCCATATTTATTTAATTAATAAATAGACTTCTATAGTTTGTTTTATTAAATTAAATATCTTCTTGCCTAAATTGAATAAATCCAAATATTCAATGGAAATGCATTCTACAGCTATTTCCTATTTTTACTCAAAAGTTGCACAAATCAAATTAGATATTATATGTCTAATTTATGTCTAAATTAATTGACTCAATCTTCACGGGAAAATTTGGAGACAAATTGAAGATAAATTTCCAGGAAACTCCATCTTCTTCCATCAATTCTTCCTATCATCTAGCTTGATGTTTTTGTGGGTAGGAACCATTCCCAAAATCTTCTCAAATCTTCTCAATCTCTTTGTGAGTCTATAAATACAACCTTCTTCAAACATGAAATGGATATAGAATCCCAAATTTGTGCAATCTTACTCTGTAGGAAATAGAGAAATCAAGCAATCAGGCATCTTAGTATCATAAAAATCATAGCAATTTAGAATCATAATCTTGGCTACATAGTAATTTTAATGTAGCTTTCATTTATCAGTTTTCATGTCAGAATAGATTACAATAGCTTCTTTTTATCAATTAGATATCATCAATCATCACATCATTGCATTTAACATCATTCCATTCTCTAGATTGGCATTTTAACAGTCACAAGTACTTACCAAATCTGAGAGCCCTCTATGATTTAATAAATCTTTGGAGATAGGAAACAATGAGACGCTTTCAAGTTTCTGCTCTTTTTATTAGTTAATTATTGTAGAATCTTGATATAATGTTTCATTAAGAAGTGTATTTACCTTTCTTACTTATTTCACACTTACAATTTGGCACCCACCATGGGGCCTAACCCCATATTTCACAAAATTTCTTTGAAAAGTGTTGTGCAGGTTTCTAGTGTGTTTAATTTAGCGCGAGCGAGAGATTTTTTGACGCTTCCGATGAAAGCTATAGTGCTTCTGAGCTATGTTTCAGAACTTCCAAAAAAAAATAGCGCTTCTGAGGAGGAAAATATAGCGCTTCCATGGTCTATTTCACTGCATCGGCCACCCGTTTCCAGCATAATTGGCCTCTATTCTTCAAAATAGCTATAGCGCTTTTGCGAAATTATATGGAACTTCTGCAAACGATTGTAGCACTTTTGACTATAGCGCATTTGATATAAATTATAGTGCTTCTATTTTTTGTTTCAGTGCTTCTATAACTGCTTATCTAGATCTGACGTGACCGTAACGAAAATTTTGTTTTGATGCATTTGGACTAAAAAGAATCAATCCTAGGGTATTCACTTGATTTAAAATTTATCAATCCTAGGATAGACATCACATATTTTGCTTTATCAGTTAAAATTGAAACCACGACTTTTGTGAAGCAAAATCTTCACATAGAATAGCAAAATTTGTCTTTTGGATTTTAAAATCCAACATTGATTACTGTGCTTGTGTGGTGAATAGGCTTATGCTCTCCCATTAACTAGGTGATCAAAACCTCAGACTCATCCTTTATTTCCATGCAATTTACACTTTTTAAATCCTTTAGAAGGCCTGCTGTAGTGGGAAAAAGTACTCACCCTACGGGAATGACCTAAGTGGGAACAACCAAAGCTAGGTTTTCCACCCCACTATAAAATTTAAAGCAAATCTGGGGAAACCCACTTTTTATTGGAGTTGTACAAAGATAACCATCCCCAAAATCTTTCTTCTAAATATTGGGAGGTCTCTTGAGGGAGTTTATATATTGCCTCTCTGAACGAAAACCCTATCTAAGAACCATAGTGTAGTATCCAGTTGAGTCAGTAACCAAACATTGTAATACTCACAGTGCAAGGGGAGGGAAGAATCTTCCCCCAAGACACTCACTGTATAATTTCCAAGGACCATTTGATCAAGGAATGAGAAATCCAACTTTGAGTATGCGCCTGGAAAAGACAAAAACATGAGTGCCCTCTAGGGGGTGACACGGCTATGTGAGTCAACGCAAATTTAAGATGTTGGTTGTTGAGTACAACAATGACCTTTTTGACTTTAAGAGTGAGTCTGTCTGAAGTGTATCTTTGTTCAAAAAAACTAGTGGAAATCAATAAGGACCATTCGTGGTTCTTGGACATACACTATTTATTCAGATTCTAGGATTAAAGATAATTGTTCTACAATTTTCTTGCTATGTTCTCAAATCATTGTAACTTAGATAAAAGATCATCCTAAAAACCACAAACCAAATCAAATTGGGAAATTAATGAACAAAAATTGGAAATCCAAAATTTTTGTCAAGAAATCCCTCAAAACAAGAGTCAAGAAACTAAAGAAATTACTTAGTTACAAAAATATTTTAAAAAGAAGACATTTCTTGTATCAAAGTAGAAAAATCTTGCTTCATCATAGAACTTTCCTACATAGGTATCACGATTTCGCTAGGGGTTATACTAGTGATTATGCCTTAGAGCCTCTTTATTCACAAGCCTATTTTCAAAGAAGAGATCTTACACAATATCATAATCATAGTCAACCCATTCATCAGTCCTCCATCCCACAACCAATGATAGAATACTCCACTAGGCCCGATCAAATTTTGCAATAAAAAATCTTAGAATCTTTAGGCTTATCATCCAACATCAAAAAATTACTAGTGGAGATATCTTGTCAAGATCAACAATCCTAGAAAAAAAATCTCTTCATGAGTAGAAAAATCAGACAAAATCATTTGAAACCGAAAGTAGTGCTTCCATATTTTGTCTTAGCACTTTTGAGGTCTGTTTTAGTGCTTTTGAGGTCTTTTTTAGCACTTGTGAATCCAAAGTAGCGCTTACACCCTATGTTTCAGCACTTCCGCAAAATAGTGCTTTGAAAAACTGTCATAGTGCTTCCACACTCTATTTTAGCACTTCTGCAAAATAACACTTATGCGCTCTATTTTAGTGCTTCTGAACTTTGTTTTAGCACTTTCAAAAAATAAAAAAATAGAGAGCTTCTAGACATATCAGCCAGATTGGTTAACATCTAAAACATAGATTTTTATCAACCAAAACTATCTTTTCAAAACAGACACTGTCTAGAAACCAGAAATAGATAGGTTCCTACAAGTTAACATTCTTTTCAACTAAAACCCAGATCTTGCAAACTATAAAGTGTCAAGCAAATCAAACAAAAATCTTGGTTATTTAGCTAAGTTTCTTTATCAGGATATTATCATCCTACTATCACGAAACAAGGCATAGTAATTAGATTTTAACCTAGTCTCATCAATAGGATATATCATCCTATTTAACTTTGTTAAAATTCATTTGACATTTATTAGAAGAATAACTTGAAACATCAAATACCATGGCAGAGGAAAATCCTTGGAATAGCTTACATCAAAGTGACAAGAATGAAATAACGACAGAAGACATACAAAAAGCACAACAAGACCCAAAATTCCATAAATTTATGGAAAAGATCTTAGAGCAAGACATGGAAAATATCTCCTAATGCTAGCTGAATCAATTGCCAAACTTTCCAAAGATTTTGATGTTGATTGCTTAAAAGAAGCACCTAGAACAAATGAAACCGAAATACCACAAAACTCACAAAATGTAGATCTGGTTGTTGCCCTAACAAGCCAAATGCAAAACTTACAACAACTATAGAACATGATAAAGGGAAACACGAAAAGTTATGCATTATAGGACATTTGTCCTTATCCTTTTGACCCAACAGTAGACATGATACCTTTCCCTAGACACTGTGAATTCCCAAAATATGACAAATACAATGGTAAGACAGATCCAATCAACCATATAAGGGAATTCAAGACCATGAGATTAGAATTTGCACACGAAGAAACTTACCTAATGAGGTTATTCCCAAGAAGCTTAGGAGGTCAATGTATGGAATGGTTTTCCAAACTACAACAAGGAATATGAAATTTTGAAGAGCTCGCCAATAGGTTCATATCACAATATTATTTTAACATCCAACATGACATCACAATAAAGGATCTCTATAAAATGAAGCAAAACAAAGGTGAGACATTCATGTCCTTTTTACAATGATGGCAAAGAATATTTGCTAGGTATCCTCACTCCATACTTGAGGAAGAAAAAATGGAGTTATTCATAGAAAATTTGACGAATGAGATGAGCTTTAGGCTCGAATTATAATATCCTCCAACATTTGAAAATGTGATTGAAAATGGCCTTAAAATTGAAGAATCTTTGGTCAAATGAGCGGTGATCAAACACTACAATGAAAATCAAACAACACCAACTCCTCAAATCAATACACCAACAATGACAAACATAAATTCTAGCAAAAGAACAAAAATATTGGGATCAACGAAACCGCAAATGATTTACAAAATGCAAAGCAAGTTTTTAACTTGACAACCTCTATTGCAAAGAAAAACCAAAATAGTGACCAAAGCATCAAACCAAATATCAATCAAAACAATGGACACTCAAAACCACACACATATCAAAAATCATCAAACCGACGTAGGTTCACACCATTAGGCCAAACACTCGAATCAACAATGAGGGAAATTTATACAAGTGGTCTTATAAACTACATGAGAAGCATGATTTTGGGATCCAAAAGTCAAACCACCATGGTGGAATGACGTAGATTATTGTAACTTCCACAACAATAAGGGACACAAGACAAATGATTGCATGGAATTAAAACATATAGTTCAAGATCTGATTGACAACAACAAGGTATATGTACAGGGAAATCAAAACAACAACGATCATACAACCTTTAAAGACCCTTTACCAAATTATGACAAGGGAGTGTCATCTTCTACAAATAATAAAGGTAAAAATTTCATTCACATTTACGATAGCACGATATTTTGATTTTATGAAGTAGAAAGTGATACTATCACTAGTAATCACATGGATAACAACAAAAACAATGAAATTATATGACTGGATCTAAAATCCAAAGCATACAAATATCTGACAATTAAATAATTTTTTAAAAATCAGAGAAAGACAAGACTATTAACCGGTTAATGTAATGACAAGGGGGGAATCCAAGGTAATTTTAAAGGGAGTTGCACTTAAAAACACAACTCCACCTCCAAGTCAATACAACATTGTAGACCAACTTCAGAAAATACCAACGCAAATATCAATACTTGAACTCCTTAAACTATCACCATCACATAAGGAAGTTTTAGAAGAAGCGCTTGTTGCCACCACGATACCCAACAATCTAGATGTTTGCCAATTCCAACCTATGGTGGGACATTTGACCATGCCACACTGTCTATCATTCTTTGAATAGGATTATGTGTCACTTAAATCATCCACATAACACCTCCCTCCACATTGAAGTCTTGATCCACAAGCATTGTGTTAAAAGATTCCTAATAGATGGGGGAGTTGGTTTGAACATTTGTACTTAAAAGTTAATCCATGCACTAGGGTATTCAAATAATGATATTGATGCCTGAATAAAAATGACAATAAAGGCTTATGATGAGGAAGAGAGATCTTCTAAAGGACTGATTGTGTTTCCCATACAAGTGGGACCAATGATGAAAAATATAGCATGCTAGGTACTGGAAAAAGAGTTAACCTACAATATACTCTTAGGACATCCATGGATTCATGAAATGTAGGCAATACCTTTGACCTATCACCAATGTTTAAAATTTCCAGTTAATGGACAAGAGGTGAATAAATAAGTAGATTATAACAATCCTCAACATTGTGACACGCTCAGAATTTCTCAAGACACCTTTGTGCCTCACAATAGGGAAGCATGCATTTCAAATTCATCAAATGAAGAAAAAAATCCAAATATTACATCCAAGTGGGTTTAGAAAAATGATAAATCAAAAGATACAAGTGTTGTTGAAACTACATTAACAGACAATAAGGATCCCCTAAATTCTCTATCATAGAAATTCTAAGAAAAGGTCCAGCTTGTTGGGTCTCAAAAATGCTGGTTCGAATGAACCACGAGAGGCTGCTACACTCTCACTACGTTGATGGCCAACTAACAAGGCCAACCAATATGGTTGAACCTTCTACTCTTTAAGGCTCTGCTAAACCTAGGCGGGTGCACCTATATGAGTGACACAAATTTTGAATTATGTTTCCTACTTGACCTACTTATCCACAAATGGCAATTTGATAGTGGAAAGATATGATCCTAATTTGGTATAAATAGTATATGCAATATGAAGCTGAAGTCTGATATATTCGGTTAACAGATGTCAAATGAGATGAATAAAACTAATGTTATGAAAATAAGGGAGACCAATGCCTTATTGGGTAAAAATGGAGTCAAATGAAAGCTTTTAATGAGTAGTTTCTATCTAGCAAGTCCTCTAATCATTTGGCATTCAAAATTATGAGTTTATAACTGGTATAAACATGCAAGTATGTAATTGATAAACCCTTCTTGAGGCAGAATATCAAATCTAATTATCAGACTCTTCTTATTGATCCAAATAGCATTACAAGATTACTGTAATTGATTGAAAGGAATTTAATTCTTTGTTTAAAGAATCCAATAAATCAAATCACACAGAGACAGAAAATGTGTACTGATAAACTGAACATATACTTGATACTTCAATTTAAACAATCAAGAAACATCATATTGGAGACAATCAAATAATCACATAAATCCAACAAACAATTGATGCCAGAATGAAATCACCAAATTAACAGTTTTTCATTATCTTCCTTGAAATTCATTCATGGAACATAGTCTCCTTGAATGCCATCATTCTGAAAATATTGTACTTACAGCATCTATCCTATTCTAATTTTTTATATTCTTCCCCTTTTCTATTTATCCAACAATGCATACTTATACATTTAGCTCGCAAAAGGACGTGCCTTTTCAAAAAGTATTAAGCATAAAATGTTAACAAGTTTATCATTAACTGATTTTGGTTAAGCCACAAATGAACTGAAGACATGTGCTCTGTATAATCTTGGTGCTTATGTGTCTTTGCATCTCCTAACACATTACGGATCATGATCTCCATCATCATCATTCACTCATTTTTCTCACATGCCTCATCCAATGTTATGTCCTTTGCAATGGTTGTATTCAATATCTCTTAGAGTATCGATTCACATTCGCCTTTCCATGTAGTCGCTTCTTTCAGTTTTCCCTCATCATCATAGAACTTAGTCAATCTATCATTAGCAACTTCAATCAATCCCTGCACATCCCTTTGTAATTCCTCAAAGAAATCCCTATGTTTATCCATGATACGATTGGTATTTTCAATTCCTGTAGCATCAGGATTACCCTTTTTCATCTCCTCAATCCTTTCTTGGATTCTATCATCCAATCTTCTACATTCTTTTATAGCATCCATGTATTGTGAATGTTTTCCCCAAAGTTTATTTATCCAAGTGTTCAAAACAACCTGCCTCTTCTTGATTATTGCAGTGAGTGTGTCTAATTTCCCTTGTGAGTATGCACTAAACCCCTCCCAATGGTCCCTGTCATGTGAACTTTCACCTTGGGTGAGCATCTTCATTGGCCCTATCACAACACCTACCAAGTCCTTTAAACGTTCATTCTCTCTTAGCATTCTCTCATTACTAGTTTTATACATTTCCCTCTCTTTGATCAATGCTTGGATCTGGGCCTTATTAAACTTTGCTATATTGATCCCAATTTCCGCAGTTGCAACAGGATCAACCTCTCTAGCCTTTAGAGTCATGATATGTCTGAATTCTTTCTTAGTATCTATAACAATTGACTTCTTGTGATGGGGATACAAAGCCCAAATCATCAAGGTTTCATCATCAGGATTGTATCTTGATCTTGTATACACCTCTGTCACCTTCTCTATGTTGAGTTTGTGAGTGTCATTGTTGTCTTTTAGGAAACTATTGAACACTAATGTAGAATTGAGATCCAACCCTGGGAAAATCATAACACCTAACTTTTCTAGCATCTCTCTTCCTTTTTCAGGGGTCATGTTTATTATCTCTTTATCCACCTCATCCCTTAAGCTCTTTAACAATTGGTCCTCATTTCCTGGTGTGACATTGTCAACCAGTCCTCTTATTTCCTTTCCTTTTTGCTTGTATAAAAATGTTTTAAACTCTGAGGTCTTCACAAATTCATCATCTGCTATAAAAGACCTATAATATTCATGTCTCGTATCCATAGTTTCCTCAAAATTTGTTTCTCTGGAAGCATAGGCATAATCCTGAGTCCTTGTTCTTGATACCTTCCCAGTTGTGCCTTGTGGCCTGTCAACTTCTGATATTCCTTTAATGGAGGATAACAACTCAACATCTACCAACTCCTAATCATGCTTCTCAATCACCATTTTTGCCTCCTCTGCCTCCAAGTTTCTGATTATGTCATTAGATTGATAGGGTACATACTGGTACCCTCCAAAATTTATTCTTTATCTGGCAGAGTGGATATATCCTTCTAGATCAAAGTTTTTTCTTGATGGTGCTCTTCTCATGTTATAGTGCAATAATTTATCCAGAATCATATTGTAACCCTCCTTTGCCAATACAGTAAAATCACCAAAACACAATGTACTGGGCATAAAGGCCTGTTTCCCATATGAAATTAAGTTCATGACACTAGAGAAATCCATTTTCCTAACAATTTCTAAGTATGCAATTCTATCTGGGACTATTCTAGGAAAAATGAATGGTGTATCCTCAAAACCATAAACCCTAATCATTGTGGTATTTTCTAAGCAGTACCAATCCCCCCAGTTGTGGTTGATTGGTCCATTATAATACCTAGGCCTAAGAAACCTCTTTACTTCTTCAGATAAGGAATAATCACAAGGATGATTGAAAAATCTATACAAAGGCTTCACAAAGAATTCTTCAAAATGCAAATAAAATTGGAATTAGCAAACCTGCTGTCCCAAACAATAGTCCATAACTGAACAAGTAATGGCCTACCTTCCTTGTCAGATTGTGAAATCCTCAGCTCCTAGGGCCATAATCCTAACTCTTGTCCAAAATATAACCCCAAGTGCATCAACAGTGAATAATTCCTGAGATGCAGGACAAAGGCACCATTCTTTATCGCTATCAAACCTGCATCTAGTTCCTTAAATACATGTGAAGCATAATCAAATGATCTGGAATTGTGATACTAAATATCTGCACTAATCACCATGGGCACAACCGCCATATTCTCTTGGACTTCCATCCCTAATACCTGTCCCACTGAAAAATAACTGTACTTTAGGTAGGGTTCGAAGAGATCTACATGAAAGGGTGGTCCCTCACTATCTTCCATCGGAGTCATGACACCTAATTCTGTGCAGGGGTAATCTCCATCCTTTATAAATGGTGTCCAAGCCTCTGAATTCACTATCTAGTTCTTCACTTACTATTTTCTCACTACACATTCCTTCCAATCTGAAAACCTCAGCTATTGCATTCTCAGATATATGTATCAATGGATTCCCTAACAAATCACATATAACTTTATTCTTCTGGTTATAATGACTAGCTAGCAATTTTACCATTTCGACATCAATAAAGACATTAGGGCACACCAATTTTCCCAGATTAATTTGGGCCTCCGGATATCACGTCTGAAGTGATTTCTCCTATATGATAATGAGGTGAAACAGCTCATACCCTCTAATTGGAGTCTAAACATCCCCTATGAATTTTCATTTATCATCTAATTTGTCAATTTTCGCTTTGAGCTGCACAAAACATCTACCTTTAGGCCCAGAACTAGTTAACTGGTCTATGAGGTCTTGATTTAATTTCCTTTCAGTGCCCTCTGGTTGCAATTCAATTTTTTGCTTCTTTGCCTTTGATTGATTACCCTCCCTAGGTTTTCTTCCCTTTATTTTTCTGAACTAGTGCCTTCTCATGGACCTCGACTTTAATTCATATCTTGTTCTAGGATCAAAGGCTTTTAAATAGACACTCAATGCAGCAGGATCAACCAACTTGGATTCCTGAGGTATTTTATTATGTAATTTAACAAACCTCTAGTTAAAATCAAAGGCTGATTCATTCTGATGTTTTTGGATAGTCACCAACTCGTGCAGGCAAAATCTGATGCACACTGATTCCCATAGTGCTGAAGAAACTGATCATGAAATACTTGAATGGAATAAATGGATGTTGTTGGCAGACTATTAAACTAGTCCCTAGCATCCTCAATCAGTGACATCATAAATAATCTCATCTGAACATCCTCATACTACATATCCAAGTCTTGAATGACTACTTTAAAGTTTCTTAGATGCTCCTCAACTGTAACAGCATTACTTCCTATGAATTAAGGGACTAGGTTCCTCCAGTTATTGTCTAGAGGGTAAGGGTATATCTGAAATCCAGCAAGATCAAATTGTCTAATCAGGTTGTGCATTGTGGAGGGGGGTTTTGGAAATGTTGATACTGGTAGAGTGGGTTATGATTTGCCATATATTGTGGACCTTGTGGGGGTACATATTGTTGATGAGGAGGTGGCTGAATATTTCGGTGTTGTGGTGGAGCGTTTGCGTTTCTATATTGATTCCTAGGTTGATTTCGGTGAGCTTGTGGGGAATTTGATGGATTCATATTGTTGTTTTTATGTGGGGGCGTATATTTGGGTGAATCACCCACTGATGTTTTGTTTTGACCTTTGTTTAATTTCATCTTTCTTAAATCTTCCATTGCTTGAAGTTGTTGCTCATATTCAACCCTTAATTTTTCTGCATGTTGCCTCATTTTCTCCCACTATGTATCTTCTTCATTTTGTGTCATGAGTTCATGGTTTTCTTCAGATGTTTCATCATACTCAAATCCTTCCTCATAGAGTGTTGTTCTCTGCTCATATTCAAACTCTCTTATTTTTCTAGCTTCAAACTCAGCCATGTGCTCGTCAGCTTTCTCAAGGTCTACTTGGTGGGAAGGATTTCTCTTCCCCTCAGGAGTGTGAAGCTCTTTAGATAAGCTTTCTTTGTTTGCAAGCGCATCATATGAATTATGTGTTTCCAGTAATGATTTTGATGCTTTGTTTTTTGTTGTTGTGTCCAATTCATTAAATACTTTCTTGCCCTGATTGTTTTTGTAGGTTGACTTTCCCTTATCATCAGGACCATCCCCTTCCTTCTACAAAGATCTCCTTCCTTGCATGTTGTGAGAAACTATGATGGTCTAAACTCTAGCTTGATTCCTTTCTGATTTGGATCTTATTGTATCAATCTCAATGTTTTTATTCATTCAGAGTCGCCACCCACTTTTTCTAAAAGTGAGAAAAGGTTTTATTATTTTACCCAGGGGAGTCAATTTTCAAATTTTAATTATGGTTTTCTTTTAATGAATCTATAAGGAATGGTTTTCTACCATAGGACTTCTATTTTCCCCAGCAGAGTCGCCAATTTGTTGGGTCTCAAAAATGTTGGTTTGAATAAACCACGAGAGGTTGCCACACTCTCACTACGTTGATGGCCAACTAACAAGTCCAACCAATATGGTTGAACCTTCTACTCTTAAGGCTCTGCTAAACCTAGGTGGGTGCAAATATATGAGTGACATAGATTTTGAATTATGTTTCCTACTTGACCTACTTATCCACAAATGGCAATTTGATAGTGGAAAGAAATGATCCTAATTTGTTATAAATTGTATATGCAATATCAAGGTGTGAATTAATATGTTCAATTAAGAGATGTCAAATGAAATGAATAGAACTAATGTAATGAAAATAAGGGAGACTAGTGCCTTATTGGGTAAAACGGAGTCAAATGAAAGCTTTCGATGAGTGGTTCCTATCTAGAAAGTTCTTAATCATTTGGCATACAATTATGAGTTTATAACTGGTATAAACAAGCAAGGATGTAATTGATAAACCCTACTTGAGAAAGAATATCAAATCTAATTATCTGATTCTTCTTACTAATCCAAATAACATTCCCAAATTACTATAATTGATTGAAAGGAATTTAATTCTTCATTAAAGAACCCAATAAATCAAATCACACAGAAACAGCAAATGTGCACAGATAGATTGAACGTATACTTGATACTTCAATTTAAACAATCAAGAAACATTAGATTGGAGACAATCAAATAATCACATGAATCCAACAAACAATTGATACTAGAATGAAGCCACTAAATCAACAGTCTTTCATTATCTTCCTCAAAATTCATACATGCAACATAGTCTCCTTGAATGTCATCATTTTGAAAATATAGTACTTACAAAAATCTATCCTATTCTAATTCCCTTATCTATTATCCAACAATGGATACTTATACATTTAGTTTGCAAAAGGACGTGCCTTTTCAAAAAGTCTTAAGCATAAAATTTTAACAAGTTTATCATTAACTAATTTTGGTTAAGCCACAAATGAATTGCAGACATGTGCTCTGTATAATCCCGTTGCTTATGTGTGTTTGCATCTCCTAACACATCACGGATCACGATCTCCATCATCATCATTCACTCATTTTTCTCACATGCTTCATCCAATGTAATATCCTTCGCAGTGGTTGTCTTCAATATCTCTTGGAGTATTGATTTGCATTCACCTTTCCATGTAGTTGCTTCTTTCAACTTTCCTTCATCATCGTAGAACTTAGTCAATCTGTCACTAGCAGCTTCAATCAACCCCTGCACATCCCCTTGTAATTCCTCAAAGAAATATCTATGCTTATGCATGATACGACTGGCATTTTCAATTCCTGCAGCATCAGGAGTGCCCCTTTTCATCTCCTCAATTCTTTCTTGGATTCTATCATCCACTCTTCTATGTTATTTTATAGCATCCACATACTATGAATGTTTTCCCCAAAGTTTATTTATCCAAGTGTTTAAAACAACCTGCCTCTTCTTGATTATTGCAGTGAGTGTGTCTACTTTCCCTTGTGAGTATGCACTTGATCCCTCCCAATCGTCCCTGTCATGTGAACTTTCACCTTCGGTGAGCATCTTCGTTGGCCCTGTCATAGCACCTACCAAGTCCTTTAAATGTTCATTCTCTCTCAGCATTCTCTCATTACTGGTTTTATACATTTCCCTCTCTCTGATCAATGCTTGGATCTAGGCTTTATTCAACTTTGCTATATTGATCCCAATTTCTGTAGTTGCAACAGGATCAGCCTCTCCAGCCTTTAGAGTCATGACATGTCTAAATGCCTTCTCAGTATCAGTAACATTTGACTTCTGGTGAGGGGGATACAAAGCCCAAATCATCAAGGTTTCAGCATCAGGATTGTATCTTGATCCTGTATACACCTCTGTCACCTTCTCTATACTAAGCTTGTGAGTGGCATTGTTGTCTTTTAGGAAACTGTACAACACTAATGTAGAATTCAGATCCAACCCTGAAAAAATCATAACACCTGCCTTTTCTAGAATTTATCTTCCCTTTTTAGGGGTCATGTTTATCATCTCTTTATCCACCTCATCCCTTAAGCTCTTTAACAATTGGTCCTCATTTCTTGGTGTGACATTGTCAACCAGTCCTCTTATTTCCTTTCCTTTTTTCTTGTATAAAAATGTTTTAAACTCTAAGGTCTTCACAAATTCATCATCTGCTATAAAAGACCTATAATCTTAATGTCTCGTATCCATATCCATAGTTTCCTCAACATTTGTTTCTCTGGCAGCATAGGCATAATCCTAAGTCCTTATTCTTGATATCTTCCCAGATGAGCCTTGTGGCCTGTCAGCTTTTGATATTCCTTTAATGGAGGATAACAACTCAGCATCTACCAACTCTTGATCATGCTTCTCAATCACCATTTTTGCTTCCTCTTCCTCCAAGTTTCTGATTATTTCATCAGATTGATAGGGTACATGCTGGTCCAAAATTTATTCTTTGTCTAGCAGAGTGGATATATCCCTCTGGATCAAATTTTTTTCTTGATGGTGCTCTTCTCATGTTATAGTGCAATAATTTATCCAGAATCAGATTGTAACCCTCCTTTGCCAATATAGTAAAATCACAAAAACACAATGTGCTAGGCATAAAGGCTTGTTTCCCATATGAACTTAAGTTCATGACACTGGAGAAATCCATTTGCCTAACAATTTCTAAGTATGCAATTCTATGTGGCACTGTTCTAGGAAAAATGAATGGTGTATCCTCAAAACCATAAACCCTAATCATTGTGGCACTTTCTAAGCAGTACCAATCCCCCCAGTTGTGGTTGATTGGTCCATTATAATCCCTAGGCCTAAGAAATCTCTTTACTTATTCAGATAAGGAATAATCACAAGGATGATTGAAAAATCTATACAAAGGCTTCACAAAGAATTCTTCAAAATGCAAAAAATTGGAATTAGCAAACCTGTTGTCCCAAACAATAGTCCATAACTGAACAGGCAATGGCCTACCTTCCTTGTCAGATTGTGAAATCCTTAGCTCCTGGGGCCATAATCCTAACTCTTGTCCAAAATATAACACCAAGTGCATCAACAGTGAATAATTCTTGAGATGCAGGACAGAGGCACCATTCTTTATCGCTATCAAACCTGAATCCAGTTCCTTAAATACATGTGAAGCATAATCAAATGATCTGAAATTGTGATGTTGAATATCTGTAGTAATCACCATGCGCACAACTGCCATATGCTCTGGGACTTCTATCCCCAATACCTGTCCCACTGAAAAATAATTGTACTTCAGGTAGGGTTTGAAGAGATCTAAATGAAATGGTGGTCCCTCACTGTCTTCCATCGGAGTAGGTTTGCCATGACACCTAATTTTGTGCAGGGGTAATCTCCATCCTTTATAAATGGTATCCATTCTTTTGAATTCATTATCTAGTTCTTCACATATTATTTTCTCATTGCATATTCCTTCCAATCTGAAAACCTCATCTATTGCATTCTCAGATATATGTATCAATGGATTCCTTGACAAATCACATATAGCTTTATTCTTCGGGTTATAATGACCAACCAACAATTTTATCAGTTCAACATCAATAAAGACATTAGGGCACACCATTTTTCCCAAATTGAGCCTCCACAGATTGCATACTAGCTCAAAGTGATTTCTCCTATGATAATGGAAATTGAAACACTCATACCCTCTAATTGGAGTCCAAACATCCCCTATGAATTTGCATTTGTCGTCTAATTTGTCAATTTCTGCTTTGAGTTGTGTAGAACACCTAGCTTTAGGCCCAAAACCAGGTAACTGGTCTATGAGGTCTTGATTTAATTTCCTTTCAGTGCCCTTTGGTTGCAATTCATGTTTTTTCTTCTTTGCCTTTGATTGACTACCCTCCCTAGGTTTTCTTCCCTTTATTTTTCTTGAACTACTGCCTTCCATATTCAAAATTCACGAATTCTGAGAAGATGAGAAACTTACTGTTTTGCCTACAAATCTAAGTCAGTCGAATGCCCTAATTTTTCTGCTGGTTCACCTGCTCTCTTTCGCTTCCAATTTCGTGAAATAATTATTTCAATTGAGCATACCCTGATATGAAAAATATTTTATGCTTCATGGCGCCATTAATGTCTTTACTGAGACATGAATGCTACAATTTTTTTGAAATTCTCGTTGTCACATCAGGGATCATATTGGCAAGACATTTCAAATCTATGGCTGATCCACCTGTTCAATGTTCACCCATCCACTAAGACGTCTTGCAGTTTCCTCGACATCACAAGTCTCCCCGATAGTTTCATCCTTTTTCTTCTTATATCGCCATGACTTTCACCGAAGTAACTATCGCCCAGACTTAATGAATCGGGCCAATGGTGCTTCACCTTACTCCAAAATCTCTTCGTCTCACTGAGATGTTCACTTTATCGACTTATGTCACCGAGACCAAGCATTTGTTCTACCGACAGAATGATACTTGTTGTGATGTCTATTAGATCTCCCCGCTGAGACATATCTCACTGATATTCCTTTTCTTCGGCGATACCACGTGCATTTCTTCTTGATATCCTTTATCTCTGCATGCTTTCTTATGTCGGTGTAACCCGAGGGGTCGGTAAGACTCTCCAAACTCTTCCCGGCCTCATTTGTCTTACCGAATGAGTCCTCCCTTGCTTTATTGGCAAGACCAATAACGCTTCGAGGAGTGTTTTGAAAACTTACTCCGATGACCATAGTCTCTCCGATAGACTTTATTTTATTCATATTAATAAAAGGTAACATAGCTCGATATGACCTTATACCGTCATGCTGATACCTTTCATCTTGCCAATAAGAAATATAAACCCGCATTCTCTTGGTGTATAACTTTATCGGTATGGCACTTTTGATGTCTTGTCGATATATCGGTGAGACCTGCATCAACTTATGCCGATATTTTGTTAAAGATTTAATGTCAGATGAAAACTATGGGCCTATATGACAAAATTTAATCCGGACTTTGGTTAAAAAATGCAATGTGAGGAATTTTAAATTTGTATTATGAACTTTGGTGGGAAACAAATAGGCATGAAGGGTAAATGAGATTATCAAGATTTCACAGTTCCAACAAACCTCACAAACTGACTAGGATGCAATGGACTAGAAATCTAAGTGTCTGATTATATTTTTCTTGGTCGATTCTTTTCTTTTGAACGTCCATAAAGAGAAGACTACAAAACTTCTCTGGAAAAATCGTGGTGACATTTATCAATAGAAATCCTTGGTAAATAAGTTATTCCTAAAAAATAATTTATACTCTTTGAAGATGGAGGAAGGAGTGTACATTTCAGATTATTTGAATGTGTTTAACATGATCATTGCTTAGTTGGGGTCTATTGGTGTGAAGATAGATGATGAGGATCATTGCATGCTCCTTTTGTGTTCTTTTCCTGGCACATGGGATCACCTAGTAATAGCTATTGGGAGTACAAAAACCACTTTCAAGATGGAAAATGTGGATGTTTCACTATTGTCAAAAGAAATGCAAAGGAAGTCTTCTAAGATGGCCAAGGAGGCTCTTTTTTTTTGAGGTAGATCAAAGGAGAAAGGTAAGAATAAGGACAAGAATTATAAATCCATGTCAAAGGGGAGATCAAAGTCTCTTGGTAAGAATTCCAAGGTGAAATGTTGGAACTATGGGAAATCCAGACATATCTAAAAATATTGCAAAGAAGAGAAGAAGAAGAATAAGAAAAACAATAATTCTTCTAATAATTAATCTTCTTAGAATGATGTAGATGCATTCATAGTAGCCTTAGCAACATATGCATCGAAATATGTGTGGTTAATTGACTCAGGTGTGTCTTTTCACATGACCTCTCATAGGGGTTGGTTTTCAAAATACAAAGAGTATGTTGGTGGAAAGGTGTATCTGGGTGATGATTCTCACCTAGAAATTGTTGGTCATGGAAGAGTCAGGATTTAGTTTCCTAATGGAAGAATAAAGAGAATCAATGGTGTGATGCATTTCCCTGGTTTGGCATAGAATCTACTTTCTATAAGTAAGTTTAATGATGTGGGTGTGCAAGTATCTTTCTCGAATGGTGGTTGTAAGATTTCCAGAGGTTCTATGGTGATTGCTAAGGGTGCACAAATTGGCACTCTATATAAATTGGATAATTGCATGGTTCAGTGTAATAGTAATTTTCTGAAGCCCGGGAAAAAGGCTCCATCATTTGATCAAGTAGAGAAGGAGGAAATTTTTCCTATGGGTGCTAATTCTTTAGAGGTGAAGCTCCTAGTAGAGAAGAAAATGTTGTGGCACCATAGGCTTGGCTACATTGGTGAAAAATGTTTAAAATCCTTGAAGAATAAAAGCCTAGTTGATGGGCTTGATGATTGTAATCTCGATTTTGATCTTTGCGAACATTGTATATATGGAAAACAACACCGTATTTATTTTTATTCCAATTCTCATAAATATTTTGTAATTTTGGATTATATTCATGATGATGTGTTTTGTCCGATTAATGTTCCTTCATTATCAAAATATGTGTATTTTTTCTCATTTATAGATGATTATTCGAGAAGGACATTTGTATATTTTTTCAAAAGTAAAACTGAACTATTCAGTCGATTTAAGGAATTCAAAACATTGGTAGAAAATTAGACTAGTAGAAAAATAAAGTGTTTGAGGATGGATAATGGTGGTGAGTTTTGTTCTATATATTTCAACAGGTTCTATAAGGACCATGGAATTAAGAGACATAAAATAACTCCCTACACTCCACAGCAAAATGAAGTTATGGAGAGGATGAACAAGACGTTGATGGAGAGGGAAAAGAGTATGTTGATGGTGTTGGTCTTGAACTGATGTTTTGGGATGAGGTTGTAGCCACTGCATGCTATCTAATTAATAGATCTCCTACTTTGGTGCTCATTGATAAGAAACCTATGGAAGCATGGTCTACTAAGAAGCCGTCCTTGAGACATATTAGAGTCTTTGGTTGTGAGGAATATGATTATGTGCCTAGTGAAAAGAGATCTAAATTGGAGAACAAGGCAATGAAGTGTATCTTCATCGGTTATGGCATCGGTGTAAAAGGGTACAAGCTTTGGAACCCAATTATAGAGAAGTTGCTCTATACTAGAAGTGTGATCTTCTATGAGCTAAAACCTTTCATAGTTGATCTATAGCCAAATATGAAAGAAGAAATAAAGGAGATAGTTGAAGTTCCTCTTACACCCAATAAAGATGAACTACGTACTCTTGGTGGACCTATTGATGAGGAGAGCTCAAGTAGCTCTAAAAATTTTGAATAAGATGAAGAACCTTAGCCTCAGCTTGTCAGGAGGTCTACATGCACTAAGCAGTAACCTAAAATATTTGGATACTTTATGTTATATTCTAGTTGTGCCTATGCTTTGATTGCTAACATTGATGAGCCTAGGACTGTTAAAGAGGCTATAGGTATGTTTGATGCAAATTCCTGGCTGGGAGACATGAATGAAGAAATGGCATCATTTAAGAAGAATGATACGTGGGATTTGGTACCTTTTCTTGAAGGTTGAAATCATGTTGGAAGTAAATGGGTGTTCAAGAAAAAGATAGGTCTTGATGGTAGTGTTGAGAAGCATAAAGCAAGGTTGGTCATGAAAGGATATTCCCAAGTGGAGGGAATTGATTATGGGGAAATTTTTTCTCTTGTAGAAAAGTTGACATCCATTCAATTCTTGTTATCACTTGCAGTAGCATATGATTTATAAATCAAGCAAATTAATAATGATGTCCTCCTTCATGTTTGATAGAAGATTGCTCGGCTCTACCCTTTAGAATCCATTGGATGATTTACTGAGAGAGGTCTTGTCTCCCTTTGTCTTCTTAATGAACCTAGAATAGTTTCTACATGCTTTAAAAATATCATCAAAGGGTAACTGTGAGATGTCCCCTACCCCAATGAGGTTGAGGGCATCCATACAATCCTCATGAACTCCACTTAAAAATACTAGTTTCATAGATTCATTAGAAAGTCTATTTTGATAGGATTTCTTAAGGATAAACTAAAACCTCTCAACATAATTTTGTAATGGTTCATCTTGTTTCTAACATCCTGAAGATGTCATCCCTCTTTCTATCTATACCTTTGTAGTTATCCTAGTATTTCTCCAAGAATTTTGTTTTCATTGTATTCCAATTGGGAATAGCATCTCTTCCCAACCCCATGAACCATCTCAAAGCATCATCTTTCAGTGTAGTTGGAAACAATTTGAGTTTGTGAGCATTCGTGGTGTAGTCATAACTTTGGCATAGCAAATCAAACTCAAAAAGGAAGGTGTCTAGATCCTCTGTAACCAGCCCATAAAAGGAAAGTAGTGATGAAGGAGGTATGTTCTTCAAGGAAACAACCCTTTACTGGTTGGTAAAATGGAATTCAAATGTTACATACTCTAGTGTATCTTCTATTGTTGCATCACCCATGATGCCTATATATGTTTGGGAAGTCTCCTTTGTGGTTGGTGTAGATACTGGTGTAAGGGATGATTCTTTGTCAGGGTTTCCCTTGTTCTTCTTACTATTTTCACCAGTATCTTATTATGATTCATGTGATGAGGGGAGAAATCTTCCCAAAGCATCTCACTACCTCTGCATACAATGGTTGTGACTCTTTAGATCAATAGTTTCTTCACATTGTTAGTAACGTGTGTTGTTGTTTGATAGCTAAAACCTTTTTACCCTAATGTTGAAAATAGAATCGCTAAACTATGAAGGCATGAAAGGAATTGAAAATACACAAGATAATCTTGGACTTAACACCATACCAAACAATGACACTAAAAATGTAGAGCCTCTCTAATGTCTAATCAACTTGGTGCTACTAGGTATACACATAGCTCAAAGGACAAAAAACTAACTAAACAGTTCATCTTTTACAAGAGGTTGCATTTAATTATCAACTGGGGACTCATAAACTTTAGACAATTCGAGCACAATATATGAATTCATGGACTCTATACACATCCTACATCAATGAAGTATAGGCAATTACACATGCACAAAACATTTCTAGAGCTAAAAAATGAAATAAATTGCTAACTCACAAAACAAGGGAAATAAATATAGATTGTCACCTTATGTTACGGGAAACCTAACACCCAAAATTGTAATTGTCAACTGCTAAAAACTAATTCTCAGCTAATTCCATAGTATGAAACCAACATGAAGCTATAAAATTCAATCCAAAACTACAAAATGGCATCCATGAATTATAACTCATGTATATAACTAGAAACTACTTAACTAGTTTCAATAATGTATAATTTAATCTAACAATAGAAAATGAAGTGGATTATAAATACCTCAAGTGGCCCTTGCTTGAGGGTAAAATCAAGAATTTGGGTCCACGAAGAGGGGAAGTTTCGGCCAAAACAAAAAAAAAATTGCTAGAAACATGTACACATTTTTTAAAAATGTGTACATGCTTTGGATCAGGTACCTAAGCCTAAATTTGAACGCATATGCATTTAGATTCGAGTACACACCAAGAAATGCATACACCTTATAAAATGTGTGTGTGTTTTATAATACATACACGTTATTGAAAGCTATTTAATTTTTTAAATAAACGACTATCATATTCATTTTTCCACTATAGTTTGGTTGACGACCTAAGGAAGAGATAATTTTGTGTATGCATTTCTAAGGGTTGATTTCAACCTAATTTTTATTGCCACCTCCTCCCGTCGACACAACTGACCTCAGTGACCTCCAATTTGGTTGAATTATACTCTTTTTTGGCTTTATATCTAGATTTTTTTTAATTGTTATTTAGTTTTAGTTTATTTTGTTTTTATTAGGTTGAATATTTTACATTTTTTAAATTGTATTTGTAACCAAAAACATCAACCAAACCAAAAACATTAAATTATAAATTGAAAACCATAAAATCTAAACTTAAATTAACTAGAATTTAACCTAAATTGGACACAAAACTTAGAAATCAAAACCCTAAACCCTAGGTTCCAAAAAACATATACCTAAAAACTAAAACCCTTAACCCTAGGACCTAAACCCTAAAATCTATACCTAAATTAGATTTATAATGTCTATATTTTTTGTCTTTTTACTAGCCCTTAAATAACATATAATCCCTAGATAAGTCTATTTATAATGTCTAGATTTGTTGTCTTTTTACTAGCCCTCGAATCACATAATCCCTACAATAATAACTTCTTAATAAAATCCCATATCTTTATAACAATTCTTTAGTAAAGACTTAATTTACATAAGATCACATTCAACCTTTGGTAATGCTTGTATATTTTCCATACAAGGAGTATATCTAGCACCAAATTCTACATTTTCAAGGAAATAATATAACTTGTTTCAAATATGATCTTAATAATATTTATTAGTGAGCCCAAGATTGCATTATTAATACCTTTTATCACTACTAATCCTTATATTCTCCACCTCTAACAAATCTTCAAATACTTGGTATGCTAACTTTTCCAAGTCCTTGTTCAATTTATTTAGCAATATTCACCTATGTTCATAATATTCATGCTTAGGTGCACAACAAGTCTCTAAAATTTGTATCTATGTCCCTATACATACCTCTAAGGAACTCAAAACCAAGTATCAAATTTCATCAAAATAGGCTTGGCAAGTACATTACCACTCAATTTTAACCTTGCAAGGAAAATGAAACCATATGGTTACTAGAAGTCTGACACAAAACCAATTGAATATACATGATAGTTTAATAAAATTAAACTCTCTATCATAAAATAAATTTTATATGAATATGCTTGTTGGCTTTAATTCTCAAAATCAATTTTATTTCAATAAAAATTTAAATTCCATGGTCTATAATAGACAATGAAAAGGAATGGGAAATTTATAATTTTATATATACCTCTTCATGGGTCACCTAATACTTAAAACTTTCAAAAGTGACAACGTTTAAGACTTATAAATATGTCTATCTATGACCAATGGCTTAGTATAGGTTGACTACACTTGATCCATGAGGATTCAAAGTATATTCAAACCACTATACATCAATCCCAATAAGATCATTCAATGTAAACTAAACTAAGAATCCATTAAAACTAACATATTGAAATATGAAAGATTCAAAAATATATATTCTAATCCATTGAAACTTATCCTATTGGGGGAGTGGTGTCGCATTGATGTGGAATAACAACCCTTTCCCAGTCCCATGGATAAATGATCTTGTTTTGATCAATTTTATTGAAGAGAATCGACGAAACCGATGAGAGATGTGTATGAAAACATGGTTTAAAAGCTAAATTAACATGATGCAATCTATTTCAACATGATATATACTAAGATGATCAATATGGGTGTATGAAAAACTAGTATAAATGGAGTCTAAGAAAAAAATATTAAAACCCAAATTACCAAATATGCTAAATGGATGCACCTAAATTACCATGGAAGCCATTAATGGATGCTTTAAGTCACTATGATCAAGATTTAAACTAAAAAAATCTAAATATGTGCTAAATGTGGATGCAAATGAGAGTGATTTTAACAACATAATTTTACTATTAAAATATGGATCCATTTGTCTCCAAATAGTGACCTATTTATAGGAGGACAAATGAGAAATGAAAGGCTAAGATTGAAAAAGCCAATCAATGGTCAAAAATAAAGGAAGATGGAGGCATGGATCATGGATTCCCATCAAGAGTTAAGAATGCAAGTTGATATTTAATCAAGGGCTTACATTCATCCAAACAAACACACTTTCAAAACTTGCACAAGAAGCCTTGTTGAAAGTTTGTTGCAAAAAAGGAATATTCCCTTTTCAAATGAGTGAAGAAATAGAATATTCTCAAATAATATTCTCATACGTGAGGAAAATTATATATTTAGCTAATTAAAACCAAATTTAATTGTGCAAAGGAATATTCCATGGGAATATTCTCTTGCAAGTGAGGGAAATTAGATTTAATTAGTAATTTGATAATTAAATAAATTTTCAATTATGCAAATTAGGAGAAATTGGATATTCATTAAATAATTAATGAAAATGGGAATTATATGATATTCATTAAATAAATGATTTAATGAAAAGGGGGAAAGTGTGATTATATTTAATTAAACAACTTAGAGTTATTTAATTAAATAAGAGGACGAAAGGTTAGCATGAAAGGGGGTGAATTAATCTAATTAGGTCAATTAGATAAATGGATGAAAATGATGAAATTAATTAAATAGCTAGGCTAATTTAATCAATTAAGCAAAAAGAGGATGGGTTTTAGGATGAAATGGTGTTAGTATATCAAATTTGAGTGTGTGATATCATTTAGTACATTTTTAAGTGTCTACATTTTTCTCCTCTTTGAAGCGAGGTACTTGCTACATTAGTTCAAATACTGACATTTTTCGGATTAAAAATGCTACCCAAATCAAAAAAAAAAAAAAATCTAATTTTTGGATGCCCCATTGTTGCCCTAGTGGAAAGAATAAGCTGGTTACCTACCCCCTCAAGAAATCGAGCAGAAATTTTGAATTTTAGGTTGATTTCTCGACAAAGGTAAAATATAGGTGTAGGTGCTAAAACAAGCCCCGGGATGCCAAAAATGGCCTCAAAAATGCAAAAAATTGCTCAAAATAGGTTGCACAAGTTAGAAATAGGTAAAATGGGCCAAAACCCTAATTTTTGACTTAAATTAGGGCAAAAAACCATAATTTTTAGGCTTAAATAGGTGATGAAGGGTCATTTTCAAGTCATTTGTACATTCACACCTTAGAGATTTGTAGCCTTTTGAGCTCTGATACCTTGGCAAAATGGCTCACCGAGTGCTTCCTCTTCATTTTTCAAAGCGAGTTCGAGATTACCAGCAGCGAGCAGATGCAGGACCTCAGATATGTGATTCAAAACTTGCCTTGATTTTCACTTTTAATTGCAATTAATAGGGGGTCAAAGTTAGGTCTCTAAGCGCATCGTTGTATAGTGATGTTATTGATGCATCACAAGAATTGCTATTGATTTTATAGCGACACACCTCCAATTTAGCGACACACCCCAATTTTTTGGTTGGGCGACGTGTATTTGAGGGTCACTAGGTTAATAGAGTGACGCATAGGATTTTTTAGTTCAACGTCACTCAAAAGCGATGGACGACACACCTTACAAATGGCGGATTACCCAAATTTTTAGCCATAATAATGCATAGTAATGTTGATTCACTATTAAGTGTAGCGACGTGCATCTCCAAAATAGAAATGCACCCCTGAAATAGCGACACTATTGATTTTAGTGACGCTTTTGAGGTTTTAGGGTGCAAAGTCTCAAATTTTGATTAGTTTTTTTACTTTTTTGCAAATTGACGTTGTTTGTGTGATACGTGCAGGAGGACCCCCCACCATTGATGTCACGAGAGCACCGTTCTGACATTTTGGTAGAAGCAAGAGACTTTGATGACCTAGAGTTGGAGCGGCAAGGGAGGCTAGGTTTAAATTTTATCGCTTTCCTACCTGAGGTCTAGACCCACCTTGCTATGATGATGATGTTGATTGAGAGGTGGCACGATGAGACCTCTTCATTTCACCTACCCACCAGCAAGGCCACCGTCACACTAGAGGATGTGTGACACATATTGCGGTTGACAATTCATGGAGAGCATGTTATATATGATAGATGTTGGGAGAGACACATTTATCTCTCTCCTACACAAGTAATAGATTTTTCTAGTGAGCTCTTGGATTCATCTTGACCTATACTGTGGGCAGGTGGAGATCTTCAAATTTTTCATAGTTGCACTAATCTCTAGATTGAATTCCCCAGACCGATGGGGTAGACGTTTAAGTCACAGATGGGGATTGGTATGGGAGGGGATGATTAGGAGGGATGTTATGTACACTTGGGTTCTAGTTGTTTTGGGTTCGATGTACTATGATATGCATGAGGTCGTCTACTAAGAGGGCAGGAGCATTAGAGTAGGTGTGACTTTTCTTCACATATGCGAATATGAGAATATTGCAATATTGAGGCCCTTGGTGGATTTAGTATACATTCATGAGGATGATCCTCTCATGTTCAGGTATAGGATGTCGATGACTCTTCAGCACACGGTCCCTACAAGTCTAGCTTATTGGCGTCATGTTATTGATGACATGACCGTATTTAGATGGAGATCATGGCTGCAACATCCAGCATGGTATGATCAACATTAGCTGGAATTTTCTTGGTAGACCTAGTATATGTAGGGGAGAGAGCACACTATTATAGAGTGGTACCTCCCAAACCGTGTTGCCCAATAATTTGGAGAGATTTAGGATGTACCAGCTAATTATTACACTATAGTGTTTACTAGATCATAGAGAGAGGTTCAATGGGAAGCGCAGATTGATCCCATTGTGGCGATCAATTATTTCCGACAGCTTATCCCACAGTCATGGGCATATGATCAAGGACTCCCAGATGTAGGCATCACTCTAGCCTATGATGCATGGTTTAGGCCACCTACTCACCTAATAGATCCAGTGAGGGGATACCTCGAAGGTAGAGGGAGAGGTAGAGGTAGAGGCCGAGGTAAAGGTCATGATGGCGGTTGGGATGGAGGCAGGGATGGTGGCTGAGGCAAAGGGCAGTAACAGGATATGGCACAAGTTTTAGGTGATGGGCACCAGCAAAAACTAGATTAGGCACAGCTGCTAGGGTAGCAGTCTGATCAGCATGATAGACAGGTTCTAGGGGACCACCACCTCATCTACTTGTACAGCCTAATGCATAGGCATAGGCACAAATATAGGCCATCACCACTGAGAGAGATCGGTTACAGGAAAAGCAGGATCAACTGCAACAGTAGTTGCAGGCCATGATAGCACAAAGAGATTAGGAGGTTCAATTGCGGAAACAACTGGACCTATATTTGGCCCAATAGATTGGGTGGAGGCAACAATTGGAGGTGGTGATATCTTCTTCATAGGGACGGACAGTGTTTTCATGTTTGTTTAGAGAGGTAGTTATTGAGGCTACATATTACCACATGCACTATCATCCTGATGTTCTCCAGGCGATGAGGCAAACTGATTTTTCACAGCGGAGTAGAGCACCACCTAGAGCTAAGGATTATCCATCAGTTAGGGGTGATTCGAGCAACCACCAGGGCTAGCCAGTTTTGCAGACATTTTTTTATTGTTTTCCCAATTTATTTATACAGATATACATTCATGGACTCATTTTCGATAACCTTGTGGATATTGTACTTTTGATTGATATACATACACTGATTTAGATATTGTACCATGACAATCACCATTTTTTGATATATATATGAGATGATTTGGATTCGATATGTGATGCACCTTTATTTCATGATCTTATGAATGTATGGATGCATATGATATGTTGTGATGTGATATGCTTATGCATTATGATTATGTATGGATGCAATGTGATGGATGTGCTTCTTTTATTTATATGTTATGTGTTGGATACAACACCACAAAATTCCAAAAGATCTTTGCAAGCAAATAACTTGTTACAAGGAGAAACAAAGAGAAGCAACAAAAGAAATGCTCAAGAATGTGGAGCAATGTATTCACCTGAAAATGTAAAATGAATAATGATACAAAAGATAGTTTTCAACTACATATAGATGAAAACCCTAAAAAGAAAAACCCTAGGCTTGCACAATAATAATTAATAAAGTAATTAATTATTATGCACCTAATGTTAGCTTAAGTGAAAAGAGGTAAAAGGAAACTTTACGTAATTAAACAAATATTGTTTAATTAATAAAGTAAATACCCAATTACTCTAACACCCCCCCTTAAGATAGACATAGGGAGAAGCTAAAACCTAGAAGAAGCTACTGAAAGCAAAAGCAATGGGTCCCGACAACAAGGCCAGATTAGGTACCCATGTACAAAATCAATGCAAACTAAATGAAATGGGGTAAAGGAGAAAACCCAGTGGGAACAAAACTCCTCCCCAAAATAGAATGCAAGGAAGAAATGCAATGCACTAATGAAAGAAGGATAGGAGGTGGATAACATAATACCCCCCATAGACAGCTTCTATCATATAAGTACATGTACAATGGTCTCCATAGGAGATATAGAAAGAGAGAAGAAGGCCCCCCCACAATGAAGAAACTCTTGTCACAATGGTAGATGTCTGATGTAGAATCCAAAAGGAGATCCTGAAGTGGCAAATGATATTCCTCCCCTTGGGAAGAAATGGATCCATGGACTTGTACCGAAGAAACCCTGTGAAGAAGGAAGAACCAATCTGTCTCAAGATGTGTGCCATGATAGGATGCTGAAGAGTCTCACTGTTTGAATGGAAACAAATAATGTCAAATCCAAACTGATGTGGAGAATACTGAAATGCAACCTCTGAATGCACAGATAATGGTGGGCAAATAGTGATAACCTGACTGTCAAGGTAGAGGAAATGAATGTCCTCAAAATAATCCTCCAAATCTGCAATATAGGACTCAACAAACAAGAAAGATATGTCTGCAACATAAGAGTCAAAAGTAGCTATGTCTGGAAGATGTATGATTTCCTGTTGTACTGAATCAATAACAACAAGAGATGCTGATGAAGTCTCAATCTGAAGAGTAGGAACTGTGAGACAAACCTCTGATCCATCAAAATATGTAAGGGTGTCTAAATACTCAAGCTCCTCTAAAGTATCATGATCAAATGGTGTATTCTCTCTCCAAGCAATGGGTATGAGACAATCTGAAGCAAGATCCTCTGAGAATGGAGATAGAATAGGGTCTCCATAGATCTCTCAAAGACGTGTCCAAAGTGGGTGAGGACAATCAATGTCCGATATAACCAACACAGTGTCATGATCAACACTAGACAATATAACTCCTGCAATGTGATTTCTAATAATATCCCATACTAATCTGCCCTCTAAAGTTGCTGGTTCAGGTATGAGATCATACAAATAAGGCAAAATATTAAGCCACCTACAATGTGTAAGTATACCTTTTGCCCATGACTCATAATTACCCCATTCTAGAAGAACAACTGAAGGGTGAGTAGAGAAACCCATGATAACTCTTCAAATGAAAAACAAATTGAGAAATCTGACCTTACAGCATTTAGATCAAATTAATATAACCCATCCTACGCAAACAAAACTCATGTAGGAGCTAGAATGTCCAAGTAATTGAGCAAAGTGTAAAAAAACACAAAGCTGAATAAAAAATACCTGGTAAATGAACTGGTAAAATAGACTGTAAATCTGGAAAGAGCACTGTAACACCTTTCCAACGCCTATTCGTTTGCGCAAAACGGACACCGTGGCCAAAAGTTATGAATTTTTCAAAAACTGAATTTAGCTTGCAGGAAACAAATTTTCTAGCAAAAAACATTTATTTCTAACTTGATTTCTGGAAAATCTACTCACTGTTTGTAAATAAAAATAAAAATCCAGAAATATTTTGATGCTAGAAACAAAACCCAAAAATCGTTTTTTGATCCAATAAGCAGAATACGAGAAAATGATTTTTTTTTTTACTTTCAGCCAAAAGAAAAATGACGCGTGCCATTTTTTCAACAGTGATTTTCTCAAGATCTGTGCATAATATGCAAAATCTAAAAAATACCCAGTTTAGATTTCGACGCTGGCTACAAACCCAGAAATTGTTTTTCCTTCAAATGAGTGAAAACTGAATTTTTGAAGCAAAAATGATGACGACTCCAATAAAAAATGGCTTGCAACAAACCCTTGTATCTCCAAAAATCTTCAAAACAAGAACAAGCAGCTGGAAATCTGAAGCTCTGATACCATGTTGGAGTTGAGAAGAGACAACACCACAGAAGTCCAAAAGATCTTTGCAAGCAAATAACCTGTTACAAGGAGAAACAAAGAGAAGCAACAAAAGAAATGCTCAAGAATGTGGAGCAATGTATTCACCTGAAAATGTAAAATGAATAATGATACAAAAGATAGTTTTCAACTACATATAGATGAAAACCCTAAAAAGGAAAACCCTAGGCTTGCACAATAATAATTAATAAAGTAATTAATTAGTATGTACCTAATGTTAGCTTAAGTGAAAAAGAGTTAAAAGAAAACTTTACGTAATTAAACAAATATTGTTTAATTAATAAAGTAAATGTCCAATTACTCTAACATTATGTGATAATGTGATTATGATCTATGATGTAATGTGTATGACATGTGATGTTATGCAATGCAATGGATATTTTATGTTCTTTTTTTTCAATACCTTTCTAGGATATGTTATGGGATGGATGTTATGATATGCAATGATATGCAGATGATATGCAGGATGTATGGATGGATGCATTTATTTTTGTATACCTTTTCATGCATTTTATGATTTCATGATGTATGTATGGATGTGGATGATGTGTATATTACGTATGCTATGAATGATATGGATGCGATGAATGCAATGTATTAAGAAGATTAGAATAAAAAATCTATATTATTCAAAACAACTTAAATGATAATGATGATACAATGGATTGTGATATGATGTGATAATGTAAGATGTATGTATGCTAATGATTTGTGGATGTAGGATGGATGCATGATGATTTTTTTTGTTGACTATCATGATACCAAGCTAGCATGGAAAGAAGATAGAAGAAAAAAGAATGAAGGTTTTGACAATTGATATTGAAGATTGATTCAATAAGTCCAGCAATTCCATGATCCACGGAGATTTTATTAGATATGGTGATGAGAGAGATGATGATGATTTTCTCATATCTTGGGATTAGGATTTTTTATCATTCTTTATTTTTGATATAACACATAGACATGATGCATCGAGGTATTAATAAACAGGATGGCGTTGTATCTAGTGTAATGGAATTTGACTCTACAAACAAATAGGATAGTTCTTTTTCACATATTGACATATGGAAACCCCATTGGAATATAGCTTAGAAGTTTAGAATATCTCAGACCAAAGCATATGAAATAGTCAACAATTTACTCTAAACGACCTCCCTACACACAACTAATCAAGTATGTGCCAAGATTATTTTACAAGAATACCCACAAGCATAGAAAATGAAAGATAATTATCAATGCCCCATTCCATTCTCTCTAAATCATTGATACATCATCAAGAGGTTCTCAGAATGGGTCAATAAGATAAATCATAACAAAAGATCAAAGACAAACAATCAGTGTTATCTATATCTCTTGCTAGTTTAACATAGCTAAGGTGATTTCTAATTTTGATGTCCATTGTAGGAAGGATTCATCCTAGGAAATGTTAATCGGGTGTTTTGATTAGGATGAGGTGTGTGATAAGTTGTTGATACAAAATCTACTAACTTGTTTACCTATGATCTAGACTTGAGATTTTGACACTTTATGTTCTCACTTTACGACATGCGGCACTTTTTTTCTATTTCTTTTACCAAAGGTTGAAGATGATGATTGATTTTATTATGTGTGAAGGTTTATTGCGAGTGAAATCAAAATGGGATGAGTGATTTTGGAATTTTTTGGAATATTTCAATGTTTCTAAAAATGTTTTGAGGTTGTTTTTGGTCTTTTTGAATGTTTATGTGAATGTTTATATTTTTCAGTTATTGGAGGTTGTTTAGGGTTTTCCCAAAGATATTTGTTGTTGTTTAGGTCTTTTGAATGTTTTCTAATATTTTTGGGTTTTCAATTTTCAAATGTTTTGGGATTTTCTAATTTTTTCGAATGTTTTTTTGTTTTCTGAGTTTTTGAATGTTTAGGGGTTTTCCAAATTTTTGAATGTTTTGGGATTTTCTAAGATTTTGACCAAGAACCTAACCTAAAAGACTATCCTAGGGGCCTCAGGGGCTTATCAAATATTAGCCTTGCCTACGTTATACATGCAGAAGCCTCGTAGTTTGACTAACTTGACTTATTGCTGATGAAAAATGAACAGTTGATGGGATGACAATTTATTATGATGAACTCCTAAAGGACTGACCTAGGGTATCTTGGGGGCACATCAACGATGGCCTTGCCTACATCAATATTAGAGACTCATAGTTCGACATGGTACTATTTTTGGGTTTTTTATGTTTGACCTTTTTAGATATTTTGAGGTGATTTGGATGTTTTGGGTTTTGACTTTACAATTTTCAAATGTTTTTGGATTTTAGTTGTACAGGATTTTGATGTTTTTGGTTTTTTGATGATTTTGCAAGTGTTTCTGGATTTTGATAAGGTTTTATGATTTGTTTTGGGATTTTTGATGAGATTTCTAAATAACCTTAAGGTATACAAGAACTTGATGTGATCCATAATGAATTGCCCCTAGTGTGATGCAATAGACTATCTCAATATAGGTAATAAAAACTAACCTTAAGAATATGCCAAGTAGTACTAAAGGGGATATAATACTTCACAATATCAAGCTATGATGCAGGCCACAGATGGGTGATGGAATAAATAGGATAGATGATGTGATGCAGAGGATGATAAGATAAAAATCCAAATAGTAGATGGGGGTGCTTTATTTATGCAAGGTGCCTTTTTGCTAGGTTTTTAACAAGGTACTTGGCCAAAGCGCCACCGAAGTGGTTTTCACTAGAGGATGATTTTTTCTTTACTGTTTTCAATCCTTTTTCTTATTTTTTTGGATTTTTGATCATTTTTTTTAATGTATTTTTCAGATTTACACCCTTCAAGGTTAGGCATAAAATTTTTTAAGATGCAAACTATTGGTTGGTTCCTGTAAGGGTTCACCTTCATACATTGATAATTGATATGTTCCTAATCCATAGCTTGTTGTGACGACAAAGGGACCTAACCAATTAGGCTCAAGCTTTCCTTTACTATCTTGATCTGGAAGATTCTTCTAATTCTACTTTAGAACAAGATCCCCTACCTAGAAAGACAGACTCTTGATCTTATTTTTATAGATTTGTTTCAGTCAGTTTTAGTATACTTGCAAGTGATTAAGGGCATAAAGACGACACTCATCCAAGAATTCTATCTCATTTAGTTGATATACTTTGTACTCTTCATCAATGATTAGGTTATGCAATGACACTCGTAGTGAAGGAAGCTTGGCCTTGATAGGAAAGATGGCTTTTGATCTGTAGATCAAGGAGAAAAAGGTTGCACCTACAAGTGTGTGGATATTGGTTTGATAGGCCTAGAGGGAAAGATTTAACTGTAGATTCCAGTCATGACTAGCTTCATTGATCATTTTCTTAGGATTTTCAAAATCATCTTGTTTGTAGCCTCATCTTGACTGGTGCCCTAGGGGTAATACGAGGTAGAGAATAGATGTTGAATGTTAAATATTTAACATAGCTCTTTTACATCTTGATTCTTTAAGGATGTTTCATTGTCTAAGATAAGGGTTTGTGGAACACCATAATGGTAGATAAGGTAATTTAGGATAAATTTAGCAATTTTCCTCCCCATTATGTAGGTCATAGGAATGGCTGCCACCCAATTGGTAAAGTACTTAGTGTTTGTGATGATGAACTTGTGGCCACTAGATGAGGTGGGAGTAATATTTCCTATGAGGTTAAGCCCCCACTGTGAGAAAGGCCAAGTTGTGACCAATGGTTGTAACTCCTGAGCTGGGGCATGAATAAGATCTCCATGTTGTTGACACTGGACACACTTTTTCACATATTGATGGGCTTCTTTTTCCATGGTTGGCCAGTAGTACCCCGTCCTCAATAGTTTCTTAGCTAAAGTCATACCACTAGAATAGGAAGCACATATCCCATCATGTACTTATGTTAAGGCAGTTAGAGCTTCCTCTTGTTTAAGACATCATAGTAATTTCCCCTCAATGCTTCGATGATATAGGGTATCACCAGGATCATGAATTAGGATGCCTTTTTAACAAAGTTCTTCTTAAGGTTGGAGGTGATATCAGCTGGGAGAGTTCCTCTATTAAGGTAGGTGAATATATCATGATACCACGAGGATCTAGGACCAACGATGACACACAAAAATTAAGATTATGAGATTTAAAAATTTGGTATGACAAGTTGTTCTACCAATAATTTGCATTGAAGGATGTTGTGTGGCATGTCTAACAATGATCCAATGGTTGACATAACATTTGTTGCTCGGTTGTTCATGCGAGGAATTTTTTCAAAATTTATATCAATGAAAAGGTCCTTGAGACTCTCTACCATTTTCTTGTAAGGAGTAATCTTATCATCCTTGGTTTGGTAGTTGTCATTGGCTTGGTTGATAACTATTTGGGAGTCTCCATAGAATTTCATCTCTTGTATCTGCCATTAAACTTCTATCCTCAAACTTGTTATTAGAGCTTCATACTCGGCGATGTTATTGGTACATGGGAATGATATTCGATATGAATTTGGAATATATTCACCTTGAGAGGTGGTAAAAATAATACCCTCCCCTGATCCGTGTTGGGTAAATGATCCATCAAACTACATTCTCCACCGATTGCTTGTATTGACAAGGAACACTAATTCATCAGGGAATTCAGATATCAACAAATTTTTTGCATAGATAGGTGCTTCTGTCGGTTGGTCTACAATTACTTGTCCTTTGATTGCCTTGTGCTCCACATACTCTATGTCAAATTCACTCAAGATCGTCACCCATTTGGACATTCACCTAGTAAGAGTTACTTTGGATAACATGTATTTTAATGGGTTGAACTTTGCAATAAGCTTGGTTTGATGCAATAGCATGTAATGTCTGAACTTTTGTGAGGAAAAAACCACCACTAAGCATGCTTTCTCAATGGATGAATAGTTCATTTTATAGCCCACCAAGGTCCTATTGATGTAATAGATGGTTCTTTCTTTCTTTTTTCATCATTTTGTGCTAGAAGAGCACCTAATGTTGTTGATGTTTCTGAGATATATAGGATCAATGGTTTGTACGATATTGGAGGCATGAGCACTAGAGCTATCAATAGGTAGTCTTTGATCTACTGGAAATATTTATCACACTTCTCATCCCACTTGTAAGCTATTCCTTTATGGAGAAGATGTGAGAAAGGGTGAATTTTATATGATAATTGTAATATGAACCTTTTGATGGATTGCAACCTTCCTTGTAACCCTCTCATTTGCTTCAATGTTTGTGGTAGTTCCATGTCGAGTATGGATTTTACTTTTTTTGGATCAATTTATATCCCTCTTTGTGATACGATGTAGCCAAGAAGCTTCCCTAATATAACCCCAAAGACACACTTCTTTGGATTTAGATATACCTTGTACTCTTCAAGTCTATCAAAGATGGACCCTAGGACTTCTATGTGCTCACTCCTTTTCTTGGATTTTTTCAAAATATCATCTAAATAATCTTTGACTATTTTTTGGATCATGTCATGAAAGATGAGGTTCATTTCTCTTTGATAGGTTGCTCATGTGTTCTTCAGCCCAAATGGCATCATGTTTCAACAATATGTTCCCTATGGACAAGTGAATGTAGTTTTGCATTGGTCCTCCTTGGAAATCATGATCTGATTATAGCCTGAAAAACCATCTGTGAGCGACAAAATTTCATGCCTAGTTATTAAATCAACAAAGAGGTCAATGTTAGGAAGAGGGAAATCATCCTCCAGGCATGCTTTGTTTAAATCCTTGAAATTTTTGCATATTTTGATGATCCTAGTGGGTTTTCATACTAGTACTAGGTTTGAAACCCACTCAAGATAATTTATTGGTCGGATGAATCCAACGTCAAGAATCTTTTGTAACTCAAGTTTCACCAAGAGTGTTATCTGAGGGTGCATCTTTTGTAACTTCTACTTCATCGGTTTGGCTTCAGGATAGATTATTAAATGATGCACAACCACTCCTAGATCGATCCCTCATATATCTATGTATGACCATGCAAAGTTAGCTTTTCACTATGTCAGGAACACTGCTAGGTTTTTTTGTTCTTCATCCAACAAGGATTTGACATAGAAAGTGATCTTGGGTGCTTCTATTCCCACATTGACCGGAGTAGCCTTTTCTGCTAGAACCACTGACTTCCTTGGATGCATTTCACTAAGGGTATATTGAATCCCTCATCCTTGGGTGCCTTAAAGAGGTTTTCACCTTTGGATGCGTCCTTTCTTTTAACTATTTTAGGAAAAAAAAGTGCCACAATGTGGTTTTCACTCAAAGATCTACATGTTATTTGCATTTTGTCAATTTTGTGATCGAAGGATTCAATCATATCCTTGTAGTATGCCTCTATTTCTATCTCTATATCAAAACCATCTTTGTTATCTTCCCATGGTAAGTTTTCACGGAGTCTCATGAATTCTAAGATCGCTTCATCATTTTTGAATAAATCTAGAATCAGTGGTCCTCATTTGTCCAAGTCAATGAGTTGTGGGTATACCAGCTTTATTTCAGTTGGTTGATCGTTTGAGGTGAAGGATGTTGTGGATATCATGAAGAGAGATTTATTCTCAAATAGATTAGCAACATTTAGGGGGAATTCATCTAGGGTAGTATCACGCAATGTGGGTAACCAAGAGGAAGCCTCAGCCTTTTGGTATAAGTACATTTTCCAAGAAGGGTAACCTTGCTAGTAGTACACCCTATGTCGAGATTCTTTGGAAATTTCTCATGAATGATGGGTTCAAGCAAACCATTGTCATTTTTTCCAAGTTTCCGATTCTTGTTATAGCCCCATCCCTTCATTATTTTCAAGCCTTTTTTATCATCTTCCATGGGAAGAACAGGGGTGGACCATTCATCTTGATATAGTAGTTCAGATACATCCTCCACATTGACATCTTCTTTGTTCAAATCCTCCACTTGGTGAAGGTAGTAGCTACCATTTTTATTGTTTCGGTCTCTTTGTTGATAGGTGTGGGTTTCCCATGAGATTTTTGATAAAGAGGTAGCTCCCCCAACATAAAAGTATCCTTCATTAGTTTATATCTTCCATAGCCATCATCCTAAATCACTGCTTTGATGTCGGGAATGTTCTGCACAATAGTTTTTTCTTTTGAGATAGATGTTAGGGATGATGGGTCAACAAATGAGGAATATGGTGTAGGCCCTTCATCAATTTTAGGTATCTAGGTATCTTATAGAACTTTTCCTCAAGATTCTTGCAGTAGTAAAAAGGTGTTGAATAGGAAAACTGAGAGCAGGTCAATTAGTTGTCGTAGAATTAAACCTTTAACTTAATCATTGGAACTAATTTTGAATACTACTTAAATGATTAATCATCAAATGTCAATTCAAAAACTTAAATCCAACACATAAACACAATAACACTAGATTTATGTGGAAAACCCAATAAGGGAAAAACCACGGTGAGGATTAACTCACACTATAGAGAATATCAAAACCGATTATAAAAGGCTCACTACCTGAAACAAGGCTCACTACCTAAAATAAGGGCTCACTATCTGAAACAAGGACTCACTATCCAACAGGGCTACAACCTAGAGGGCTCACTTCCATAGGGATACAAAAAATACAAAGAAGAGTTTTTATAGATAGACTAGAATCCCAATGAAATAAAGGATTCCACCATAATTATTCACACATGCATGAATGATAGAGTTTTCCTTTTGTTTACTGCATCCAAAAACTCAGCGTCAAGCTTCACATTGATCTTCCACACTCTCAACACACACATTCACTTAATCAAATCAATGTCACATAAAACTACACTTCCTCTTTTCTCTTATTGCTCTTCTTCTTTGCTCTTGCATCCCATCTTCACCATTAACTCATCTTGCATTTATACCATCTTCAAATTCGAAACATATCCAAAGTCGGTCATCCAAATTTAAATTCAAATTAGGTCGGCACCAAAACATCGTAAGGTGGAATTAGAATGAGGGTGACTCAAACTCATGCTTCAAGGGACCCAAAAATATCCAACATGCTTCATCGTCCTCGAAAGCAGTATTTCACACAAGGTCGACAAAACCAGTGAAAAACACATAGAACCATTAAGCATGAATATTCCAAATGTCGAAACTATCTTCAATAGAACTAGGGAAACACAACTCTAGAACTACAAGTCATAATACTTCATCAAAGAGAAATCTGAACCAACAACATTTCTCCCAAACCTCAACCAGAAACACAGAAAACCATAGTTCACAACTGGTGAGCACAACTTGCACTGTGCAATGAATCAACAACCAAAACTCTAGATATAAAATCTAGTAAGAAACATGAACAACACATCTAAACTACACAACCACGGGAGAAAATCCAAACCAAAAACTAGAGCAATCACTGAGCACTTGCAACATGTCTTTATTACAATTTTCTTAATATCCTCGACATATACAGCCAACAGCAATTAGTAGATAATCAGTTGACCAGTTGATATCAATAAAAACACCTGCAAACTTTCCTCAATACCTTTAGTCTTTTCATTCTTGCAACAATCTCCCCCTTTGTCATTGATGGAAACACATGGTGTGAAAAACCATCAAAGACAACATACTACCTCTAAATACATTTTTTTGTTTTCTCCCCCTTAGAAGATAATCTCTTATATGCTTCTTCTCATTCTCTTTTCACATGATTCTTCTCTTTTTTCACATGCTTCTTCTCTCCCTCTTTGACATCAATGGCAAAGACAAAATAATAATTTCCATTGATCTCTCCTTTGACATGACAAATAGAATACACATAATGACAACACCTAATACTACATGTTCCCCCTAAGAGGTATCCACTAAAACATCAATCCAAAAGAAAGATAGATCCATATATCCATTGGAATGATGCATCTCCATATGCATCTAGTTCAAGAAAGGAGGGGCAATAACCCCCAACTTCTCCTAGAGATACTCAAAAGTATCTTTAGGAAGAGCCTTTGTGAAAATATAAGCAATTTGATCCTTTGTCGGAACATACTCAAGCTTTACTTCATTCTCTATGACTTTCTCTCTCAAGAAATGATATATGATACATATATGCTTCGTCCTTGAGTGCATCACCGGATTCTTAGAAATTTTAATTGTACTTCTATTATCATAGAAAAGAGAAATGGGATCATCATATAGCATTGTGATATCTTTCAATGTTTGTTCCATCCATAGAACTTGTGTATAACAAGATGCAACAAAAATATACTCAGCTTCAGCAATAGACAAGGAGACTGAATTTTTCTTTTTACTCAACCATGCCACCAATCTACATCCAAGAAATAATGCACCACTGCTTGTACTCTTTCTATCGTCTACACATCCAGTCCAATCTACATCTGTATAGGCACTAAGTGTAAATTTGGTATCTTTAGGATACCACAATCCATAATTCAGAGTGTCATTCAAATATCTGAATATTCTTTTAACTACAGCAACATATGTTTCCTTAGGATCTTCTTGAAATCTAGCCACAAGATAGACAAAATGCATAATATCCGGTCTAGTAGCATTCAAATATAATAGTCCACCAATCATAGATCTATACTTGCTCTATTCAACCTTAAAAGAATTATCATCTTTACCCAATTTGCAACCAGTCACCATAGAAGTACTTACTAGTTTGGAACCATCCATCCCAAACTTCTTCAACATCTCTCTCACATACTTAGACTATGAAATGAAAATTCCTTTCTATGTTTGATTAATTTGTAGCCCAAGGAAGAAATTCATCTCCCCAAACATAGACATTTCAAATTCTTTTTGCATCTCTTCCACAAACATCTTGCACATATTTTCATTTCCTCCAAAGATAATATCATCAACATATACAACTACAATCAAGGTTTTGTCATTTTCATTCTTAAAGTACAAATTACTATCTGTTATACCTTTGTTAAATCCTTGTTGAATCAAGTACTTATCTAACCTTGCATACCAAGCTCTAGGAGCTTCCTTCAACCCATATAAAGTTTTCTTCAATCTGCACACCATATCTGGTTGATCTGTCAACTGGAATCCTTCTGAATGTTCCATATAGACTTCTTCTAGCTCACCATTCAAAAATGTTGACTTGACATCCATTTGATAGACCTTAAAGTCTTTATGAGCAGCAAGTTCCAAGAACATCCTTATACCTTCCATTCTTGCTACTGGGGTAAAATTTTCCTAAAAATCTATGCCTCCTACTTGTGAGTAACCTTTACACACAAGCCTCACTTTGTTTCTAACAATTTCTCCATTCTCATTCAACTTATTTATGAATACCCATTTTGATCTAATGATATTTTTATTTTTTGGTCTTGGGACCAATTCCCAATTCTAATTCTTCTCAATCTACATAATTTCTTCTTTCATTACTTTCTTCCAATTTTCATCTTTACAATCTTCACTTACTGTCTTTGGTTCTATCTCAGAAAGTAAACACAAATTCACTTCAGCAACAACTTTGCTTCTAGTTAACACACCTTTTTTCCTTATCTCCAATAATCTAAATTTTTGAATGATTCTTTTGTACATATCTAGGTGTCCTAGAAGACATCACTAGAGAATCTTCTTCTCTTTCATTTTTTTCATCCTACTTCTCTTTCTCATCTTTTTCATGTTCTTCATGAATTTCTTCTATTCTTGAATGATTATTTTGTACATATCTAGGTGTCCTAGAAGACATCACTAGAGCATCTTCTTCTCTTTCATTTTTCTCATCCTACTTCTCTTGCTCATCTTTTTCATGTTCTTCCACAATTTCTTCTATTCTTGCACAATCATGTTCATTACATACATATCCATCAAGGTCAATAGAATTCTTCATTGTCTCATAAACCTTCACATTCAAGTTTTGTAAAATATTTCTCAGAATTTTATTGAAACATTTGTATGCCTTGCTTTTAGTATAATATCCAGGAAAAATTCCTACATCACTTCTTGCATCAAACCTTCCCAAAATTTCTTCATCTCTTCTAATATAGCATTTTCTTCCAAATACCTTGAAATATTTAACATGAGGAATTTTTCCATGCCATATCCCATAGGGAGTCTTTGTACTATTTTCTCTTGCTTGAACTCGATTAAACACATAAACAATAGTATGAATAGCTTCTTTCTAGTAAACTTCTGGTAAACCAGCCTCAGTAATCATTAACCTAGCAACTTCTTGAACTATTCTATTTTTCCTTTCAACAAATCCATTATGTTGAGGAGTTCTCGGATCAGATAACAGTCTCTTTATTCCATGCACTTCACAGAACATATTAAACTCATGGGAGGTAAATTCTCCACCTCTGTTAGATGTAAAGAATTTTATTTTCAAATTCACTTTATTTTCAACCATTGCTTTGAATGCCTTGAATCTATATAATGCATCTGATTTCTCTCTAATAAATGTAACCCATGTATATCTAGAATAATCATCAATTAAAATCATAAAGTACCTTTCACCAAGTAGACTTCTCACTCTTGTAGGACCATACAGATTTGTATGAACTAAATCTAGTAGTTTGGTAGTAGACTATTCCTTTTATCTGTAACGATTTCTTGCTTTCTTTCTAAACTGGAAATTCTTGCAAATAGCATTAATAGGCTTTGTAATTCTTGGTAAATCTCTCACGACTTGAACAACACTAATCATTTCCAAGTTATCAAAATACATGTAACACATTCTCCTATTCCATAACCAACTATCATTTATCTAAGTTATAAAGCATCGTTCATCATCACCCTTAAGTTGATAGATATTCCCTTTAGATTTCTTTTCTGTAGCAATCAATGTTTTGGATCCTTTCTGGATCTCACATTTCTCATCCTTAAACACAATATCATATCATTTTCTACACATTGGACCAATGCCCAATAGATTATTCCTTAAACCCTTAACATAGTAAACATCATTAGTATGATGCTTTCCATGAAAACTTATTGAACCTATCCCACATATTTTAGCACCAGTATCATCTACAAACATAACCAAGCCTCCATCATATTTCTCAAACTTAATAAACTTAATTTTATCACCAGTCATGTGATGTGAACAACCACTATCAACTACCCAATAATTTTTCTCTTGTTTATCATGTAAGGCAGAGATAATCGTACCTTCATTTTGCTCCTTCTCTGTAGGGCTTTCCTTTACCTATTTTTTAGAATTAACAGAAGTAGGTTCATCCTTAATCACCAAGAACAAGAATTCATTGTCATCAAGATCTTCATATTATGAATCCTCATCAAAAATACTAGCATTCTCATTCACATAGTAATCTTTGTTAATCTTATTTCCTTTATTTTCCTTCTCATATCTTTGTTTATTCCTTTTAGCTCTTTCCGGACACCTTGCAACATAATGACCTATTTCTCCACAGCTAAATAATTTAAAGGGAAACTTACCTTCATACTTATTGGAACCTTTCCTCATTCTTCTTACAAAGTTAGCTTCTATTTCATCAAAGTTCTCTTCATCTGGATCTTTATCTTTTGTAGCTTTAAAGGCAGTCTCTGATTTGCTTCCATTCATTAGACTCAACTTCCTCATCTCATAAGATGTCAAAAATCCTAATAGGAGATCCTTAATACAAGTTGTATAATCTATAGTCTGCTCAATAGCACACACCTTCTCACTGTAAGCATCAGAAAGAGTTCTAAGAATCTTCTTTACAATCCTTGTTTCATCAATAGTAGCACCAAGTCCTTGCATAGCAGCCACTATCTCATCTAATATTTGTACATAAGCTTTGACATTTTCATCTTCGAACATACGTAGAAGATCAAACTATGTCTCCAAATTCTATAGTTTTGCCTCTTTAACTCTTTCATCACCATCATGCGCTCTTTCTAGAGCATCCCAGACTTCCTTAGCTATCTTCAAATTCTAAACCTTGATCAACTCTAAATGTACCAGACTATTCTTCAAAATGTATTTCACCTTATTGTTTGCTTCATGTGCTTTGATTTCTTTAGGTGTAATCGGACCATTAGCAGGAGGAGTGTAAGTATTTTTGTAAGCTTTCTCCACATCATATCCATAATACTCAAGATATTCTTTCATCAATACTTTACAGATACCATAATTAGTTCCATTGAACCTCGGATAATCATAAACCATTTTTCTAGGCATCCCAGACCTTCCTCAAGAAATTAAGCTCTTCACCAATGAACCAAGCTCTGATACCAATTGTTGAATAGGATAACTGAGAGGGGGGGTGACTCAGTTGTCATAGAATTAAACCTTTAACTTAATCACCAGAACTAATTCTAAATACTAAAATGATTAATCATCAAATGTCAATGCAGAAACTTAAATCCAACACATAAACACAATAACACCAGATTTACATGGAAAATCCAATAAGGGAAAAACCACAGTGAGGATTAACTAACACTATAGAGAATATCAAAACCAATTACAAAAGGCTCACCACCTGAAACAAGGCTCACTACCTAAAAGAAGGACTTATTGTCTGGAACAAGGACTCATTTTCCAACAGGGCTACAACTCAGAGGGCTCACTACCACAGAGATACAAAGAATACAAAGAAGAGTTGTTACAAAGATACTAAAATCCCAATGCAACAAAGGATTCCACTACAATTATTCACACACATGCATGAATGATAGAGGTCGCCTTCTGCTCACTCCATCTGAAAACTCAGCATTAGGCTTCACATTTTTTTTCCACACTCTCAACACACACACTCACTGAATAGAATCACTATCGCATAAAAATTCACTTCCTCTTTTCTCTTATCACTCTTCCTCTTTGCTATTGCATCCCATCTTCACCATTAACTCATCTTGCATTTATACCATCTTCAACTTTGAAACATATCCAAAGTCGGCCATCCAAATTTAAATTCAAATTAGGTTGGCACAAAAACATCCTAAGGTGGAATTAGAATGAGGGTAACCCAAACACACACTTCAAGGGACCCAAAAAGATCCAACACACTTCATCATCCTCGAAAGAATTATTTCGCACAAGGTCAGCAAAACTAGTGCAAAACACATAGAACCATTAAGCATGAATCTTCCAAATGTTGAAACTATCTTCAAGAGAACCAGGGCAACACAACTCTAGAACCGCAAGTCATAATACTTCATCAAAGAGAAATTTGAACCAGCAACATTTCTCCCGAACCTCAACCAAAAACACAGAAAACAATAGTTCACAACTAGTGAACACAACTTGCATTGTACAATGAATCAGCAACCAAAAATATGGATATAACATCTAGTAACAACCATGAACAACATATTTGAACCACACAACCATAGGAGAAAATCTGGACCAAAAAGTGGAGAAATCACTAAACACTTGCAACATATCTTTAATACAATTTTCTCAATATCCTCAACATATACAACCAATAGCAACTAGTAGATAATTAGTTGATTGATTAACATCAATGACAACTCCTGTAAACTTTCATCAACACCTTCAGTCTTTTCATTCTTCCAAAAAAAGGCTCAGGATCTCCATGGATGGTAACTTCTCTACCCTCAAAAGGAAACTTTACACATTGATGATAGGTCAAATCTATAGCTTTTAGGGCATGGATCCATGGTCGGCCAAGCAAGATATTGTAGGGAAGATCAAGGTCTAACACTTGGCATGTAGTTTCTGCAATGACAGGACCTACTTGGATGGGTAGTGTGACGATGCCTTGTGATATCCACTATTGGTCATCATATGCTCTAATGGTGGTACTATTTTCTTTCTCTATAGTATCCTCTGAATAGCCCAAGTTTTTTATCAGCTGAAGGGTGCAAATGTTCAAACTAGCACCTCCATCTATGAAGACTCTTTTAACCTTGTTCTTATGGATAATGGCCTCAAGGTGCAAAGCACAATTATGAGATGGCTATGATGGTAGGTCTTGTTCTGAGAAGGTTAGAAGATGATCAATGATATGCTCTACCATAGCTTGAAATTGTTATGTATCAATATCCTTGGGGATGGATGATGAAGATAAAGATCTCTCCAAGATTTCTCTATGTGTGGGGGATAACCTCAATAGTTCTAAGATAGAAATCTATTTGGGGGTCTTCTTAAGTTGATCTAGGAGATTGCACTTGCTAGGGTTTGATGTTGAAAAAGTAGGCTGTGCCCTAGATTGAGATGGGACTCCTTGAATGATGACCTTTCCACATCACGTGGTGACTCCACACTTCGCACTAGGCCCTTTGATGGTGATGACGGTAATGAAACTATCATAGGAAATGACTACATTCGAATAGGTATGTTGTACATTTGTGTAATCCTTAGCTTTTCCAGTGTTTTTTGCTTTGCTATGATCTAGCATAGGGTTCTTGTATATCTTAAGATTCTGGTTGTCGGTTGGTACCTCAACAGATATTTCTTCATTCTCGATGAGATCTTGGATAACATTTTTGAGCCTCATATAGTTTGATATTTTGTGTCCTTTGATTTTGTGAAAGTCACAAAAATCATTTTTGGTATACCAGGGTAGTTTTCAAAATTGGGAAGTGTTATCATATTTGACTCTACCAATTTCTTCATGATGGCTTCAATAGGTTCTAACAACTTTATGTACTTGTATTTTGGATAGTTTTTCTTGTTAGGGGTTCATCTTTGTTGTGTTTTGGTGTTATTGATCTTATTGTTTTGTGAGTGTGTTGTTAGGGTTCGGGAAGATAAGAGCAATAAACATTAACGATTATATAAAGATTAAATAACACAAAAAATAACAATGAAGAATAACACAAAAGAGATCAAGACAAAAATTTAACATGGTTCACCATATATGGGCTACATCCACAGAAACTCAGCCACCCAATGATTTTATTATCTAGTACAAAATAGATTACAATTTCATGAATTACACACACTGTAACTTACATCTCAACCGCTTATAACAAGATTTTTGAAAGCTTCCATAATTAGGATTTTCAAATTCATTTTTTCATTTGATGTGTAACTGAGAAAACCTTAGTGAGTCAACGAAAAAAAATTGGGAGTTGCACCCCCAAACCCCTGCTATTGGGGGATGTTGCTCCTAAACCTTGGCAAGGATATGTTATGAGTGTATATTATTTGCATGATCACTCACCACATATCAATAATCTCCCACTTGGAGACAGATCCTGGATGACACAGTTGCACTTGCAGCTCCCACTGGATTATAGGTCTGGCTGGTTTCTTATGTCCACCATTATTAATTGTGAATGCCAATGGAAACTAATGAGGAAATCAATTTCTCCTGTGTAATCACCTTTGTGAACATATCTGTAAGATTCTCACTTGTGTGAATTTTCTCCAGCTTCAACTGCCCATCCTCCAAAATTGACTGGATGAAGTGGTATTTGAAATTTTTGTGCTTGGTTTTTGAATGAAGATCTGAGTTCTTAGCAATATGAATGGAACTCTGGCTATCGGTGTACAAAGGGCTATCTTGTTGTTGTTGTCCCAATTCCTCTAGAAAAAATTGTAACCAAATCATCTCTTTGTTGGATTTTGTAGTAGTAGCATACTCAACTTCAGTGGTTGAAAGCACAACAACCTTTTGCAATCTTGAAATCCAACTGACTACAGTACCTCCTACAATAAAAACATACTCTATAGTACTCCTCATGTTATCAATATCACCCACTAGATCAAAGTCAACATATCCTCTTAGAGCAAAATTTGTTCCTCCAAAACATAGTTTCCTTGTAGTACCTCTCAAATATCGGAGAATCCATTTTACTACATTCTAATGTTCCATTCCCGCATTACTCATATACCTGCTCACAACTCCCACTACATATGCAATATCTAGTCTTGTGCATACCATTGCATACATCAAGCTACCAATTGTTGATGCATATGGTATCTTAGAATTTTTTTCTTCTTCATCTAGTGTCTTTGGACACATCTCCTTATTCAACTTAAAATTACTAGGAAAAGGTGTACTAACCACTTTTTCATCTTGCATGTTAAACCTTTTCAACACCTTCTCTACATACTCACTTTGAGAGAAAAATAGTTTTGTGTTTGTCCTATCCCGTGTGATCCTTCATAGCAAATGAATTTTCTAATTTCTTCTTAATTTCATTAATATGTTGCATGTTAGACCCAGAAAAAATCATTTCATCAACATAAAGCAATAGGATAATATAGCTACCATTATCCAATTTCTTCAAATAAACACAATAATCAGAATGACATCTTTTCTAACTTTTTTCAGCCATAAAACTATCAAATTTCAAATACCATTGTCGAGGTGCTTGCTTCAAGCCATACAAACTCTTCTTTAACCTACACATAAATTACACCTTACCCTTGACCTCATATCCTTGTGGTTGTTGCATGTATATTTCCTCTTCCAAATCCCCATGGAGAAATGTTATTTTCACATCTAGTTGTTCAAGATGCAAGCCTTCTGCAGCCACACGACTTAGAATAGTTCTAATAGAAGTCATCTTTACAACCGAAGAAAATATTTCATCAAAATCTATACCTTTTTTTGTTCAAAACCTTTTACCACGAGTTTGGCCTTATATCTTTTATTGCCTCCATCTTCTTCCTTCAACCTGTAAACCCATTTATTTGGCAATGCTCTTTTACCTACAGGCAATTGGACTAAGTCCCAAGTCTAATTCTGCAGCAAGGAATCCATTTCCTCTTCCATGCCTAGCTCCCACTTCTTTTTTGTATCTACCTACATTTCTTCTTCATAACCTTCAAGTTCACCAAAATCAGTTAATAATATAGAATATAATGATGGAGAAAATATTTCTAGAGGTCTAGTTATCCTTGTAGAACATCTAGCACTTGCAACATTCTATGGGATAACTTTTTGTTGATGAGCATTAGGTACCACTGGCATTTTATTTTCTAAAATCTCATCAAGCACCACATATTCCTTTTTGGCTTGTTCATTCTTATTTTTGGCTTGTTCCCACTACGCTTTCGTCGGGGTGTGCTTTGTTCTCACCCGTCTTGGCCCTTCGCCCGTGTTCTATTTCACCTGTCTCCTTTTGGGTTTCTTTTCCCGTTTCCACTCTGCTTCCGTCGGGTGGGTCTCGGCTTTGTTTCGCTTGTTCCCCTTTCCTTTCTGCCTCTGCCTTTGCCCGTTTCTAGCTCTGCTCCCACTTGGATTGCTACTTGGTTCTCTGATCTTGGTTTCTTTGACTTGCTCAGTTTTTGGTGATATTTTGGGTATTGATGGTGTCTTGTTTGTGTGCAGGTCAGATCGATGGTGAACGTTGTTGGATTTGCAAATGTGTACATTGTGGATCTGAGTGTGATTTGTGGCCATGGTAGTGTGGCCCGTTCCTGAGCGCATGGTCATTGCGGTTGGTGTCCATTAATGGCTGGTTGGTGGGACGTGATGGGTTCTTCCTAGTTGGTATTAATCTTGGTCGTTCTCTTTGTATCTTTAACCTGATCGATGGCTGGCATTCCTTCTAGTTTTCGTGCATATGTTGCCATTCCTCTGTTCGCACAGGCATTCATTCATGGCGGGTGTGGCTCGAGGATCTATCCCTTGGTGGCGTGTGACCCTGTATTGATCTGATGGCATCCTTTGCTGCATTTATTGTTAGGCAGCAGTTTACTTTTGTTTGTCGATTCGATCGGTTGGTGGCCGTGAGTTTGTAACCCTAGCTCTATTCTCGCGCGGGTGACTTTCTATATATTTGGCACTTTGCTTCTTTTCTTGGTTAGACTCAGCTAGGTTGGAAGATATTGAGATTAGAGGACTGAGTTAAAAAAGACTTGTAATCATCCATAGGTTAGTAGTAGGATAGCATGTTAGCATATTAGGAAAAGCTTTCACGTTTTAGGCATATGTCGTAACAGACCAGAAATATTGTAAATGTGATGATTTAATAAAAAGGTTCGGACATTGTGCTATGACTGGTGTCTCCTTCGCATTGAATGATCTCGCATGTTTCTTGTTTCATCTTTTGAAATGCTTGAAAATGTTTGAATATAGTTTAGATTCGATTTGGTAATGCTTATGATCTAATCTTTGAAGTGTTGTAGCGATCCTTGGTTCATATCTTGGGCAGCTTCTTGATTATGGGAATGTTGTAGAAGGTCAACCTATACCCCCATTCACGTTCTTAGATCAGCTACATTTATTCATTCATTCCCATTGAATGAATGCTTTCAGCCTGAAAATCTCTAAAACCTTAGAATATTGCATTGTTTTCTGCAAGATTGCAGGTATACCCTAGGTCGACTAGAAATCAGTTTCAAGGGATTGGTCCATTTGAGGTTTTCTATCATTTGCATGATTAATGTTAGAAATAGTGTTAGTAATTAGGAATTTTGAAACCCTTATCTTTTGTTGTTTCTTTATTTAATGACTATAAATAAAAGTTAAAGCATCACAATGTTTAAAATCTGATGAGTTTAGAAGCTTCCCAACATTCATAAGTAAGGCCCCCTTGTGATTACCAGCATTTTCACATTTATCACTGAGTTTGTTCTACTGCATTGTCATGACCTGACACCTGAGAGACCTTGGTGTCATCTCTTTGTTCATAGAGATTAACCTTTCAAGAGAGATACGATAGCTTTTATTCTATCTGAGTTGTTGTCGTGCAGAAACACTAAACAACAGGATTGGTGCTAGAAGGAGGGCCAAACAAGCTGGAGCATTTTCTAAATGCCATCTCTCTTGAGAGGCTCAGAAGGAGAACCAGATCTGTAACAAGAGAAGAAGAAGAGTTCTAAGAATTGCCACCTGCAACCAGGTCAAGAAGGACTAGTAGGAGGGAGGAATCATCATCTAATCCAACATTCCCGTCATCTTCACCACCACCCACTCCATCGTCATCTGATTCTGAGGCTGGTTCCATTCCACTACACCAACCAGTCATCCATCTGCCATTACGACCACCACCAATGGCTTTCTTGGCGAACAACCCATCACCCTTGACGTTCAACAACTACAATGTCATGCCCAAGAACCTCGAGCACTTATGCTCCAAGTTTCATATGAATGACCCAAATAGGACAGCAGAAGAGCATGTCAGGATCTTTCAGACCTATTTGAGGGATAGAGGGATTAACCATGAAGATGTTGCATGTAGGCTCTTCCCCTATTCATTAGGAGAGGAAGCCTTCTATTGGTATAACCACTTACCTACTGCTTCCATTCATAATTGGGCTAAGCTTGAGGCTGCTTTCTTGATAAAATTTAAAATCCCCATTAGTGCTAACGAGCTATATGCAGTTTATTGGGGTAAAGAGAGAAACCAGCGAGCCTATAGGATCATTCAACAATAGGTTCCATCAAGCGTATACCAGGCTCCGAGCACCCTACGCTAGAAATGAGGCCATTGCCCTAGAGGTCTATTTTGAAGCCCTTGATAGTCTCACCTCCACCTTCCTCAAGTGGAGGACTAATCCACCAACTACCTTGCTTGTCGCATACACAGAGGTTGTTAAGGTCAGCACCGACTTAAGACAACACTTGTTAAGACCCTTGCCATCACTAGGACCAGCTGCTCACCCAAGCCAAGTCCAATCTCTCAACTAGGCTCTGACCAATCACACTCCCATCATGAACTCTATTCCACAGTTGCCTCCGGTTCCTCACCCGGGTCATCCAATAAACCAAGTTCAACCAATGACCAGCTATCCTCAACAAAGTGCTAACCATCCCCTCCACTCGCAGCAACAAACCCACTTCCCTGCATACTTACAAAACTCTGAGGTTTTGAATCAGTCTAATGGTTCTGGAGGAGTGTTTGGGCATTTCTTGAACACCGTGAATCCATCTCCTTACAAAAATCCTGATAAAGAAAGGTTAGATGAGCTGACCGAGCAAGTGAAGAAGTTGAACATGGAGGTAACTCATCTAAGGAACCAGAACAATCAACTCCAAGACAATCAGAAGAGCATGCAATCAAATTATAATAGAGGGCAGCACTATGATAGAAATCAGAATTTTGAAAGAGGACAAGGTTTTGGCCAGAACTTTGACAGAAACCAACAAGGTGGGCAAAGATTTGAAAGAAGAAAACCACCTAGGCAAAACGGACATGGAATACTGGGCCTAACAATGGAGGAGTTCCCACTCCACTGGATCAACCTTCCAATCAAGAAAAATCTCCAAGTGGTGTATACTTGCCAGAGGCTGCTTTGTCTGGATGGTGCAGATTTCACGAGACAAATCAGCATTTTGAGCTTGACTACCCTCAATTTCAAACTATCGCTTCCATATTTCAATGTGAAGTTGGAAACAACTCCACCGGCCAAGAATTGGTGCCCTCGAACCCCTATGATTCCCCATTTTTAGTTTTGAACCATGATCCTTTCCCTAAGGATAAGGAGAATGAACCAGAGGAAGAATCAAGCAGCCAGGGCGGAGGGGCTGAACAAGTACTCAATGAAGATGAAATCTCTCAACTATTTGATGAAGAAACTGAGAATGACAATGGCCCATTGGATGAGGAAGAGGCTGATGTCAAAGAGGTGCAAATTTTTCAACAACCTATTAGAAAGTATGATTTAAGAAGCAAGCCCCACCGGAATCCACAAGTTGGGGGACTATTCACTACATCTGCCCCTCCACACAATTTTTCTACTCCACCGGATCCACATGCCAACAACAATCCATCCTACCCTCAGGTGCCAACTCAATACCTAACAAATGAGGGACAACTAGATGTCTCCAAAGGAAGCCTGGCCGATACAACAAAGGAAAAGGTGGTCGGGCAATCCAAGGTGCTTCATCATGACATGAATGTGGAACAACTAGGAGAATATGTCACCGAGGAACTCAAGAAAGTAAAGGTGAGTCTTTCGGCTTTTGAATTATTGAGAGTTCCTAAAATTAGAAATGTGGTCCTTGGGTCTTTTAATTCAAATATAGCCACACTAGGAGTAGCTACTAATGAAGCAGTTGCAAGATCCCCTATTTTACAAGTACCCAAAGGTCCTAGTCCATCACAACCCAAGGATAAAGGTAGAGAAAATGATAGAAGTCAGGTCACCCAAGCAAACTCACAGCTGAGTTTATTCCAAGGCAAAATGGAAACCCCTCCATTTCTGATTTCCATTCATATATTTGGTAAAAATTCGCACAATTTTCTACTAGATTTAGGGGCATCCACAAATGTTATGCCATTTGTTGTTTGTAGGGCTCTTGGTATTACCCCTGCCACTTCTCAAAATAAAGTCACCCACCTAGACAAAACAGAGGTGACCATTGTAGGAGAACTAAATATGATTCCCATGCAAGTTGCCTCGGACCCTAGAGTGCAACAAGTGCTCAATATTCAGGTGGCTGACATCCCTGACACCTATGGTCTGATCTTAGGTAGGGATTTCACCAAAGCACTCAATGGATACACATCCATAGACCACTCCCACATGTGGCTTCCTTGGAAAGGAGTCCCAAATCAGATCAAAATTGAGAGGGAACCAAGAATGAAGTATGTCATTATTGAATATCAAAATTCTTCAAATGAGGTGTTGGTGATAGAAGTCAGCATGGGAAACTATTTCCTAGCCTCCCCTGCTTTGGACAAAGAGGAAGTCTTGATGCTACAAAGCTCTTTTGGTGAATCCACACTAGAAGCCCTGGGCCCCAAAATAATTCTTGACCGGACAATAGGATTGGTGATAGGAGAGGAACTTGAGGACCAGGAAGAGAAGCAACTCAGCCTGCTAAATAACTTCCAAGAATTTATCCAAAAATGTGTAAAAAAATCAGGTTTTGTTGGGTGGACACGTGCATTTCGAAGAATTGCTTCTTCCTAATTGGTGTCGAGTGCACAATGTTGATCATTCTGAATTGGAGTGTTGCCTATGTCAAACTGTAGTACAACAAATACAAAGACACATCAACACAACCCCAACTGTCGGGTCGAGCGTAAAGACTATTCAAAAAAATGAAAAGGGAAAGGATCCAAAGCCTCCTGAAGAACCTCTAAGTGTCAATAAGGACCCAAGTATCTCAAGAAAAGTAGGATCTAATGATTGTTGGGTATTGAGGTTTGATGGATCCAAATCCAAGCAAGGTGCTGGAGCAGGACTTGAACTGATCATTCCTAAAGGTAAGACCTACTTTGTTGCTCACAGACTCCAATTCCAGTGCACTAACAATGTAGTTGAATACGAAGATCTAGTTCATGGGCTGCTAATGGCACATAGAAAGAAGGTCAAAATTCTACAAGTCTTCAGAGACTCTGAGCTTGTGGTCAAGCAAGTAAGAAAGCAATACTCATGTCATGATCATAGAATGACCAACTACAGGCATAGGATCTAGGACCTTATTGAGGGATTTGATGCCTTCAACATTCAATTGATTCCTCGGAATAAGAACTAGACGGTTGATTCTTTGGCACAAGCAGCCAGCACATTGTAGCCATTATCACTTTTGGGCTTAAAGAAGTTTACTATGGAACTTGTTCTAGTACCCTCGATGCCTGACAATGTCACCAATTTTCAGGTATTTGAAAACGATAAGCACATTCTTGATTTTATTGCTGGCTGTGATGTATTTTCTTCCCAAGTAATTGATGAGGTCGAGCCCCAAGAGGTTGAAATTGAATTGGAAGGAGTCCTCAATTTAAAAACTAACACCATTCCAAGAGGCATGGTGCAAATAGAAAGGGTCTTTGATCTGGATAGGATTAAAGATCAGGAGCAAAAAATAAAGAGGGAGTCCCTCAACTATCAATGTGAAATATACAACATGGGGACCCAAGGTGATGTCAAGAATGTCCTTATTGGTAAGGTGTGCACTCTGGAGGAAAGTGGAGGAATTATTGATTCCTTGCACACATATCAGGATGTGCTAGCCTGGAGCTATGATGACTTGAGGACATATGACACTTCGGTCATTACACACACCATTCCCCTCAAATCTAGTGTCAAGCCATTCAGGCAAAGACAAAGACCAATCAATGCTTTGCTGGAGCCCATTATTCAAAAGGAAGTGCAGAAGCTACTATCAGCACAAATCATATTCCCAGTAAGACATTCAACATGGGTTGCAAACTTGGTCCCAGTCAGAAAGAAAAATGGGAAAATTAAGCTGTGTGTCGATTTCAGGAACCTGAACAGAGCATCGAAAAAGGATAATTATCCGGTCCCTTCACTGGATGAGGTGCTTCAGGTTGTCAATGGATCTCAGATGATGTCCTTCTTGGATGGGTACTCTAGATACAATCAGGTCATGGTTCAATATGAGGACAGGCACAAGACTACCTTTACTACAAAATGGGGAACCTTTGCTTACCGAAGAATTCCCTTTGGATTAATCAACATTGGAGCTACATTCCAAAGAGCGATGGTTATTTCCTTCAAGGACATCATTGGCAAGTGCATAATCATCTACATGAATGATTTGACAGTCTTTTCAAAGAAGAGAAATGATCATGTTATAGATTTACGCAAAGTATTCCACAAATGCAGAGAGTTTGGTATTTCACTTAATCCAAAGAAGTGCGTTTTTGGAGTCACTGAGGGAAATTTGTTAGGACAAATTATTTTGGAACAAGGTATTTCCATTGATCCTAAGCGAGTGGAGGAAATTCTGAAAATTCCACCCCCTACAAGCAAAAAAGAAATGAAGTCCTTCTTTGGCAAGATTAACTTTGTCAAAAAATTCATCACTGGATTTGCAGAAATAGTCAAGCCACTGAATGTCATGATGAAGCAGGAAGCAAAGATTGAATGGAATGCAAAAGCTAAGGAGGCATTTGTAGAGGTCAAGAGAGCTATCGTTGAGGCCCCTATTTTGGTAAGTCCTGATTACACTAAGCCATTCTACATCTATTTGTTTGCCTCCGATCATTCTTGTGCAGGCTTGTTGACACAAAAATCTGATCAAGGAAATGAACATCCCATAGCATTCATGAGTGCACCTTTGAAGGATGCCGAACTAAGGTATCCTAGTATTGAAAAGTAGGCCTATGCCTTGGTCTGAACTATGAAGAAGTTTAGGCACTACATACTGAGAAACAAGGTCTTTGCTATAGTCCCTGATCCTACAATCAGGTTGTTGCTAATGCAAAATGAGATGGGTGAACATAGAGCCAAATGGGTGACTATGTTACAAGAATATGACATGGAAATTCAACCCATGAAGCTGGTAAGGGGCCAAGGAATGACCAAGACAATGGAAGAAATGGGTCCAGACCTTGTGACTCAGCATTATAATCTTGAGGATGTTTCTCCAGGGAGCTGGTATGATGACATTGTTTACTACTTGTTGCATCAACAATGTCCCAAATACTTGAATTCAATACAAAGGAGAGCCCTACGATTGAAGAGTGGTAGTTACATGATGAAGGGATTTGTTTTATATAAGAAAAACCATGAGGGTGTCTACCTGAGATGCCTAGGGAAAGAAGAGGCAAAGAAAGTGATGGTTGAGTTTCATGATAAATAGTGCACAGGCCATGGTTCAGCATCTTCCACTGCGAATCAAGTTTTGAGGGCAGGTTACTATTGGCCTACCTTGTTTAAGGATGTACATAACGATGTGAGAACCTGCCATATGTGTCAAATTGCAAGAAGCCGGGAGAGGTGTGTAGCTCTTTCACTTCGACTTGTCATTGAGGTAAAACCATTTGCACAATGGGGAATGGAATTCATAGGTCCAATCAACCCACCTTCATCTGCAGGCCACATGTATATTCTTACCATAACTGATTATTTTACTAGGTGGACTGAGGCTCTTGCATGCAAACAATGTACTTCTGAAGTAGTAATCAATTTCATGGAATCAGGTATTATTAATCGCTTTGGTTGTCCATCAATTGTAGTTTGTGATAATGGTCCTACATTCGCATCTTTAAAGTTTTCTAACTGGGCTTATGACCATGGGATTACCATCAAGTTTGCATCTAATTACTATCCACGAGGGAATGGTTTGGTAGAGTCTTCCAATAAGAACCGTTTGACCATCATCCGAAAACTATTAGATAAAAACCCCAAGGATTGGCATACCCAGCTTAGATTTTCTCTTTGGGCAGACCGCACTAGACAGAAAGCTTCCATAGGAACCTCTCCTTATCACTTAGTGTATGGTTTGGAACTTGTCTTTCCCATCCAGCTAAAGATCCCTACCCTACAATTCATCAATGAATATTATGAGGGAGAAGATAAACGTGAAGCCCGCTTAGCTAAATTATTACACCTTGAAGAGAAAAGGGATGAAGCCTTAGAAAACTTTTCCAAACATCAGGGTGTTGTGAAACAATGGTTTGATAGGAGAGCCAAGGTAAAAGCCTTTAGAATCTCTAACTTGGTTCTTTACTAGGATAAAGCCCATGAAAAAAAGGGGGAGCATGGGAAATTTGACGAACTTTGGCTCGACCCTTATCAGATTGTAGAGATTCTGGGAGATAATGCCTTCCGTTTAAAAACTCTCGTTGGAGAAAATATCCCACTACCTGTCAATGGGCAGTATTTGAAACATTATTTCCAGTCTTGAGTTGTCTTCAACTCACTTTGTATACTAGTAGATTAGATTTCCTTTTTTCTGTCTTGTTTCTATTTTGCTTTGGTTCGAGTAGGGTTTCTTTTGGTTTTGGCTTTGCTTGCCTGTTTTTCCAGTTTTTGGTTTGCTTTGGTCTGTCTAGGGTTGGTTTTCTCTGCTGATGCTTTGGGGTTCACACTGCTTTCTTTGGGCTTGTTTCTTATGTACAACCGGTTGCTCTGTCTGGGGTTGCTCATCTAGGGTTGCTTTGGGGTTGCTCTTGGAATATATTTGGGTCTTATATCTTCGCACATATCTTAAGAATTATGAGGTTGCATGTGGTCTTTAGGAGGTCCGACTAGGTAAAAAATCTTAAATTCTGCTCCAGTGCCATTGTGGTTCCCATCCTTGAGTGTGGGCTTCATTGTCCACAAGGTGAAAAGTGAAGCTTTAAAAGAAAACCTCAAAAGAGAATATCAAAAAACAAAAAAAACATTGAAAATCAGAAAGGTTCACCTTTTCAAGGACATCCTAGTATCTCTACCGAGGCTATGGACGCCTGACTGGTAGTAGAGCTATGCTAGGGAGGATCACAGTGATAACTTCACCAAGGCTATGGACGCCTAATTGGAAGTGAGGCTCTATCCAAGTTGCTTTTGGAGTTAGAATCCTTACGTAGCCCTGTCAAATTGAATTTGGTCCTTGATGTAACTTAGGAAAGGAAAATGAATGCATATGCACACACTTTGACCTTGGTACAGGAAAGGTTTGCTTGCTTGTGGTGTCTAAAACCCTGTCTGGATGTAGCTTGATGCTTGGAAAGAAACTAGAGATTCTGAGTTCTTAATGACAGTTTGTCATTGAAATGCTCTGGAGCATTTCCCCAATGGAGTCACCATTTGTTGTGCAGTTTTTGCACACACGCCCCACAAGTAGGGACCCTCTTTTGTCTGCCCCTCTTTTGTGCTTATCTTTTAAAATCTTGGGGGTTGTGGTATTTGGTGCTTGCTTTGGGTTTGGGTTCCATTTTGGTTGAGATCTTGGTGGCCTTGGTGTCTTGTGGGTGTCCATTTCCCCTTGTGTTGTCTTTGTTTGGGTCCTAAGGGTTGTGGTCTTCTCCCTTAGCTTTCCCTTGTTTCCTTTTGCTTTGTTTTCTCTTGTTCTGTCGGAGGCAGAACCGGGATGGAATTTGATTCTGGACTTTTCCAAAGTTCTAAGTCCGGTTTCGGTTTCAATTCTGGCTCCGCTTCCCGTTTTCCCATTTTTGTCTTTGTGTTGCCTGCTTTCAGTCTAAGGGTTGGTTCCCTTAGTCTTTTCTTTGCTTCGCTTCTTTCATTGTGTCTTGCTCTACCAAGATTGGAGCCGGGATGGAATCATTTTTTTGAACTTTTCAAAAGTTTGAAGTCCAGTTTCTTTTCCCGTTTCAGTTCTGGCTCCCATTTTTGTCTCTGTCGTTGCTTTTTCCAATTTTTTGTTTCGGTTTCTGGCTCTGCTTCCCTTTCGTTTTCTCTTGGCGGAGTTGGGTATGGAATGGATCATGACTAGGAACTTTTCCAAAGTTCCCAGTCCTGATCCGATTCCGGTTCCGGTTCCACCCCGCTGGTTTGGCTCTTCCTTCGCCAATGTCGTTTCATGTCATCTATCTTTGTCTTTCCCTGCGTGCGCTCTATTTTCTCCGTTTGTGTTTGCCGAAGTCGGGCGCAGAATGGATCATGACTGGGAACATTTCCAAAGTTCCCAGTCCTAATCTCATTCCAGTTCCCACTCCGGTTCCACCTGGCTTCTCATGGGTTCCCATTCTGGTTCCCACTCCGCTTTCGTCGAGGTGTGCTTTGTTCTCACCCATCTTGGCCCTTCGCCCATGTTCTGTTTTGCCTTTGGTTCCGCTTGTCTCCTTTTGGGTTTCTTTTCCCATTTCCGCTCCACTTCCGTCGGGTGGGTCTCGGCTTTGTTTTGCTTGTTCCCCTTTCCTTTTCGCCTCCACCCGTTTTTGGCTCGGCTCCGGCCTGGATTGCTACTTAGTTCTCTGATCTTGGTTTCTTTGACTTGCTCAGTTTTCGGTGATATTTTGGGTATTGATGGTGTCTCGTTTGTGTGTAGGTTAGATCGATGGTGAACGTTGTTGGATTTGTAGATGTGTACGTTGTGGATCTGAGCATGATTTGCGGCCGTGGTAGCGTGGCCCGTTCTTGAGCGCATGGTCGTTGCGGTTGGTGTCCATTAATGGTGGGTTGGTGGGACGTGATGGGTTCTTCCTAGTTGGCATTAATCTTGGTCATTCGCTTTGTATCTTTAACCCAATCAATGGTTGGCATTGCTTCTGTTTTTCGCGCATATGTTGCCATTCCTCTATTCGCGCGAGCATTCATTCATGGCGGGTGTGGCTCGAGGATCTATCCCTTGATGGCGTGTGACCTTGTATTGATCTGATGGCATCCTTTGTTGCATTTATTGTTGGGCGGCGGGGTAATGTTGTGTGTCGAGCTGATCGATTGGTGGTCATGAGTTTGTAACCCTAGCTTTGTTCTCACACAGGTGATTTTCTATATATTTGACACTTTGCTTCTTTTGTTGGTTAGACTCAGCTAGGTTGGAAGATATTGAGATTAGAGGACTGAGTCGAAAAAGACTTGTAATCATCCATAGGTTAGTAGTAGGATAGCATGTTAGCAAATTAGGAAAATCTTTGGCGTTATAGGCATATGTCGTAACAGACCAGAAATGTTGTAAATGTGATGATTTAATAAAAAGGTTTGGACATTGTGCTATGACTGGTGTCTCCTTCACATTGAATGATCTCACATGTTTCTTGTTTCATCTTTTGAAATGCTTGAAAATGTTTGAATATAGTTTAGATTCGATTTGGTAATGCTTATGATCTTTGGTTCATATCTTGGGCAGCTTCTTGATTATGGGAATGTTGTGCAAGGTCAACTTGGACCCCCGTTCACATGCTTAGTTCAGCTGCATTTATTCATTCATTCCCATTGAATGAATTCTTTCAGCTTGAAAATCTCTAAAACCTTAGAAGATTGCACTATTTTCTGCAAGATTGCAGGTATACCCTGGGTCGACCAGAAATTAGTTTCAAGGGATTGGTCCATTTCAAGTTTTCTATCATTTGCATGATTAATGTTAGAAATAGTGTTAGTAATTAGGCTTTCTAAAACCCTTATCTTTTGTTGTTTCTTTATTTAATGACTATAAATCAAAGTTAAAGCATCACCATGTTTAAAATCTGATGAGTTTAGAAGCTTCCTAGCATTCATATGTAAGGCCCCCTTGTGTTTCCCAGCATTTTCACATTTATCACTGAGTTTGTTCTATTGCATTGTCATGACCTGACACCTAAGAGACCTTGGGGTTATCTCTTTGTTCATAGAGATTAAGCTTTCAAGAGAGATAGGATATCTTTCATTCTGTCTGAGTTGTTGTCGTGCAAAAACACCAAACAACACTATAGGAACCATTCATTTCCATTTTACAACTTGATTTTTATCTTTCCTTTTCCAACAATCTAATAGGGTTCATCATCACCCAAATATACCTGTCCAAAATCACCTTGAACATAATCTGCAAAATATTTCCTATGGGGTGTGGCATGAAATGAAACCCTTGAATCTATTACCCAAGAATCATTAACATTATCTAAACACAAAATTTAAGCATCCTCGAATTTATTACTTGCAACATTAGCTTCCTTATTGTCATCATGTTGTATGTCTCCTTGTTTTCCCTTTCGAGACCAACAATAATCCTTCTTCAAGTGTCATGACTTTCCACACTACCAAAAATCCAATCTTTCTCTGGATTTAGATCTTCCTTTCTTTGACTTCCCTTGTGACTTCCCATGATTTATAGAGATTTTCCCTCTCTCCTTTATTCTTCCCCTGTTCTCTACAGTCAAATAATTACCCAATATTGAAGTCTCACCTTTTCTTTTCCATCGCACTTCCTTGCTAAGGATAACACCAACAACATCATCAAATTTCAATGTATTTGAATTAAAGATAGAGTTACTTACAGTCATTACCAAGCTATTCCAAGTTTCTGGAAAAGAACATAAAACAAAGAGAGCCCTCACCTCTTCATCAAAATTCACTTTTACAAAATTAAACTGACTGGTAATCATATTAAACTCATTTAAATGATCTATCACAGATCCACCTTCAATCATTTTTCAGATTAAACAAACTCTTCATGAGAAATACCTTATTTGAGGTTGAGGGTTTTTCATACAATTTAGCCAAATGTTCCATCAGATCCTATCTTGTCTTTGATTTTGTTATATTGAACACCATAGATGGTGTCAAGCACAACTGAATGGTTCCCAATTCCTTTCTATCTAGAATCTCCCATTCTTCATCTGACATAGTAGCCCCTTTCTTTGTTTTTATTCCTTGCAATGGCCACCATAGATCCTTTTGATACAAATAATCTTCCATTTGCATCTTCCATAATTGATAATTTTGGTCGTTGAACTTCTCAACCTTGAATTTGCCTTCTTCCATTACTCCCACTCAAATCTAGAGGTTTCCTGCTAGTCAACTAAAATACACATGGCTCTGATACTAGTTGTTAGAGTTCAAGCAGATTGGAGCAATAAACATTAACAATTATATGCAAATTAAATAACCCAAAAAATAACAATGAAGAATAAAACAAAAGAGGTCAACACGGAAATTTAACGTGGTTCACCCAATATGGGTTACATCCACAGAAACTCAGCCACCCAATGATTTTATTATCCAGTACAAAACATATTACAATCTTGCGAATTAGACACACTGCAACTTACATCCCAACCACTTATAACAAGATTTTTGTAAGCATCCAAAATTAGGGTTTTACAGTCATTTTTCATTTGATGTGTCAACGGGAAAACCTTGATGAGTTAATGAAAAAAAATTAGTGGTTGCACCCTCAAACCCCTGTTATCAAGGGTTGCCACTCTCGAATCCTCACTCAGGGCCTGACCCAGCCCCGAACCCTAGCAAGGATGCATTACGAGTGTACAATATTTTCATGATCAGTTGCCACATATCAACATGTTGTTTGTTGCATAGTTGGTTGAGCATTAGCTATTTGATTATTGTTCAGCCTAGGAGCACTTAGGACCACCTTAGCATCAACTATGCCATCATTCATTATGTCCTTGTTATTAGCCTAGACACGAGGCTTGTCGTTTGAACTAGTTGATGGATGGTTGCCTTTGTAGGCTTGAATATTTCCCTATGATATTAGATCTGTCTCTATGTTAAGGGTTCTAGGGACAAGCTCGCCATAAGATATAATGCACTGCATTTTCAAATGGAAGGATAGATTTGGATCTAGGTTTGCTATGATAATTCCCACTTGTTGCTCATTCAGAATTGGCCACTTGCCCTTACTAGCCCTTTGCCTCCATTGTTGTAAGAAATTGGTCAAATATTCTCCTTTATTTATTTTTAGAGTATACAACTCTTCTAGGCTTACATCCATGTCAAGATTAAAAGAGAAGTGATCTATGAATTTATCAATGATTTCTTGGAAAGTTTTGATACCTATAGGCAATTGAGAAATCCAGCCTATGGTTGGGCCTGTTAAGCTTCTTCGAAAGAGGCACATTAAATAAAATTTATTGTAGGAAACCTCCATACACATGACATTAAACTCTTTGATATGGTCTACAGGACTTCCTCTCCCTTTGTATTTATCAAATTTAGGGAGTTCAAAATCAAGAGGGAACGTTACCATTGTGATGTTTCGATCAAATGGATATGGGCATAGGTTCTATGTATGGGGCTTCTTCATCTTGCCCATCTGGAGATCCTGCATTTCTTGTGATGACGCCTTAAGTTGTGATGCTACATCATCTTGTGGGTTTGGTGAAGGAACATATGTTGTGTATTGTGGGATGGTGGATGGATTATACGTGGGATTTTGATATGATGGTGTGTTGTATGATGTGGATGCAAGGGTGGGGTATTACGAAGGTGATTGTGGTGTTGGCGTATATATTCCTAATATGTTTTTATTGATAATGTTCTATTGAGGATTATAGTAGGAACCTTATTGTTGTTGCTAGGCATATTGTTGAGCTAGTAAGGCATATTTTTGTTCTTGGGCTACTAAGGTTGCTTCTTGTTGTTGTTGTGCTGCTAAGGTTGCTTGTGTTGTTGTTGTTGTTGTGCTACTAAGGTTGATTCTTGTTGTTGTTGTTGTGCTGCTAACATTGCTTCTTCTTCTTCTTCTTGTTATTGTTGTGCTATTAGGGTTGCTTGTTGTGTTACTAAGACTATTTATTTTTGTTGTTGTTGGGTTGCTATGGATGCTTTTTTTGCTACTAAGGTTGCTTGTTATTGTTGTTTTCGTTGTGTCGCTAGGGTTGCTTGTTGTTGTTGTTACTATTGGACAACTTTTTGATAAGCTTGTTGTGCTTGCTATAAAGCTAAGGAATGTGCTTGCAATGTAGGATCAGTTGGTTGTTGGGATACCTATGATGGGTTTTGGGTGTTGATGTTTTGAGTGGGTTGAGGTTGGGGATTCCCTTTGTAAAAGCCCTTCATTTTTCTCTGTTATGTGAATAGTGTTCTTCTCCTTTATGTTGTGTTTTTTTGTTAGTGCTTTGACTATGGTACTCGATGACTATTTGATTGCTATCTGTAAAGCGATGTGAATGTGATATTTTGATGTGATTTTAATTTATTTTGATGTATCATTTTGGCATTCTTTAGATTAGCATAAGTGGATACTTGAATTAATGATGCTTTATGTTGTTGATTAAATTATTGATGTTAGACTCATCAGTTTGTAACATTGTATTGGTGAAGGGGATGAGATTGCATCACTCGCTTGTGAGCGCCCTGCGATTCCGCGATTTCCTCTTCATGGTGTGTTTTATATAATACAAATCTACATGTGCAATATACTCTTTGTTCATAGGTTGACAGGTACAGGACATCGACTCCACCTGGGTTCACAGGGTTGAGTGTGTCCACTGCCAACGACATTTGATTGGGAGATAGTAGCTAGGTTTTTCGTGCCAAGTCATTACCCTAGTCATAAGTGTGTCATCGATTGTAGTCTGGTTCAATTGTTTTAATATTGTTCAATTGCTTTGATCTTATTAAATTGCTAGTTAGAAAAGCTAAATAAATGGCTTTATATATTTAAGTTGTGGATTAAATGAATTTGGTTATAGTATGAAAAATGTTATTTAATTTATTAATTAATTTAATTTAATTAATAAAATAATTTAATCTGGGATTAGATTTATTTTATTGATTAATTAAATTAATTGTGTTGATTTGAATTAAGTTATTCATTTTGGAAATTAATAGATATTTTGAATTGAAATTAAGTTTGAAAATTGAAAAAGGGTTTGAATTTCATTTTTGAAAATTTTAAATGCAAAAATTGAAATTAGAAATATTTTGAGATATTTTCTGTTTTTCTGTTTTCAAAAATTGATTGTGGTGGTTGAATAGATATTTTCATTTTTTTGGATATTACTGGGATTTTTCATGATTTTTTGGGAGAGGATAAAAAAATGGAAATGGAAGAGGGATGAAGAACATGATTTTGGTTTTGGGGATTTCTAGAAAGAGTTGGAATCAGAAGAAGAACCTGTGCACCATTGGATTTATTCTCAAGCTTCTGGAAACCAGGTTCATTTGTTTAGTTTATTTTGATTTTGAAGAAAAATTTAAAGTTTGTTAAGCTGTTTGCAAAACCATGTTTTGAAAAACAAAGAAAAAGAGATTGTGATGAAAAAACCCATGTTGAATCTTTAACAAATTGTAATCTTTGTTTCATTTGGTTGTTCTTCAATTAAAAATTGCAATTTGACTGTATTTGATCATTGGGGAAAATATTTGTTCAACTGTTCTAATATTTGAGTTTTATTATGGAATGCAAAATTGAAATAAAACCCTGTTATGAATTCGGATTTCGAAAAATCCGCAGAAATATTTTGTTCATACAAAAATAAAAATAAAAATTTACATAGAGGGTTTGGGGGAGGCATTGGGGGCTCACCCCACCGTGCCCCCCATGGGAGGCATTGTGGGGGAGCCGCGCCCAGCACACACCCCACTCCCCTATTGTCGTCGTCGTCGCCGCCCTAACCAGGGACAACTATGTTTACACACAGTCGCCCCCATTAATGGGGGTCGGCTGTGTGTAAACATAGTCGACTGTGTGTAAACATAGTCGGCCAGCCTTTGCTTTGAAGTGTGCGGTTCCCAAGGGACGCGACTTGTGTATAATCTATTTTTTTTGTTTTTACAAAAATAAAATAAAATACTTTTTTTTAATATATATTTAATGTTATTTATATATATTATTCAAATATTGTTATATATATATATATATATATATAAAATGCATTAATATATATATTTAATATTTCATAATATATCTATATAATATTAGAATATTGAATTATATAATATACATCTATGTATATATATATATATATATATATATATATATATATATATATAATATGAGATTATATATTATATGTATGTATGTATGTATATCATGTTGTATATATATATAGTTATGAATATAATTTTAATATGTATATATTAAAATATATATATATATGGCTAAGTAAAATAATTGCATGATTTAAAATGTAATTGGGAAGATTTTAAAATATTGTATTATAGTTGAGATTATAAATTTATATATATATTAAAATGTTGAGTTGATTAATATCATGTTTTAAATGTAGTTGAGAAAATCTTAGATCAATATGCAATAGTCAAATTATTGATTTTATATATTTGAAAAGACAAATATTGGATTTGTAAGTAATGCGTATAATAGCGAAATTAATTGGTTTATTTTAAAATGATTTAGTTTGCAAGAACAAACAGTTATTTATTTTAAAGCAATATGTTCTGAATTATAGAAGCAAATGCTTATTTTATTACTTAAAGGCAATTAGAGAATTAAATATTAGATTTAAATTTCTTATGTCTGAAAAGGGACATTATTAAATTAGTTTTATTATGGCAATAATCTATTGAATTGTAATAAAGGCAATAAAGGACTGAATGATAATTAAGAAGTGGATTTAGGAAATCAGAAGTAGACATAATTTTGATTAAATTGCTTGCTTAGATGCAATTGCTTTTGTTATCACTTTGGGAGAAATTGAATAAGAGGGGTTGTTAGGTTTTCCAGATGAGGTCCTTTTAAATATGTGGGTTGTCATATCATGTTGTCAACCTGGTTTGAATTGGTGAAGTAAATGTTTATTTCATTATTTATAACAGAAATTAGGGGATTAAATATTTGGTTTAAATTTTATCATGTATCTAAAAGAGATAATATTAAATTAGTTTAATTGAGACAATAAACTATGGAATTTTATAAAGGCAGCAGATATATGATATTTTTTAAAAGTAATCATGAATTTCAATTGGTTATTAAAGTTAGTATTTCCCTTCTCTACAATTGATGAGGTCCTTTTAAATATGTGGGTTGTCGTATCATGTTGTCAACCTGGTTTGAATTGATGAAGTAAATGTTTATTTCATTATTTCTAACAACAATTAGGGGATTAAATATTTGGTTTAAATTTTATCATGTATCTGAAATAGATAATATTAAATTAGTTTAATTGAGACAATAAACTATGGAATTTTATAAAGGCAGCGGATATATGATGTTTTTTAAAAGTAATCATGAATTTCAATTGGTTATTAAAGTTAGTATTCCCCTTCTCTACAATTGATGAGGAAATTAATTATATTAATCAATTATTCAGTTAAGGCAAATTATTATCCTTGTTGTGAAATCATTTTGAAAAGGAAATGGATTTAGAATATCCAAAAGTAATTTATTTCAATTACCTTCAGTGAATATTCCCTCTGTGTTCATGTTTGGGGAAATGGGTTAAGTGTCTGTAATAAGTAAGTCTTCCAGAGGACCCTTGAGGTTGGGGGTTGTCATTTTGTAATGTCGACCATTTGGCAATTCCCTAGGTTAGTGCTTGAGGTTATGTCAATATTATTACTCGGTTCCCATGAACGGGGATGTTTTGTGCCTCTTGTGAAAGGAGTGGATTACGTGATTTGTGGCTCCTTGTAAGGAGTGGCGTTGTTGTCTTTGTTACCTCCAGTGTTTGGAGAGGGTGTTGACTTATGTCGCCTCCTGAGAAAGGGGTGGTCATGATATCTTGTTTGGTTGCACTTTGGTACCCTTGGTGATTGGATGGTGTACTTGTAGTTGGTTCTTGATTGTTATGTGTATGGTTTTCTTAGCATACCTGATCTGTTTATTTCTAGAAGCAATGTAACCATGTTTGAGTTGTACTTGAGTTGTACTTGTATGGTACATGTGATTGGTTGTATCAGTTTGAGTCATCCTATGTCTAGAGGTAGAGGGTCTTGTCTAGGATTCCTTGTTACTATCTCCTAGCATGGGGGGTGGGCCTTTGGTTTCCACTTGGCTGGGTGGCATGCACCTTACTCCGTTGGGCTTTCTTCTTGTTCGTGTTGACAAGATTTCTAGTTGGAGAGCTCGTTGGATCCAGTTATCTTTTATGCTTATTTTCATTTCAGTTGTTCTTGTAATTATTTACCCCTCATCTTTTATTGAGGTGGAAGTTGTAATTTGTAATGACGTTTATTGGATTTACCTCATTCGGGGAATGAGAGATGTAATCTCCTTAGTAGATTATTGTACTTTGGGATCATATGGTATCTTTCACTTTTATGCTATAATTTTATCTTGTATGGAATGTATGTGTTCTTGATTTCTTAAGTAATTTTATGTTGTGGTTTCAATTCATTAATGTTGTTTGTGGGTTATTAAGTAATCCCAGTCTCGTATCCTTAGAGGTTGTTGCAATGTGTAGTGAACTTGCATATTAATTATACTTAGAAAAAAAAAATTAGTTCGTTTGAGTAGTTAATTGCAACTTCCTCTAGGGTTGTGTGGCGGGACGTTACACCCTTGGTTTAAGATTCCTTGTAAGATGGTGGATTGGGATGGAGGAATGTAAGTTTGAGGTCCCATTTGATTTTGCATGATGGGAGGGACCAAGGGGAAATGTGATAATGGCACCATTATGTATTGTGATGGCAACGACATTCTCAACCCTTGCAATTGATCAAAAAAATTTCTTATCCAAAGAGTAGGGGGTTCCCTTGTTGTACTTTAGGTGGGACCAAGGTGTTACCTTGGTTGATGGGGTTTGTGACCAAGGGATTATTTTGAGTTGGGTTGGTGATGGATGGGATGGATCTGTTTTGTGAAACCAATGGGGTGGTTGGATAAATATACACCTATTTGTGTTAAGGGTTGATTTTGCGTAAGGGTATTAGCATGTCCTTGTTGGTCTATTTAAGACACTTGGCCTATACTACCTTGCGTGATGTTGAGCACACTTGTGGTACTTATGGGAATGGATGAAGAGGGGTACCCTCTATATGTTGAGGTTGTTGTGGATTCGTGAAGTGTAAGTGGTTTATGTTGATGTTGGATGTTTTCGGGAATGGTAGGAGTGCCAAATGTAGGTGTCCAAGTGGTGTTTTGAGATGGATTGGTGTTGAGATTGTAAATCAGGGCTAAAAATTATTAAGGTTAGGCAATAATGCATATAAATCAAACCCTAATAAAAATGAAGTACAAATAAGCATAAAGACATAAAAACATGAACAATATTACCAAAGAGTCTTCATACCACCATTGATTCACCTTCATTGCACTTATCAATTTTGCTTGATATGAATAATTGCCCTCAATTTTTTGAGTATGCAAATAGGCCTAATGACAATGACTAAGAAAAACATTGAATATTCTAACTGACTACGGATGCACTTGACTTTATGTTGATAGACTTGATAGAAAAATGGCTCAAGATAGCTTGTGTTGGAAAATGTCTAGATAGAAAAAGGTAGGTGATAAATGACAATGACAAGGTCTTTTATAGGAAAGACAATTTTGAATGAAGGGCTAAGATTGAAAGTTAATAATCAATGGCCAAGAATGAAAGATGTAGTATGGAGTAGGGTTATGGCAAAATTAGGGCAAATGATAAGGATTGACAGTCAAGATTAAATTATAAATAATTTAATCAAGGGTGGAGATTAATTGAGACATGGATAGATAAGGACTTGATGTGGAAGATAATATTGGCATGGATAAAAAGGTGAGATAAAATTAAATAATAAAAATTATTTAATTTAGGTGGCCAATGAATAATTAAATAATTAAAATAATTATTTAATTATAGAAGAATGCGACAAAGAGAATCTTTTGAATTAAATAATAATTTAACTCAAAATTCAAGAGAGTGGACCAAATTAAATAAATAAAATTTATTTAATTTAGGAGAGAAGAGGCTAATGAATAATTAAATAATTTAAAATAATTATTTAATTATTTAATTATAGTTGAAAGTGGCGTAAAAATTAAATAAATAAGAATTTATTTAATTTTAGAAAAAAGGGGACTTAATTAGTGACGTAATTAAATAAATAAAATTTATTTAATTAATCAAAGAGGAATAAAGACAAATGAATTAATTAAATTATTTAAAATTATTTAATTAATAGAAGACTTATGACTTTAGAAAATAATTAAATAATAATAATTATTTAATTATTAGAGACAAAAGGGGAAATGATGGAGAATTTAGAAGTCACTAGCTTAGGACAATTTTTAGTGTCTACATTTTGCCCCTTTTTGATGCAATGCGATTTATCGTGTTGTGTCAAAGAACTTCAATCAAAACATACCCCGATGTAAAGAGGATGAGGAAGGATGACAAGGAGGTATTGGTATGCCCACTTGAAAGGACATGCAAGCTCAAAGAACACGAGTGTGCTCTCGAAATGGATGAGAAGACTAGAGGATGAAGGATAGAAGAAATGTTAACGCGGAAGACATGGATGTTAGTACAAAATAAGAGCTTCAATATTTTGCCAAATACATAATAGGCCATGCATTTAATCATCATTACGCGGTAAAATGAAAAAAATGGATAACAAACACCGTAATATGACATAGACCAAGGTGTACAAGGTCATTCACTTTCCAAAATAGATAGTCACAAGCAAGGAATGTCCTAACTCATACTAAAGGCAAAGTTGTCCCAGTCTTTTTGCCAAGGCAATCCACAAACAGTAGTCAAAGAAAATATTCATGAGACATCATTGCTCCTCTAAATCCTTCATGGGATATCCTTGAGGAAGTTAGTAACCTAACTCAAAGAAAAAATAAGAAAAAGATAAGACAAAATAGACCATAAGGTCAACAGCCATTCAAAGTATTTTCCAAAATATGATTGTTTGGTGTTTAATTGACTAGGTGATTGACAAGTTGATTGTTTGACGAAGTCTGGTTTCAAGAGAGAAACATGTCGTATAAGACATCAAGTCTCATTTCAATCATGTGACCACCTGTATAAGGAAAATGATTGAGTTTGACTAGTGACAATGTCTAGTTTCAAGAAGGACACATCTTGTATAAGACTTAAGTTTGACTGGTTTAACGTTTTAGGTTGGTTTAATATTGTTGATTGTTTTGACAATTAACTGATTTGACTAAGTGACTTTTTTGACACGTTTGTCTTATTGATGTGTGACTTGTCTAATGTTTTGATGAGTGTTTGTGTCAATGTATGATTTATTATGACCGACACGACAAACCCTAAAGGACCAACCTAGGTGGCCTCAACTAGATGTGGACTGACATGACTGAAATTCTACTCTATTTTTGGGATTTTTGCAAAGTTATTTGGAATTTTTTGTGTTTTTGACATGTTTTAATTTTTTTGGATTTTTGTCATTTTTTTGTTTTCTAATTTTTTTTGTCTTTTTGAAGTAATTTCCTCTAATACAAAGTGTAGGATCCAATGACGTAGGTCCAGTATTGGCCCCCAGTCAAGTATAAGACTAATTTATTAGGAGTGGAAGGGAATAGGTGTTATGGAAGCTAAAAAGACACATGATGTAAAGTGTTATGATGAAAGACGTGAAGACGATGGAGGAAAAAAAATTCATGAATGAAGGGTGACTATAAGGATCATGAAAAATGCATGTGAATTATGCCTACAAGCAAGCATGTGCAACAATCCAAGGACAATCATGATCTTGCTCCTAGTCAAGCTAAAAACCAATTGACAGGTGATAATGATGATGATGATGATGTTGTTTGACGTGGAAAGGACACATCCTGAAACAACATGAGGATGACAATAATGTGACTAAAGGATCAAGTTTTTTAGCAAGGAAAGAAACAAAACTAAGGAATGTTTTGGATGATTCTCTAGGATGCATAGCAAGATTACATGGATTGATGCACTAGGATGCCTAGGACAATTTTTAGTGTCTACAGAGAGTACCCACAAGTGTGTTGCTTTCAAATGGAAGAGTATGGCCAAAGTATTTAGCAAGACTAGCTGCAATACTAGGAATGGATGTTTGATTTAGCCCTAGCAATGGATTTGTTAAACCTTGTGTCAAAGGTTGCACAAAAAAAGATGGGGAAATTGGAGCCACATTTTCTAAGGCTTGATGTTCTTGTTTGTACTCCATGATTTCCTCCCTAGTAAGTTCAAATGGTTTCTTCGTGATTTCTTCTATCTCATATGGCCCTAATGGAGATGAGGATTGTTGTGATGGGGTAACTTGACTTCTTGGATCAAATTCTTGAGGATTGGGATCACTTTAGGTAAATGTGACTTTGGTTTTCTCCATGATTCTCTTGTGTTGTGATCTTTTCTTTACCATAAATTTTGGGTCACCTATGGGAGAGTTGTGTTGAGATTTGTAATGTTTGAACTCTCTCGTTGACTCAAATATAGGTAGAAGGGATGCTTAGATTCTTTTTGGAGAAATGATGATAATGGGAGATGAAAAGATGGACGATGTGGGGAGTGATCTTTGCAAACATTTTAGGACACAAAGAGATATAGGTATAGAGGTCTAAAAAGAGAGAGAGGGGGAGAGATGGATGGATGGATAGAGAGATGGAGACATATTTAGAGATAGAGGGGGAGAGAGGAAGAGGGAGACAAATAGATAGAGAGAGAGAGAGAGAGAAAGAAATAAGATGTAGAGAGAGGGAGAAAAATATTAATCTCATTCTTAGAGACCTTTTTAAGCAAGAAATAGAGAAACTATTGAAAGTGGGGTTTATTTATCCAATATTTGGTAGTCAATGGGTTTCCCCATTGGTTGTTGTTCCAAAGAAAAATGACAAGTTGTGTGTATGTGTTGATTACAAAGAATTAAACAAAGCCACTAAAAAGGATCATTTTCCTTTGTGATTCATTGATCAAGTACTTGATAACTTAGGTCGCAATAGTTATTTCTCTTTCTTGGACGGTTTTAGTGGGTACAATCAGATCCAAGTGTCTCCTAAAGACCAAGGTAAGACTACTTTCACATAGCCTTGGGGTACATATGCTTATGCAGTTCTACCATTTGGATTGTGCAATGCACCAGCCACTTTTCAGAGAGTTGTTTTGGCTATTTTTGCATATCTAACTACCTCATGTGTGCAGGTATATATGGATGACTTCATAGTTCATGCACAAACATTTGAAAAACTTCTTGAAAGTTTAAAGAAAGTTTTGAAAAGATGTAAGGATCATAGGTTATCTTTAAATCATGAAAAGTGTTTCCTTATGATGACAGAAGGAATTGTTCTAGGACACCACATTTCCAAACAGGGAATCAAAGTTGATCCCAAGAAAGTAGAAATCATTCAATACATTGAGATCCCTAAAAATCAAACTGGTGTTCATAGTTTTCTTGGGCATGTTGGGTATTACAGAAGATTTATTAAGGGGTTCAATAAAATTGTTGAGCCTTTTTTTACATTGCTCAAGAAAGATGCAAAAATTTTATGGACAAATGATTGTCAAAAATCTTTTGAAACAATTAAACATGCCTTAACTACTTCTCTCATTATTAAAGGACCTATTTGGGGAGTTCCATTTCTATACATACTGATGCATCCAACTTTTCTATTGGTGCAATTTTGGGACAGAAAGATGAGGATGAAGCAATGCATGTTATCTACTATGTTAGTAAAAATCTAAATCCTGTAGAAAGAAATTACACAACTGAAAAAGAATTTTTGGTTGTAATATATGTAATTAATAAGTTTAGGCATTATATTACAAGTTACAAAATATTCATTCACAGACCATGTTGCTATTAAATATCTGATAAACAAGGTTGTAGTGGGTGGAAAAATTATAATATGGTTATTATTATTGCAAGAGTTTGATGTAACCATAATAGATAAGGTTGGTAAAGATAATGTTGTTGATTTCCTTTCAAGAATTGTTTTGCAAGGTGATCAGAAGCTAGTAGATGACACATTTCCAAGTGATTTGCAATATCAATTCATCCTTTGTGGTTTGTTGATCTTGCAAATTACCTTGTAATAGGGAAGTGTCCTAATCATTTCAATCCTTAGCAGAAAAAGAGATTAATTCGTGAAAGTTCTAGATTTCAATGGATAGATGGACTATTATTTAAGATGTGTCATGATCATGTTGTTCACAGGTGTGTTGTTGAAATAGATGTTTTTGATGTTGTACATGTTTTCCATCATGAGCCAGAAGGAGGACATTATTCGATGATCAGGACTGTTCATAAGCTCTTAGGAGCTGGTTATTTTTGGCCATCTATGACAAAGAATGATCCATTCTTTGTTAAGCATTGTGATGAGTGTCAGCACATGGCAAGACCTAAACCAACAATGGAGATGTCGTTACAACCACAGATAGCTCTAGAACCATTCAAGAAATGGGGAATTGATTATGTGGGACATGTTGATCCACCTTCCAGAAGACAACATTGTATTCTAGTCTGCATAGACTATGTCACAAAGTGGGTTGAAGTGTGCTTTACCAGCAGCAAGGGAAGATAAAGTACCTGATTTTTGTACAAGCATATTCTTCAGAGATTTGGTGCACCAAGGGAGACAGTGTCAGACCAAGGACCACAGTTTGTGTCTATTATGACGGAATATTTTATACAAAGATATGAGATGACATAGAAAATCTACACCATATCATCCTCGAGCGAATGGGCAAGTAGAAGTTACTAACCGAGAATTGGAAAATATTTTGACAAAGATTGTTTCATTGAGGAAAACAAACTGAGCAGAAAGGTTAGATGAAGTAGGTTGGGCTTACAATACAACCTAGAAAACTACTACAGGGTTCTCTCCATATGAACTAGTGTATGGGAAAACTCCAAACATGTCGATTGAGTTCGAGTTGCAGACATTGAAAACAACATTAAAAGTCAACATTGATTTGTCAAAAGCAGAGAAGAGTAGGATTCTACAGTTGAACTGATTGGATGGGATGATAATGGAAGCTCTTCAGCACACGGAAATGATTCAGAAGCAGAGGAAAGAATGGCATGATAAGCACATTGTGACCAAAAGAATCAAGAAAGGAGATTGGGCACTACTATTTGATTCCAGATTCCATGAGTTTAAAGGTAAATTCCATATAAGATGGCTAGGACCCTATGAAATTTATCAAGTTTTTTAAAATGGAGTTGTTCAACTGGTATCAATAGATGGAAAAAGAATGATTATGCTAGTTAATGGTCATAGACTAAAGATATACCACAAACTTGCATCAAGAGAGGAATATTTATTAGATTTCCAGCATAGAGTTGAACATTTTCTGATGGAAGATATTTCTTCCATGGGAGAATGTGCTCCTGAATGACCTGTTGAAGAAAGGCATGAATAAAGGGGATAGATTGAAAACCAAAAATGGTGGTTTATCTCCCTTAAAAAAAAAAATAGGAACGAATGGCTGAAAACCAGAAATGGCAATCTTCCTAGATCAATTTCAGTTTTCTCTTGATGGCTCCTGACGACTCCTCATGTTTTCTAAAGTTTTTAGTAATAAACCTTCTTGTTAATTTCGAGCTCCTTTTGATTGACTCATTGGAATTTTTTCAAACTGAGTTAATTAATACGCTCCAATTGACTTCGGCATTAAATAAAAAGGTACGCATTTATTGTAGGTATCATTTTTGAAATATCATTTTCTGACTTAGTTATCATAATATGAAATAAAGTAAAAGTTTTAAACATAGAAATCCCCACCAAAGTAGTTATTAATGTTGAAATAAATAAGTGAAATCATTTCCAAATTTGGCAGAGAAATAGAGATGTGAAGTTTAAATGGCTTCCGCAGTAATTTCAAGTAATAATGATATTTTCATATCAACGTCAATAAGTTTGTTTATGTCAACATCACCGCCAAATTTACAAATCATAAATCTAAAGTATAGAGTGGTGGCATGTGAATCGTCTGGAGGGAATTAAGAGGAGTTAATAACGATCGATTTGACATGATGTGTGATTTTTCAAAATTGTTGTGTCTGGGAAAAGGAGCACTCATTTTGTGTCTTGCTTTCAAACATTTGTGGTTGCCATTTTCTCTATTGAAGTTGCAGAAGTGGAACAAGATGGGGCATAAGAGAAATTTAGAGCCTGAAAACTTTAGTCTAGACCCTAAAATGGAGAGATTGCTCAAAGAAGTTGGGTGGCTCGACTTTATACAAATGTATTAAGGATTTGCACTTGAATTAGTCGAGGAATTCATCAGAAATTTTTATGTAAATGTTACCAGAGTAAGAGGAGAGGTAATAGAGTTTAGTCATATTGTTATAACTGAACTCTCTGGTATTCCAGCTAAAGGGGAAGCAGTAAATAAAGGGAATATAAGTTTTGAAGAATTGGTTTCAGCATTTCATGAAGAACCTGAAAAACGGCCTGAGATTCAACGACATAAGGGAAGCCAAAGAGGAATTGCTCGCAACAGTGTGGAGGAGCCATGGAAGATAGTTGTAATGTGGTTGATGAAATTCCTCACCTGTGAGGGGAAATACGACACAATATTAGGGCCAGGAATGAAAATGTTAACGCATTTGAGGTATGGAAACACCAGACCCTCTGTGAAAATTAACTTACCTACCTTTATGTTTTCTCAAATATCTTCTATGGTATCTAGGGTAAAATCTAGAGGTGAATCATCCATTAGGTATCATAGTTTGATACATTTAATTATCAAGCACCATTTCATGAAAAAGGAGTCTAGAAGGGAAGGGTGGTTAGAGTTTTTGTCAACCCCTACTATCAAACGTGAAAAGAAATCCAAGAAAGGACCCGCAATGAAAAGGTTAAAAGTTGAAAAAGGGGAATCTTCTGAGAAAAGACAAAAAAGGAAAAAGAGAAAGCTACATGAAACAATCAGGGAAACCCATAGTACTGTTAAAGGGAAAAAGAAAATTCCAAGAAGAAAACCCTAGTGCTACTGATGCCCATATTTTAACTCCTAATGATTTACCTAAACAAACCTCTGAAACTCCTCAGGAAACTTTGGGAAGCCATGACGAAGTCCAAACTCCTGTGTCTTCCCCTGAACAACCTGAAAGTCCTCCTAAATCCCCAATTCCATCTCTAGAGAAAAACCATGTTATAGTATCCCATGGCTCACAATCTCCTCATATGTCGAAAGAAGATAGCCCTATTGAAGGGTCTGATAGGAAAACAGAAGGAAAAGAAGCTTCTAATGAAATTACAGATGAGGAAGATGAATCTTCTTCTCCACATATGTTGGTTTTTAAAAGGAGGAAGGGTAAAGAGCCAATGGCCGAACAAGATAAATCTCCTCAAATGTAGGAAGGAGAAGAAATGGAAGAAGAAGAAGAGATAGCTAAGGCCATGGCAATGTCAAGAATACAAGCAGAATTGGAATAAGAGAAAAGAAGAACACGGTTTCTTGAAGAGAAGTTAAAAAGAAAAGAAGAGGAATTGCAGAAATTTGTAAATAAGACAGAGCAATTAGAAAAAAAAATGTTTTACAAGGAAAATTGAACAAAACATAAAAGGCCTTACAGCAGGTTAATGCACAAGCATTAGCCCAAGCAGAAGAGACAGCAAGGTTCAGTGCAGTAGAAATAGGAAGATTGAAGGCCGAATTACAACAAAAAGAAGAGTAGTTGAAACAACAATCAAGTACATTATATTCTCATGAGGCTTCAACCTCATCTTCTCCAAGGAGATACCTCTCTCCAATGGCACTAAAAATTAAACATGAGAGTAATTAGTTGAGAAGCCAAAATCAACAGTTAGAGAAGGAAAGAGATGAAGCAAACGAGAGATTTCAGCAAGTTGTGGAACTATCATCTGCAATATTGTCAATGAGAAATCTTTCAGATTTATATGCATTATTCTTGAGAGAAAGATTTCTCCAATGGAAAATTAACCAGCTGGTTCTAAAAAGAAAAAGTGATTATAATGATGACAATGAATTTCTTAAAGACTTTTTTAGCAGTCATCCTACTATTCAGAACCAGATGTGTGAATTCTTCCAACATGGTTTTCTCCTAGGTGATTTTCCATAATCTTTTCTAAATGTTTTCATAAGAGAGTTACAAATAAGATCTTTTGTATCATTGTTGCAAAACCAAGTAGAATGCAAAAACAGGGTAGCTCAGTACAAGGATGCACAAATGAAATTAGGAATGCCTATGAGAGATGAGACCCCTTGGTCATGAACCTTCAAATCCAAGTTCAAGTTCTTTACAATGTCGCAGAATGTAGCACCTACTTACAAGAGGAATCTGTATGAAAGTGTTCAGGTTTTCAAAAATATTCAGGATCACCTTCTGCATAGAGCTTTAACTACAGCAAGAGATAGGTTCTGCAGTATTCCATCACCATTAAGAAGGAGAGAACCTATCTCACCAAGAAACATCACCTGGAGTCTCACTAGAGTAAGAACTTTGATTGATGTCATTGAAGAACATCAAGCAAATTGGATATGGATGAGGTTCAAACTACCTTTGATCATAATTTCAGCACCAACATTTGATGCATCACCATAGTTCATAGGGGAGAGTCTGAGAGAATGGATGGTAGAAATTGAGAAATTGAATGGTTATGCTCGTCCCAGGAAATACTTGGAATATATGTTGCAAGATGGAGATTTGGCTAACTTAGTTGTTTGGATGGTAAAGAAAATAGGCATTTACTAGATCCTCAACCATGAGGACATGGTTGACTACATGAGGGGGAGAAATGATGAGTGCCCAAAATGACACTTTAATTAATCTTTTTATGCTCTCAAAGACTTAATTATATTATTAATTAACTATGATGGCAGTAGATTATATGCTTAAATGTTTGCTTGTTTCATCTTATACTTAACTAATTGGAAGATATATTAGAAATGATATTTTGCATTAAATGTGTTGTTTTTAATGATGTTAATGATGGAATGACTATGCAATTGAAAATATTTGTTGTCATATTTGCATCCTATTCATGAGGATGTCATGCAGATGATTAAATTCTTACTGTATGAGCTAGATTTGTTAAACTTTTTGTTTAACATGGCGCCAATTGCGCTCCTGAAAGCTCCAGATGGATATTGATTCACTATGATTTCGAATTGGCTCCCTTTGCTAATTAGGAAACTCCTTGCTCCAGCTATTATGAAGCAAAATTCTCTCGAATATTTCTAGTTATGATTTAGTTTAGTTTTCCGCTCTGTAACTTGGCGGTTAGTGCTATGATTTTGAATTCAAAATATGTGATATTTCTATAAATATATGTCATTAGGTTTAGTTTGAAGTTAGTTAATCTTTTGTTGAATATTGTAATTTCTAGTACTATGCACTTTTGTTCTACTCACCTAGTTTGGCCAATTGGAATGCAAATAAGGAGTTGATTTGAATCTTGGTGTTAAAGGTCCCACCAGAGGAAGAGCAAGGCCCACTCAACTAAAGGAGGTGACCTTGTGTTAAGTTCTTTGATTCAGTTAATTTCTATTTGATTTATATTGGTTGGAAAGTTAAGCATTTTAATTTGTGTTGATCAATGTTTAGTAACTCCATTCACTTAGATTAGTTTATTGTGTTTTAAAGGTAGTCATGATGCTTTGTTGTAGATCAACATTCATTCACTTACTATAGATTTAATTATTGTTTACAAGAATTAGATTTAGTACTTATTTTTAAATGCATGTAGTTGTAATGGAAGTAAAAATGATGACTGATGTAAGGATTAAATGGAAGCTTAATTGGAATGTGTTCATGGAAATTAGTGTTGTTGCTTTCTAGATTAATGTTTATTTTCCTACAAGCGTAAATAGGTGTTGTTGTTTTCTAGATTAATATTCATTTTCCTGCAAGCGTAAATAGGTGTTGTTGTTTTCTAGATTAATGTTCATTTCCTTGAAAGCATAAATAGACTTTATTTCCAAGTAAATTCCAATTCTAAATTTTATACTTAGAGTTAGTTTAACTTAAATCCTAAATCTTTCCATGAATCAATTACAGTCAAGTGAGGTGTAGTCTAAACTAAGTTATTAGGGTTTAAATAAGTCTAGAAAAGCATTAGTCAATAGATAAGATAGAGTTAGTCTTTAGAAATTCGTTGTTGAGTTCCACTCCTTAGAGCTCATGAAGGCTCCTATAGGAGACTGGCCGAAATCAAAGTCATTGTTTACAAAGCGAAATCCCCCAATTTTTGGAGACATCCTTAAGACACACACGGTTCGATAATTGAAAACTAAATGATGCAAGAAGTGACACCAACGACCTTGCCCATCAAAGATGCCTTTGCAGAATCATCGCCATCCTTTCCAGAATCCTCCCCAGATTTCAAATTTTCCCCTTCAGTCACTCTCCACTCAATTTTTTTCTTGTAATATTTTCTGATGTTATTGTAAAATGTGAATATGAATAATGAAAGAGAATTATTTTTAAAAAATGAAAAAGAGTAGTTATTTTTAAGTTTACATATAAACCAAATATCTTAAATTTATTAGACCAAAATAAGTTTTTTAAATTAATATATTTAAAATTAAAAATTAAATATAAAAGAAATATTCTAAATTTGCTATGACACATAAAATAAGTTTCTAAATTAATATATTTAAATATTGAAAATATGTAAGATCTTTTTTAAAAAATAAAAATAATCTAAGAAGAGTTATACATTTATTGTACTAGGGAAATGGAGCGAAGAATTGGCGCATGGGAAGATACAGTGGATGCAGACATGTCAATGTAGGATGCAAGGACAAGGCATGCACAAGATCACCCGAGAAGGTTGTGATAACCAAGAAGAGAGGAGGAATTCCAAAGGAGATATTACTATGGTGAAAATAATATTCACCAAATCCAAATTGGAGAGAAATAGAAAGGATGGCAACAAGGTAGAGAGTTCATAAATCAAAAGGAAAAAGAACGAAACAACAAATGGGGGTGAAACATCAATTGGAGAACAGAAGGAAGAGACAACGGATGGAATAGGGAGGTTGCAAGAAACAATTACTTTAGCAGATGAAGGAACACCTGTTGAAATTTTGGAGAGATTGGCATTAATGATGTTTGGAAACATGAGCATGGAAGCTACATAACGATGCATCGCAGTGTTGTCATTGATGTCAACATTGTAATTTATATGAATATTTTGGTTGCAGGCCATTTTTATTAGTTCTTACAAGTTTTCAAGGTGTTGAGAAAGACATTTTTTCTAGTTGGTTTGGTCTAGTAAAGATAGTTGTAATGCAAAATTGACTGTCAATTATTTGTATATAGTGTTACAGTGTGTCAATTATTGGGTCCGCGAATGGAGATTTCACTCTGTGCTTCTAATACAATTTTGGTGGATGTTAGATGTGTTGGCATATGGCTTCTAGTGTTGTCATTGATGGCAATCTAAGTCATGCATCCATTCTACAATTTAGTTTTGGTTCATACCGACAGAACAAAATGAAGAACAAGGTATCCGATTAAAGGTAAAGATGTCAATCAATATGCATTATCTTCTTATCATTTTGTGTTGAGCATCTTAGGGAAGATAGTTGGGTATTTGTAATACCTTACTCTAGAATTTTGTGGCTACGCATTCATTGGTGTACGATCTAGGAGGTCTAGTGCACTAATTTTCTAGTTATCTATGCCAGAAATCCGACTTGGCGAAATTAGTCGTTGCGGATGTTTAAGAAGTGACTGGTTAAATGTTTTTGTGCTCGATCATGTTTATTTGGGTCCTCTCTATGTCTTAATCGACTTTGGGGGATACACATAAAGAATTAGTGGTGGATTTAGCCAACAGTTGAAAAGTATTTTATGTTTTATGTAAGCCAACATATGAATGATCAAATCTTTGATAACGGATATATATATGAGATCGGTAGTATCATTTTGATATAGAGAATGTGTAGAATGTGAAGTATATCAGTGTGGTGCGAAATTCAGGAAGATAGTGATCTGAAATCATTTATGCATGGATTTGAGTTGTGAATTGCAGAGAAGAGTAGAGCAGAGCAGAGCGAAGAGCAGAATCAAACAGAAGGTCTAGAATCTGATCCATGAGCCTAACTAGAACTGTAACTTGGCATAAGTAGATGCTATTATTTCAGTTCAACTCTTCAAATGGTTTTAATTTGAACTTTTGTAAGGAAATGAGCCTTTATATTGAGCAATGAGCTCTAGGCAGTGTGCCTAAATGCAAGTGCATTCTTTTTTTGTAAAACTTATATTTGAGTACTCAAATTGTGGATTAACCTCCACCATGGTTTTTCCTCTAACATGGTTTCCACGCAAAAATCCTTGTGTTATGGTGTTGTGGATGATTACTTTGTGTGTTTGCATCTTTCTTTGGTTTAAAACTGAAATGGTTTAAATATCAGATTAATAATGTTCAAATATGCAGAACACCGATTCACCCCCCCTCTCAGTGTTCCCTTGAGTCCAACAAGATGTATATGATTCCAAGATTCATCATGTTTTGACAAGTGGTTTGAAAGATGAGTAACAGAGTTCGGTCTGGAAAATTGCAGTTGTGTGAGAAATTTTGCACGTCTTCGCAGGTGAGGTTTTGACTTTGTGATCTTGAAAGTAAGTTGCCATATGCAAGTAGAGTATGAATTCCAGTTGGCATCGAGTTTTCAAGTCCATGTGTCGAAATGTGGATACACAATTGAAGGTTTTTTCTATTAGGTATTATCTGGTGCCAACCTAATATGTTTGAAGATCTCTGAAAGCTATATAGAGGTCTTATGTGAAATCAATTATAGGTCCATGCCGACCTATTGCAAGTTGTTTTGATATTTGAATTGTGGTGCATTGTATGTATGAAATTTTTTGAGCCAACAAGTTATATTTTGGGTTCTACATCTAATTAGGTTGACCTAATTGATGTTAGTGATGTTGTGGATATATGTGTTAGATCTTTTCAGTGTTTTGAAGTAAGGAATGAATGTATGATGTGTGTTGAGAATGTTTTGCATGCGAATTTGATCAAAGCACTGCGAAGTTAAGTTGTGAATTTTGAGTTGAAGATCAAAGTTGTGTGAATGAAGAGCAAGACATAGTGTTGAATCAAAATCAGATAAAGTTTGTTTATTTTGCTTCAATGGGACTATATTCGTGCATATGTTAGATGCAATTGTAACAGTTCAAAATAGGTTGTGAGCCACCATTTCTCTTCTATCTTTTTCTCCGTGGACAGTAAATCCACCTACAATGAGCACTTCTAAAAATATACTATAACTAGTTATAATATATTGTGAGCTAACCTTCACCGTGGTTTCTCCCATTTTGGGTTTTCCACGTGAAAATCCCGGTGTTCATGTGTTATGTGATGTGAATGTTTCATGATTTCTTTCTTCATTACAACTGAATATGCTTTGGTAATTAGATGTTTAATATTTGAATGGTTTAAGAGAATACTAATTCACCTCCCCCATCCCCCTCCCCCCCCTCTCAGTATTTTGGGTGTTTAACAATTGATATCAGAACTTGGTTCCTTGGAAGGAGTTTAACCACTTTGGGAAGATCTTGGAGGTTGAACACATAGCTGATAGGAAATTTCCTATCCCTTTGGAAGATATTCCAACAATTGGATTCATAGAAGAATATTTCATGCTTGACAAAGATGGAGAACTCAAAGTTACTTTTGAAGATTTTGAAAAGACTAAAGATGAAAACAGAGATATGAAAGAAAACATCATAGAAGCAAATGAATGCATTAGAACATTGAGAGAGCAAATCAAGAAGTTTAGAGAAAGGCATAAGGAAGTTAGTGAGCAATTGAAGCAAGCAAATGAATCCATCACTGGTCTGAAAGTGCAAGTTGAAGAAAAGAAAAGAATTGAAGAATGCTTGAATGCAATGGTGAAAAGAAAATCAGATGAATGTATAAGGCTTGAACAACAAGTGGCAAATTTGAGATTAGATTTGGAGAAAAGCAATAATTCATGAAGAAAAATTCAAAATAAGTGCTACAAAGCTTGATGAAATGATTACAATTCATCAAAAGGCTCTAAAGACAGAAGATTTAAGATTTGAAAAAGGTGAAAACTCAAATATAGAAAAGAAGATTGAAGATAAGAAGAACAATGGCAAGTAGATTCGAAATCAAAGCAATAAAGCCAAAAGACCACCGATAAGAACCAAATGCACAAAGGCACCCATCTTTCAATGGTTTTTGTTATTCTTGCAATAAATTTGGACATAAGACAATAGAATGTAGAAGCAAAATAAGTCAGAATGCTCCATCCTACTAGTCAATGTTTTACATGCAAAATAATTGGTCATAGAGCAACTGAATGCAAAATTCAAATGATGAATAGCTATAACATCAGTAGAATGATTCAATCTTTCAACAACTACTATTATACATGCTATGGATTTGGACACAAAGTTAACCAATGCAGATCCAAAGCAAATGGAAGGAATGTTGTTCATAAGAATATCACGTCACAATTGTAGTAGACATGGACATATTGCCAAGTTTTACAAAAGCAAAAATACAAGGATAATCCGATAAAAAGGAATGAAATAGTTAAAAAGGTTGCTACCATAGAAACAAAGAAGGAAATTGAAAAGATTTGGAAAAATAAGGAAGAGACAAAAGACAAGGAAGAATTTGTACCATCCTCTGATGCAAATGTTTCCTTCGGAAACTAAGCTAAGAGTTATGGCTTAGGAGGGAGATTTAATGGAAATCTTTTGCCTCCCCCGGCCTCCCCCCGACCCCGCCCCAGAAGAGGTGTTGATGCCTCAGCATGAAGATATGTGATGTAGATCAACATGGTTGATCTATTGGTGAAGATTTAGTAAGAAAATATGATGATGCAGAAGTTTGTGGAGCCTCAGAAGGTGTGTGCATATAAGTAAAGGGTTGCCAACTTTATGGCTTGAAGAATTCAATGCAAAATTAGGTCAAATCGACGGATTATAAGTGATTCCACTAAAGAAAATTTATTTCAGAAAAGCATTCGAGAAGGAGCAGAGTAGCAAAGAAAGAACTCAAAGTATTCAAGGTGATTTGTGACTCAGATTGTTCAAACCCTAGTTTGGCAAGCGAAGATAAAGGTATTTACAAATCCGTTTACCCTAATTTTCAAATAACTTTGTTAGAAAAGTAATTTGGATCTATTTCGCAATGGCTACACCGAGGGTTATAGAAGTAACAGAAAAACTACAACCGAAATTCAAGAAGTATCTCACGAAATCCATAGAAGATGACCCGTTAGGCACATTTTGACACACTCCTTATGGGGTTTTACCAATTGAAGATACTAGGATCTACATTCATTGAAAGATAGAATAATTTGGTCATTCTAAGTTACGGGATTTATGGATTAATGAGCTTACTAGAGAAGACTTCACCCTAAAGCCAGAATTTCAAAACCTAGTTGCGAAGAAACTGAATGTATGGTAGTGGTTCTCTAATTTATGTTTTGATGACAAATGGGTTAGGATGGAACTTAGTAGAATCCATGATAATTTTGTCTAGACTGGTATGCCTAACATGATAACTAAATAAGTAATCATAGAGGTTACTGGTCTTTACACCATCGGACCAATTCCAGTGCTAAAATCTATTAAGAACGAAGTGGTTATGGAGAGAACAGCTGTCACATTTGATAAGAGAGTTGTAGCAATGAATCCCATTAGAAACCCAACTGTGAGATACACATCAATGATGATTGGCTATAAAATTTATTTCACAAACAAGGACAATTTAGTAACTGCCATTGTAATCAATGTGGCATATGAGATGGTTGAAAATGGTGCAAACTATTATCTTTGTGAGTTGCTTAGGCAACAATTGATGGAGAATTTAAAGCAAACTAAGGAAAATAAATATGTATTCAAGTATGCGACTTTGGTAGTATGTTTACTTTTCTACTTTCTAAACCAACTACTTGAAACTCAAAATGTGACATGGCTCAGAGGTAGACCTATTGCTCATCAGATCAGAGACCATATGATTGGACTTGGAGATGGGAAGGCACAAGATGATGCTCTTGTTGCTTTATTTGCAATATTTCAAAGGAGAATGCATGAAAGAGAACGAATCCCAAGGAAAATGGTTGAAAAATATCACAATGATATCACATTTCTAGTATGTACAACTGAATGTATGATGGAAGTAGTGGAAACAAGGACATTATGGATCCCTACATTGGGATATGAGATCAGTGAACAAGAAATTACTGGTTATGTTGACATTTTGTTGAAGAGATTGAAGGATGAAACTAAAGCAAGGTATGGGACATACGAAGAAAAGTCTATGTAAGTTCATAGGGAATAGAGGAAACTACAAATCAAGAAGAATGTTGATAAGATGGTTAATGTGTATGCAAAAGAAATGGGCATTTCTAAAGAAATTGTAGTATGCAGGAGAGAGAGCTGAGGCAGATTTAAGTGTTGCAGAAGCATCCGGAAGCTCAAGAAGATCTGGTAGGATTGCTCCCACTCCTATTCAAAAATCCTTTGGGACTATGCAAAGGAAAGTATTATCACTCCTTTGATACAAGAAGAAGTTACTCCTCTGGTTATCACAGAAAACTCTGTTGAGGGAGATTATACAAATAAAGATAATGTAAAGAAGGTTGATGAGGAGAAAGAAGAAGAGCATGAGAAGGAAAGTGAAGACAAGATTGAGGATGCATCCGGAGATGCTCAAGTAGAAAAATAAAAATAAGAGAAACAACTAAGGTTTATGGTGAATTTTTCGGCTTGAAAAATCTACTAAGTATGCAGCCCAAATTTCAACCTGTTGTATCTTCACAACTACTACAATTACCGATGCAACAAGGCAATGTTGATTTGGATAAGATCTCTCCCATCCATGAACTACAACTGGGAGACATGTTTCATGCATCTGCAAGAAAAGAGATCATTAAAACACACTAGAAGAGCGGTGAACTAATGGAAGAAGTAGCGAAATCTTTACAAGAGACCATACCCGGTGCAAGTATAGACACATCTCTCTCGGGTATGGAAAATCGCAAACTATTGATTAATTCCTTTAAATTTTATGCATCCAAACTGAAAGAAGAAGCAGAGAAGGAAGTGGAGAAGAGAATTAATGATAAAAGAATGCTAGAAATTATAGAGAAATGTGCCATTGCACATAACAAGTTTTCAGAGTTGTTAAAGGATGCTAAAGGATGTGTTGATGAGGCGAAGGCTCTATATTAGTATGGGATGAAGCGGCACGAAGCCACACAGAGCATAAGGAAATGGACTCTATTGAGTCACAAACTAATACTGCCTCAAGTGCCTATGATCTGGCACTCGACCTAACCGGTGTGACAAGGAATGGAATAGAATATCTACAAAAGAAATTCTTCCAACTGCAAGCATAGAAAGAGCACATTATTCTGCAGTTTGGAGAATTAAGAGATCTTTTCAATCCTAAATTCTTGTTTCAAAAGCTCTTTTAGGTGCATACAAAGCCAAAAAGATGAATTTGGTACCCTATACTCCAGAAGAGAGAGAAGAGCTACTTATGGAGTTTGAAACACATAATAGATTGCTTGTGGAAGCCAAGAGAGAATGGGAAGATGGAAGGCAAGCATGGCAAGCACATTTGCAAAAGTTGCAAGTGTCAACCACCTTCGATTGACTTATTTCTTACCTTTTTATGCATTTCAGTACTTCAATTCAGATTCTTTGTATATATGTAGACCATATAATGTTGTTTCTAGTACAATTTTTGGGTTTTTGCTCTGGTTTATGACTCAGGGAGATTCAATCCATTTTTTTCAATCTGTATATATGTCTACATTTCTCAAGGGGAGCTCCGGTGAAAGTCATAATAGTTGTACAGGCATCCTTTTCCCTTGATGTTAAAGGGGGGGAATATTTTGGAAGTTGTTTTGGAGATCTTGGCATGTTGCCATCAATGACAAAGGGGGACATTGTTGGAAGTTTGGAGAGATTGTCAATGATGATGTTGTTTAGCAACATGAGCATGAAAGGTACATAACAATGTGTTCCAGTGTTGTCATTGATGTCAACATTGTAACTTTATGAATATTTTGTTGCACACCATTTTCATTAATTCTAACGAGTTTTCAAGGTGTTGAGGAAGACATTTTTTTCCAGTTGGTTTGGGCTAGTAAAGATAGTTGTAATGGGAAATTGACTAAGTGTCAATTTTGTGTATATAGTGTTACAGTGTGGGGTTTTTGGTTTGCACCACTCCACAAATGTTGATTTCACTCTGCACTTCTAATATAATTTTGGTGGATGTTAGATGTATCTGGTTCCAAGATTTCATCATGTTTTAACAAGTGATTTGAAAGATATGAGTAACAGAGATCAGCCTAGCAAATTACATTTGTTCTCTATACAGTGCAGTTGTGTGGGAGATTTTGCACGTCTCCATGGGTGAGGTTTTGACTTTGTGCTCTTGAAGATAAGTTGTCAGATGGCAGTAAAGTATGAATTCTAGTTGGCATCGAGTTTTGAGGCCCATGTGTTGAAATTTTTTTCTATTAGGTCTTATGTGGTGTCAACCTAATATGTTTGAAGCTATGTGAAGACTAACTAAGCATTGTAGTCTTACATGGGATCAATTATAGGTCCATGTCGACCTATTACAAGTTGTTTTGAGATTTAAATTGTAGTGTTGTATGTATGAAAGTTTTGGAGCCAACAAAGTTATATTTTGGGTGTTACATTTAATTAGGCCGACCTAATTGATGTTAGTGATGTTGTGGATACAAATGTTAGATCTTTTCGGCATTTTGAAGTAAGGAATGAATGTATGATGTGTGTTGTGAATGTTCTACATGTGAATTTGATCATAGCAATGTGAAGTTAAGTTGTGAATGTTGAGTTGAAGATCAAAGCTATGAGAATGAAGAGCAAGGCAGAGTGTTGAATCAAAATCAGATAAAGTTTGTTTATTGTGTTTCAATGGGAGTGTATTTGTGCATATGTTAGATGCAATTGTAATAGTTCAAAATAGGTTGTGAGCCACCATCTCTCTTCTATCTTTTTCTCTGTGGACAGTGAGTCCACTTGCAATGAGCACTTCTGTAAATATACTATAACCGGTTATAATATATTGTGAGCTAACCCTCACCATGGTTTTTCCCATTTTGGGTTTTCCATGTAAGAATCTCGGTGTTCATGTGTTTTGTGATGTTGTGAATGTTTCATTATTTATTTATTTATTACAGTTGAATATGCTTTGGTAATTGGATGTTTAATGTTTTAATGCTTTAAGAGAATACTAATTCACCTTCCTCCCCTAACCCCCCCCTCTCCCTCTCAGTATTTTGGGTGTTTAACAATTGATATCAGAGCTTGGTTGCTTGGAAGAGCTTAACCAGTTTGGGAAGAGAATACTAATTCACACCCCCTTCCCCCACCTCTCAATATTTTGGGTGTTCAACAACACCACATGATCCAAAACTTGGATATGGATGGTCCAAACAAAGTGGAGGAATTCCTAAATGGTGAAATGCAAACCTTGGGTTCGCCAAAAAGAACTGGAGAAGGAAAATTCACTAGCAGAGACCGGGGAAAGAGGGGAAGAGAAGACGAGAAAATTCAAAGAAAGCAAAACAAGGAAAAGAGAAGCAAAAAGTGGAGAAATAAAAGGAAAAGTGCTCGAACAATAGAGAAAAGAGACAAACAAAGGGATCGCGGGAGGAAAATCGGTGGGGGAGGAAGTAGTGAAAGGAAGAGAAACCGTGGACGAAATACCAAAGGATAACAAAATAGTGATAGCGAATTGGCTAAACTTTTAGAAAATGGGTTCAAGTTGATGGAAGAAAATATGACAATGGGAGAAAAGGAGAACGAATCAGGAGAAGGGAGGATGGGGAAATAGCAAAAACCGAGTTAGAGGAAGAAGAGGAATATGAGGAGGGTGAGGAAGATATAGTGGAAGAAAGATCAATAGAACAATCACAGTCAAAGATAAGGAAAGCAAGTTTGGGAGAAAAAGGCCAAAACGACAAAAAAATAAATAGAGAGATTGGAAATTGCAGGGAATGTGAAAGGTCAAATTAAATTAAGGTTAAGGAAGGGAGTATCCCTTCCTAGGTCGCAATAGCTAATAGCATGGAATGTTAGGGGCCTCAACGCCCTTAACAAAAGGTGGTTGATCAAGAGCCAAATTGATCAAAGCAAAGTTGATATTATTTTGATCCAAGAAACAAAACTGTCACAACAAGAGATAAGTAACTTGATGGGAAAGTAGAGGCAATGGGAAGGTGCATTTGTGGAGGCAAATGGGACATCAAAGGGTATGGGGTTTCTAAGGAAATCAAATGAACTACAAGTAGAACAACTAGCAACATAACATAACTGTCAATTAGCAAAAATCAAGACACAATGGCTAGCAGAGGAAGTGTTTATGATAAACACATACAGACCAAGACATACCACTGAAAAGAAGAGGTTGTGGGAAAAAACAAGTGTAGTGCAAATGTTGGGGGAGAAGAAAGTAATTATTAGTGGCGACTTTAACACCACCTTATCGGGAGTCAAGAAGCAAACAAGCACCCAACGAATGTCTCAAGTTTACATTGACTTCCACAACTTTGTGAGCAACAATAATTTGCAAGATATCTACCCAAAGAATGGTAAATACACTTGGACAAATAGAAGGAAAGGTTTCACATGCATTGCAAAGAAGCTAGACAAATTCTTGTTGGGTGGGAATTGGGATACAATTACAGCAACATATGAATCTACAATTTTATCCACTTCAAGATTGGACCATTTCCTGGCAATGTTAAGTTTCTCTATGGACAAAGCTCCCCTTAGATGTCCTTTCAAATTTGAAAACATGTGGTTGAGGGATCCAAGAATCAAAGGGAAAATACAAAAATGGTGGTTGGAGAGACTAGAGTAAAGGGGATCACATATGTTTCATTTGGCTAAAAACTACAAAAAATACAAGGAAAGCTAAAGGAATGGAACAAATCAAACTTAAAAAACATTTTTTTTTCGAAAAAAGAAAGTTTGTAAGAAGAATTAGGGAAAATAAATGAAAAGGTGATTGAGCAAGGGATGAATAGGGATGATCACGAAAGAGAACAAGAAACAATGAAAGAGTATTTTGAAATATTGGCCAAACAGGAGGAATTTTGGAGACAAATCGAGAGAAACCTCACTAAGAGAGCAAGACAAAAATACTAAATTTTTCCACAACATTACCAAAGCAAACAGATGCAAGAACAAAATCACAAAAATAGAAAGCCAAGAAGGCAACAAATTACAAACAGAAAACGAGATTAGCAAGGAAGCAATAAGTTATTTTGAAAATTTGCTAAATTAGGATATCTACAACGAAGATATGAAAGATGAAGTTATGCAATGTATCATGAACTTAGTATCGGTGGAGCAAAATAGCAAACTGATCTCTCGGGTATCAAAAGAAGAGGTAAAGAAAGCAACTTTTCAACTCAAAAGGGACAAGGCACCAAGGTCGGACGATTTCCCAACAAGCTTCTTTTAGGCTTTTTGAGATATCATTGGAAACAACCTAACAAATGCGGTGGAAGAATCAAGGAAGAAAGGTATAATGCTACAAGATATAAATAACACATTCATAGCTTTAATCCCAAAAAAAAGCAAAAGTTCGAAAAAATGGAAGACTTCAAGCCAATCTCTTTGTGCAACATAGTATACAAAATAGTGACGAAGGTGATAGCAAATAGGTTGAAAGAGGTCTTGAGGGAAGTCATATCAAAGGAGCAGAGTGGTTTCACCCTTGGGAGATCAATAATGGAAGGAATTGTTGTGGCACATGAACCCATACATACAATTAGAAGATCAAAAGTGGAAAGAATGATATTCAGACTAGATATACAAAAAGCGTATGACCAAGTGGAACATTAGAAAAGTACTATGTAGCATCAGGGCAAAAAAAATTGGAAAAAATCAGATATATTCTTTTTCAATACTACCTCTCGAAGGCAAAGAGAACTATTGAACATTTTAGGTCTCAAAAACGGCAAGTTTACCTTGGAAATTTTTGGGGATCCCACTCTTTGTTGGGATAAATAAAGCCCATCTCTAGAACCCATTAATACAAAAATGCATCAACAAGTCAAGCACATGGAAAGGGAAATGGTTGACATCGGTAGGGAGGATCTTAATGTTGAAAGCCATCATAGCAAAAATTCCAATCTATTATATGTCATGTCTAAAACTCCCAAACAAAGTGGGAACAAAAATAGAATAGATCATGAGAACGTTCTTTTGCAGTGGGAGCACAAAATGGAAGAAAATACGTTTGATCGCATTGGAGAAAATATGTCGACCAAAGGAGGCAAGAGGGATTGGTCTAAGAAATTTAACTTGGATGAACATGGCACTGAGGGCCAAATTGGTGTGGAATATGTACAGGAAAAACCAGGAAAGATGGGCCCAAGTACTACAAAACAAATATTTAGATACATCAAAACCCATAAGGATTTTCAAAAGACTAGCAACCTTCCTACTGGCTCTACAATATGGAACTTCCTAGTCTCATGTAGGAAAATACTAACCACATAACATGGAATATAAAGAATGGACAAATAGCTTCCTTTTGGGAAGACTCGTGGGATGGGCATGAAATACTATACAACATCCTGAACTTGGCAGAAATAAAAGATATCTTAACATTTGAATGGGGGAGGAAAGTCAACAACTACATAGAAAAGAAAGAAAAGGAGGGAAATCCTTGAAGGAAGTCAATGCACCTCAATGTCAAAAGGACAAATTGGAAGATATACTAGCAAGCAGAAATATATGGATATCGGAAGGGGAAGATGAAAATAAATGGTGTGGAGCTAAGTCAGGGACATACTTGGTGAAGCTTGGCTATAAGATACAAGAAGCAACAGAAAAAGGGAGAATTGGCTAACGCATCTAATGTGGTGCGACAAATGCCTCCCAAAGGTTGGGGTCTTTTGCATGGGCAGCCCTTCAACAAAAACTTTTGACATGTGACATTAAATAAAGATCGACTTCCAAGGACCATATAGATGCATGTTATTGCCAATAAGACGAGGAAACTACCGACCACCTACTCCTGGGATGTGAGTTTGCAAAATATTGTTGGAAAAACATAATGGCAAAGTTGGGATGGCAAAGCCCACTCCCAACCAATATAAAATCACTATTCAATATGTGGCCTAGATTGAACAAAGGAGCAGTGTTCTCTAGCCTATGGATCATTTCTCCATCCATCATAATTCGGGAACTATGGAAAGAAAGAAATTGAAGAATCTTCCAAGGGAATGAGATGCTAAAGTAGCATTTCCTAGCAAAGAAAGAGGCAATGATAATAGAGATTGTCAATAACACAACTAGAAATCAAAATATTAAAAAAAAAGAGTAGATTCACCTTATGGGATGAGCGGATGAAAAAATATTGGATGGGGATAAGCATTCCCCCCATTTATGGGGACTCCTAGATTAATCTGACAAGGGCGATGTGAAAGGACGTCAAATGGACACCTCCAAACAAAGGGTGGATCAAAATCAATTTTGATGAAGCAACTAAAGGGAATCTAGGAATGGTTGGATGAGGATGCGTAATAAGGAATCATGAAGGTAAAGTCCTAATCGCGGGTAAGGGGCTGAGGAAAGCAACTAACAAAAAAGTCGAGCTTCATGTTGTGTGGTTGGGAGTGTGGAAGGGATATAAATTTAAAAAATCAGAGAGTGCATTTGGAAGGCAATTCACAACCAGTTATAAATACAATTCGAACAAGTAATAAACCAAACTGGAAACTTAACAAGCTGATATGTCAAATAAGAGAGGAATTGAAGACATTGTGTCACATGTGTTCAAAGAAGGAAATGAGGCGACAGATGACATTGCAAAGGTGACGGCTGAAATGAATGTGAAGGAAAACAAGGTCGAGTCATTAAAAGCTTGGCACAATTTCTACAGAAAGGAGACAAATAACAAGGATAGAACAAGGAGGCAGATTAAACCACAAGGATACGATTAAATGATGACAAAGTAAGCAACATGTGGGGAAGGGCAAAGGTAGGAAGTATCATAATGACGGTTGGCCTTTAAAATACCATCAACATTTAGAGACATATGCAGAAAGATGGACACAGCAATTTGCATGGTGGCAAGGAGGAGACAAATGGCCTTTCACAATGAAATTTCTAAGAAAAGGATGATGGAGGTGTTTAAAACCAAAGTCAGTATTGTCATTCACGCTCTGTATATGGTGTTGGGGGACATCTATATGAAAGGGAACGGGAGATACCGTATCAACATGGACGTAGCCTCAATGTCTCTGGCAATGTTACTAGATGCAAGGGTGGAGGACGAAATGTTGGAAAAAATGGTACATTGGTTGGTCTGGTCTCGGTGGTGCAACAAGCTAAGAAGCTACATAAATCAAGCAGTCTCGGGAAGGGGATTCATGCCAAACGGGAGAGGGTGGCCAAAAATTGGGGCAATCCAAAGTGTCCCGCTTACACCAATTATTCCCTGCAATCTCTAACCTGTTGTATTTGCTTTTAGTAAGTTGAATTCAATAACCATAGCTAGTTTTAACTCATTTAAGTTACATGTCTCCTCCTTCCTTGACAAAAATATACAATATAAATATGCTCTAAATATGTTTCCTTCTTACGAGGGGGCTTGCAGAATATCAAACTCCCATATTTTCATCAATTTTATAAAAATAAATATCATGCGAAACATTATTGGAAATTATTTAATTTATTTCCCATTTTGTAGTTTTTTCTAATAGATAAATTGTGGGATTGGACCCTCACCCTTTGTATTATACTTCAAAATATTATAAAAACAAGTCACTATTATCAACAAATGCTTGTAAAAAGTTTAAGATGAAACCATACGCACCAGTGTAACTGATAGAAACTGCCTCTATTAGTAATGCTCCCATCCATTAATTTTCACGACAATTGACTTACTTGTACACAACCTTCGAGCAATGAAAAAACATCAACAAATTTTTTCCCTCTGCATTTTTCATTTGATGTCAAACATGTTACATCTGATTCTACAAGAGAAAAAATGGTATTCGCTGATAATAAAAATGCCATGCATCAATTGCAATTACTACAATAAATTAACACTAATTTTTAATGTTTATTCAATCAAAAGTTTCACCTCACCATAAGATATGGCAGAGAACAATGCTTTTACTGCTTCAAAAAGCAAACCTACCAATAGCAGTTGCTATAGCTCAACCTGTAGCAGAGATAATATAACAGAGATCATTGTTGAACCCTAACCAATTTTTCACCCTTTCTCCCAGGAAGAAACAAACGAGGAAACTAGAGTTAAAAGCCCAATCAACAATCTTGATGCAGACAAACAGTAACATAAGTTAGGACTGTAATGTTCCAACTTTTCGCTTGACTGATTTAATTAGGGATGAAAGTTCAATTTTCCTCTTTTTAGTTGAAGAATCGTCAACTATAGATTCCTTTTGCACAATAGGCTTTAAATCATCCATTGTTTTATCTGCAAACTTCTTTTGCTGCTTTTGAACTATGCTACGACTGTAAGTTGCTGACCTGCAAGAATAAGTTAAACAAAGAAAATTTTCAGAATCCAGATAATTTACTTGCGATACCATATAAGAGGCCTTCTTTTTTTAGTTTTTATATATTACAGTAAATAGTCAGTAAGCTTTCAAAATCATTCAATCTAGAGTCAATATATTCCTATCATTCTCACACCATACCTCTTAAACTGTGGATTTGTTGGATCTATGGCAAAATGATGAGATGTAAAGAGAGCTGAGAATCTTGGATCATCAGTATCAACAATAGGTAGTTTGTCCTCAATTGCAGATTCCTTGAGCTTTTGGGATTTTGATTTATTTGGTTTTAAATTATATCCTCGAACAGAATTTTCTAACCCATTATCATCAGCAAGCAATAGCTCTAGCTCAGCTTTACTTGCATCTTCTTCACTTTTTATTTCACCTGATAGAGCTTTTGATTTTGAATGCTTTTTAGCAGACTTCTCTACCTTGGACCCAGTAATAATCTTCTCTCCATTATGCCCAGAGTCATCATCTAAAAAGAAATCATCAGACTGATTATCCTGATCTGTATTACTTGCATCCTCTCCATCAGAACTACCAGATTCTTCTCCAGAAGATTTTGTTGTGATTTTTTTCCTTGCCTTCCTCTTTTCACTTCTTTTTTGCAAATAAGCCTCCCAAACTGTCTCTTCTGAGTTCTTTTTCTTTTTCCTTTCAAGAATCTGCTTACTTAGCTTCTCTAGACCAGTGTTGAAAGTTATTTCCATATCTTTGTCATCTTTATCCTCCCTGCCTTCTGAAGGATCTCCAGAATCAAGAAGCAGGGATCGATACTTTTCTCTCAAGTTTTCCTTCTTCTCATCATCCACTACATCCTCTCCCTCTTCATCCTCATCACCATCAGATACATCATCATCTGATGCCAGATATGCCTTAAAGTCCATTTCATTTAGCTGCAAAACAAAAGTAAACAGAAAATAAATCAAAATGATTACCCATCTTTCTTTTCATCCCAACCCTATACTATACTAAATATATCCTTCAAACTTTGTCTAAGAGCAAAAGAGGACATCTACAAGAAAATTGATAGTGACATCATTGTAAAATTTTCTTTATGCATACTTGTCATTTTCTTATGGAGGGAACAGACCCACTTTTAATGTGTCACGAGTCATCTAATATGAAATTACTTTAAGTCATTTTACATGGTTAAGAACCATTTGATACAAGATCACTAACTATATATACTCTCAAAGGAGTTTAATATTTTATGTATTTTATGTTTCTATTGAAAAGGTTGAATCAACCAAATCCCTTTTCATAAAGGGGTCCATTTTCGATCATTTTGAAATTGCATGAGGCACAGCTTTCTATTTCTTTGTACAGTGAAGAAGCGATTTAAAATGGCATAGTGATGCTTAAAGCCAAAGACTTGATTGCTAAATTGATAAACTGAAGTTTCAATTTCACCATTACTTCCATCAGCTGCAACCAGTTAGAAGGCAGTCCATATATGGAGAGAAACTGTTGCATGTCGAGAAATAGAGGTGGGGACCTGATTTGATTGTAGTTTGTTTCATCAAAATCAAGGTATGCCCTAGTATTAATGATCTCTCTATTGCCCTATAACAAGAAAGTTAGTATCAGTTTCTGTTAAATAAAAATGGAGTGATAAGTGATTCGATTGACTTTATTTCTCATGAATTTCATAGATAGCAAGTCAAAGTGCAACTAGTTTTAATAGAAAAATATCTCTGGGATATTGTTAATGAAACTATTAAAAAACCACAAGATGCAGATGAAGCATTAAAATGGGTAGCAAAAGATCGTAGAGCTACAGCAGTGATTGGTCTTCGGTTATCTGATGCATATTTATATCAAACTGATTTGACAAAAACCTCAAACCAAATATGGGAAAGCCTTATTCTTTATTTGGTTCACAGGCTTCAAGTGCTAAAATGGGAATGAAACAAACACGTTTTGGTTTGAAAATGAAAGAAGATGATAGTATTGTTCAACATATTAGTACATTTCGTTCTCTTCTTAATCAACTTGCTGGAATAAAATGTAGAGTTGATGATGATGATGCCAAAGCAGTTTTATTAAATAGTATGCCTTCAAGTTTTAACAATATTGTGTTTACTTTAAACAAATTGAATTCAATCCCGAACTTAGAAAATGTGATATCTTAATTGATGAAGAGAAAAGAGTCACTAAAACTCACTCAATTACTAAGAAAACTGCTTTTTTTGTCAAAAAGAAGACTGATGTTTCAACAAGAAAGAATAATTTCAAATGCTTCTATTGTAATAAAAAAGGACACATTCTAGTGAATTGCATTCAACATGCCAGAGATCTTTTTGATTGCAAGTTAAATACAGATAATGCTTTAATTGCTACTGAAACAGAGAGAGAAAGATGTAATATTGCAATGTGTGATCAAAAATCTCCTTACAATGACAATGAAGATGTATATCTTCTCTAAGAATTAAACAAGTGGGATTGGAGGCCGGAGACATCGGAGGTAGGAGGATCTTCATCATCTTGAGCTAGCTTCTCGCTCAAAGATGATGCCTTCAATGAGAAGCATTTGTTTCATATCTAGTCCCTTCAGGAGCAAGAGGGAGCATGTAGTGCTTTGTTGTTTTGTGGATAGTTGAATCCACAAATTGGCTATGGATAGTTGAGTGTCGGTTGGTGATTTTATTGTGAATAATGAAGTGTGTCTCGATTCACAAGTAAACATTGGATAATCAGAACATTTTCCCAGACATGAGGAGTGATGCAGAGATGAATAATCACGACATTTGCCTAGACAAAGGAGTTTGGGTTGATGCTGATGCAGAGTTAGATAATCAAGACATTTTCCTAGACAAAGAAGTTTAGGTTGATGCTGATACCGTATCTTTTTGTTTTTCTTTTTTCATAATGTAAACCTTAAGGGGGGGTTGTTAGGAAATTAAGATTTACATATAATAAATTTGTTATTAGGTTAATTAGTTGGGTGGGAAGTTATTTCCATAACAGGAGAATAATGGCTTTATAAAGCCAATGTATTGGATGTAATGTGACGGATGATCATAATGAAATTCCTCTTTATTTTTGTTATTATTTGCAATGTAATTCTTTAATATTGCTCTTTTGTTTTCGCTGCTCTACAAAAGGAGTGTCATTTGATATGAAATTACATGCAGGTCATTTTACTTGGTAAGGAATCATTTGATACAAGATCCCTATTTATACACTCGAAAGAGTTTAATATTTTATTTTTCTATTGTAAAGGTTGAATCAACCAAATCCCATCTCATAAAGGCATGTGTTTTGATCATGTTGATACGTCACATTGAATATTCTTTATTTCTATATTTAAGTTCCCATTTCTATATATAATGAGACTCTTTGCAAAACCAAAGTGTTGTACTTACCTAGGGAAAGCCATCTTACAATTAGGTACAAGTAGATAAAAGACATAGTTCCATGGAGTTTCCTGATGAGGGGACGCAGGGATGTGGGGACGGGTTTCAGGGACAGGGGGACCAAGGGCCTAAGTTTGGGGACAGCAAGGGGATGACAGAGGGACGGTGGCAGGGTAGCGGCAGGGCACTGAAATACATATAGTACTTGAAAAAATAGTTATAAAAATATGTATAAGTATAAGAATTATACATCTTGGAGACAACCAAGAGTCCCCTAGATGTCTTGAGAACACCCCAACGTCCTTGAAGTCCTAGTGGCGTCTTGGAGATGGCAACGCTGGTGGTGGGATGGTGGCACTGGTGGTGGGCTGGTGGGGGGACGTCCCCCCCAAGTCCCCAAGTCTCTGAGACAGAGACATCTAGGAAACGCGGGGTTTCTTGGGGGGGACGCATCCCCGTGGAACACTGATAAAAGATTACAAGGCCCTCTCTATCAGCTCACATCCATAAATACGGGGTGAATGCATCATATACCATTTTATTCTTGAAATTGAACTACTAAAAGCTTTGAAATAAATAGTCCAGAATGACAAAACCTTCCAACTACCCAAATAATAATGTGAAGTAAATGCTCTCCAACCTGTTTTGGATCATATTTCCTATTCAATGTCTTAACACGAAGTGGTTCATCATCATCCCAAGAAATATTCACTCTGCTATGCTGCAATGCACGAGTGTGGAAGTCTGGAGCTTCATACCCAATTGGAACCTGAAATGCAAAATAACGACCATAAAAAATTGTACTTGACAGACAAAATAACAAGTCCAAAAAATAATAATTTCTTACATCCATATTTAATCATTGCTTCCAAAATTCCAATATAGTGAACTCAGAAAAGAAAGCTTTAGCTGAGGCCTCCATGATACTTCTAATTCTGACATCATATAAAATTAGAAATACCGATATGTACAATACTATAATCCCATGAAAGAAATTACATTCATATTATCATCCAATAAGAATTACAGCCCCAAATGTCTATTGGCATATCAAGGATCAAATGAGAAACTATCAACTATTCACCTGGTGAGACTGCCCAAACAAAATATGGAAATGAAATTTCTACCCAGAAAGTTCTTCCTCTTTATTGACATTACAGAAATACACAAACAAATAACTAGCTTAGACAAATCATTTTCAAAAAGTTGATTAGAACTCAGAGCTTCATTACATTAAATGTTGCATAGAATATTAAAAAAACCACACTTGATGTTTCCTTGCAACTCAGGACTTCCTTGCAGAACAACAGACATCCCAGTGATGTTTCCACCTATAAGGGAATGACGGGACTCGTAGTCATCCCTGAGACAGCTAGGGGGTACCCATGAATACCTCAACTATCAAGGGGATGGCTAGGTGTTTCCGTTCACCAATAGACCACTAAATCAAATTTTTGAACACCTAAAAATAAAAAATAAATCATATTTTGGGTGATTTTTCTTATGCGGTTGAGCAGATTTCTTTCTCTCTTGTATGTTATTTGGTTCTTTGCCTCTTGCAATGTATTATCAGTTCCTTGACCCTCAAAACTTATGTCACTAGCAAGGACTTAAATTTCCCTTACACTACTATATCAGGTTAATTATAATAACATACATTTAGCACTATGTGCTCTTTAACAACTATGTAAAGAAGTATGCCAAATTTACAATAACTATAACAGCGCAGATCAAACAAGCATAAATGCAAATAGAAGCAATAGGCAGCAACAGAATGATGTTTCAATACTTCAAGAAGGTGTGACTTTTGATGATATATTTTCAAAATAATATATAATAATTAACTTAATTAAAATATGTTTAACATATAAATTAACCTTAGTTTACTTGGTGCACAACTATAAACTAAGATCACCTAATTAAGCTGTCTACATATGATGTCAATGGATGATGTTAAGTACTATATATTGTTATATTTTGATTGCAATTTTTTATACATTTTTTATGACTAAGATCCATTTTAGAGAGTTAGCTCAGTTGAAGCAAATAGCACGGTGGACAATTATGTGACAGAGTTCCAAAGATTATCCATGATAGTTCCTGATGTCTCTAAAAGGATGCTTTCTATTCTTTTTTGAAGGATTTAACTAAACCTCTCAAAGATTGAATGAAAGATTTTGATCCACCATTCTTGCACTAAGTTGTTAAGAGAACCCTAACCCTCGAGACCTCAGTACTCAAGAATAAGTTCTACTCAAAAACACCACCTTTGGGTCAACAAAAGAAATCATTCCAAAAAGGAGTATCACATCAAGAGGTTGTGCCACAAAGAACAAGTAAAGAAGAAGAAAATAAGAATGAGCTCAAAAACAAGAAGTTGTGTTTCTCTTGCAAGGAATCATGGGAACCTAGTCACATATGTCTTGGCCAAGCAAAGTGACCTATATAGAGGTGACATCCGATGAGGAAAGAGAATCAAAAGAACAAGAGCAAAAGATTGAAGAAAAAGAACCAGAACTTAAAAGAATTGAAGAGGAAGAAACTTCAAGAGGCACCCTTGCCACACTTTCTAGTGCTCCGAAGTATCACCCTTTCAAAATTCACAGAATTCGACAAGGGGGGAAAATTACAATGTTGATTGATAATAGGGCAACCCACAACTTTACAAACGAAGGATTGGTGACCAAAAAGAAATTAAGAACAAAGGTCTTTGAAGGATTCAATGTCATGGTAACAGATGGATTCACAATTCCTTGACTAAGAGGATAAAACAGCTAAACATCACATTAGGTAGTTGCAAGGTGCATGATGATTTCTATGTGGTGGATCTAGGAGAGACCAACATGGTCTTAAGTGTGCAATGGATATATTCCATTGGAGAATTCACTCATAACTATCAAACCATTCAACTAAAGTTCAAATCTAAGAGAAAGGAGTTAGTGCTTTGAAGCATTGCAAATGGAGCCCCAAGAGTTGTCCCAACAAAAAGGATGGAGTGATCATTTCATATAAGACAAGTAGCTTGGGCAGCACATTGTTTGGTGACAACTTCAACTTAATCCACAAATAAAAAATCCTACTATAGATAAGCATAGCATAGTGTTCAATGACATACCTCCAGGATTTCCCTAGAGGATTTTATAAAATAATGGAACTTGAGACAAATTCCAAACCTGTCATTACCACTCTTTATTACTATCCCAAAAGGCACAAGGAGGAAACAGAAAAAGCAATCAAAGAGCTTTTGGATATGGGACACATCAAACCAAGCTCTAGTGCCCTTGCTTCTTCTATAATCCTAGTTAAAAATAAGGATGGCACAATGAGTGCATACTAATAACAAAGCCCTCAAAAAGAAAACAATCAAGAATCAATATCCCCTTCCCAAGATTGTGTTGGAAATATTGTCATTGATGTCAAAGGGGCATGGATAGTTTTGTCATTGATGCTGAAGAATGCAAGAAAAAAGAATTGGAAATTGTTGTCATTGATGTCAAAGGAACTCGAAGGCCAAGAGAGATCGTTGAGGAAGGAAGTGAATCGTCATATCAAAATCCATATCATTTGAATGTGTTTAGGAGCAGCCCTCTATGAAGTCGCCGTCCTCACAAAGGGAAAGAAAAATTTAATTTTATCTATTTCTAAGGGCCGACCCTTGGATTCCTAGTGCCCCCATGTGGTGACTCAAAATATTAAATTAAATTATTTTTTATGAAGGGGCTGACACCCTTATTGGAGCACCCCATGTTGGGGATTTAAATTTGAACATTAAAATAATAAAATATATTTATGAAGAGGCTGAGCCCTCTTGGAAGGATCACCCCTCTTGGGAGAGTCAACTCCTTTGGGCAAAGGGGCATGTTTGATAAGGTATAAAACAAGGCAAAGTAGACGTGTGAGAAGCAAGTAAGCATTGAATATTGTTCCAATATTGAGCAGATTTAAAGCAGACCAAAAGGGCAGAAAGTATGAAGAATAATTCTGATTCTTATTGAAGAATATACGCAGATCTATATGAGATGTGCAAATTTATTTGAACATGAGCAGATTTTATGAAGAGTTTATGATCAGATTTATGGAGGATTTTTTATCATATGTATTAAGGTTTTATGAGCAGATCTGAGTTTACTACAGCAGACATTAAGGCAGAAATATATGTGAACAAGTAAATTTGTGAAGGAAGGACTCAAATCTGTGAAGATAGCACAGTGCATCAGATTTGTGATCAGACTTGTGAACGAAATAATTACATCATTTAAAGTCAGATTTGTGAAGCAAAGTGTATCTACATTCAGATCTTGTGAAGACAAATCATCCATTGAAGGATTCGTAGGTTGATGCCTATCAAAATAAGAGATTGGTGTATCTTGCTGAGTTGGTGCTCAGTTGTGGGGATTGGTGTCTCCAATGGGTTGGTGCCTACAAAGAAGATCTATATACAAGAAATATTTTTCCGAGGTTTTCTCCCACAAGTGTTTCCACATAAATCGTGTGTTCTTAATTGCTAGATCTTGCATGTGTGTTATTGTGGTGGATGATTAAGTTTTAAAGTTAACAATTGTTGTTATACCGATCCCTCCCGCCCCCCCTTTCTCAGTATAATCATGTGCTCATCAAATTGATGAGTTGATTGATGAGCTTTATGGAGCGGTATACTTCTCCAAGATTGATCTTAGACAAGGGTACCATTAGATAATGGTGTGAGAAGAGGATATTCACAAACTAGCTTTGAAGTGTCGTTATGGGCACTATGAGTTTCTAGTCATGCCTTTTGGCTTAACAAATGCCCTTGCAACTTTCCACTCTTGTATGAATCAAGTACTCCTCAAACAATTGAGCAAATTTGTGCTAGTATCCTTTGATGACATTCTTATCTACAACAAGACTCGAGAAGATCACTTGATGCATTTGGATGAAGCACTTGTCATTTTTGAACAGCAGTCTTTCTTCGCTAAAGCATCCAAGAGCGAGCTCAACATGACAAATATTCTATACTTGTGGCATATCATCAATGCCTAAGTTGTCTAAGCAGATCAACAAAAAATACAAAGCAATCTTTGATTAGCCTTGTCCAAAGAGTTTGACACAATTGAGAGGATTTATTGGCCTTTGTAGTTACTATAGGACGTTTATTAAGGGTTTCTTACATCTAGCAGTACCATTGACAAATTTAACAAAGAAAGGAACAAGCTTCTGACAAGCTCAAGGAGATAATGAGTTCATGCCCTCTATAAGCTGTTTTAGATTTCTCACTTTCCTTTGTATTAGAGTGTGATGCTTCAACAGAATGGATTGTGGCATTATTAATGCAAATGGGCATCTAATAGTACTTGAGAGTTGCAAAGAGAGAGAAGGGATTCCCAATCTCCGTCGCATCCTAGAATCAAAGGTGAAGAATCAAATCTTGCGAGCAGTTTATAATACACCCTTGGCATGTCACCAAGATACTTCAAGACATACAAGAAAATCAAGTAGAGATTTCCTCGGAGAGGACTCAAGGGAGATGTTCTCAAACACATCAAAGAATGTGTTACCTACCAATAAAACAAAACAAAGTAAGTGTTTCCAAAATGTCTACTATAGTACTTATCGATCTCTAGTCAAATATCAGAGAGCATTTATATGGACTTCATCACCAACTTTTCAAAAATTCAAGTTAAGGATTACATATTTGTTGTAGTAGATAAACTCACTAAATATGCTCATTTCTTTGCCATATCTTCTAAGTATAAGGCACCACAATTGATTGGACTGTTTTTTAGAGAATTGCTTGAACTTCATGGGTGATGAACACACAATTATACTAAGAGAAGAAGATGAATGAATATAACAACAATCTTTTACTTTTCAAAATTTGATCAACCATAGCAGTAATACTTCAAAACTTAATCATCCAAAACAATAACACACATGCAAGATCTAGCAATTAAGAACACAAGACGAACACACAATTTACGTGGAAACCCTTGCAAGAGAAAACCACGCAAAAATTACTTTTCTTCATAGGCTCCAACCTACTTCTCTTACAAATCTTCTTTTGTAAGCACCTACCCACTGGAGACACCAATCCCCACTTAGAGAATTCGTAGGCACTAACCCACTAGAGACACCTATCCCAACAACTGAGCACCAACTCAAAAAGAGACACCAATCTCTTATTTTGACAGGCACCAACCTCCAAATTCTTCAAAGAATGATATTGTCTACACAAAAATCTGATTATAGATGCACTTTCTTTCACACCTTTGGATGATCTAATGGTTATCACACAAGTGTTCTCCTTCACGACTTGGTTTGTAGATGATGTAATTACTTTCCTTCACAAGTCCCTTTTGATGATGATGCAACAACTTTCCTTCACAAATTTTCTCTCAAATAATGTTAATACTTTCTTTTATAATTCTTCCTTAACGTCTGCTCTAATTTCGCTTACAAATCTGATCACAACTTCTTCACATTAATTTCCGCCTTAATGTCTGCTGTAGTAAACTCAGATCTGCTCATAAAAACTTTATACATATGATCAAAAATCCTCCATAAATCTGATCATAAACTCTTCATAAAATCTGCTCATGTTCTTCAAATAAACTTACACATATCTCATATAGATCTTCATATGTTCTTCAATAAGAATCAAAAATATTCTTCATACTTTCTGCCCTTTTTCGTTGGCTTTAAATCTGCTCAATATTCAAATAATATGTAATGTCCCCGTTTTTGGTCATGTCAGCATAGTAATTAGCTTCGGCTTTCTCAATGACAATTAGTCATGCCAAAGGGGATGTTTGATGTTCCCGATGAGCTCCTGTGTATTTTGGCACCTTCAGATCTCACCTTTCAACGGTTTCTATATTTTCCACATCTTTAGTGGGTTGTGTGGGAAATATTTAATAATTAAATAATTAATTGTAAGTTGTCAGAAAAAACATAAATTAAAAGGCAACTTAAATTAATTATTTTTTAATGTGAGTTTAAAGTGACTAAAGTACCGGAAAAGTTAAATAATTTAATTAAGTCACTTTTCGAAAATAAGGATTATTTTAATAAGTGAATTTCAAGAAATCATGTGGGGAGTTATGGAAAGGTAACAAAAGTGATTTTTTGGCACATTTTCCAGAGGCATGGAATTTTGTGAGAAGAAGTGGTTTTTGATGTTATTTTACAAAACTTCATGAGGATGTTAACCTTTGTGGACAATATCACCTCTAAAGCTGAAAAATATTTCCTCGGTGATTGCTGATAGTCTTATTCAGAGGTTGTGCTGGAGTTACATTGTAGTGAATTTACAAAGTTAAAGTTTTAATGGTTTTGCAGACTGGAAGAATACACTGGTAATTTAATGGTGTTTCGCAGTGTTTGATGAAATTGTATTTACTGGATACCTCCATGCTCCTTTACTCTTAGAGTTTGTAAGAAATTTTTAGTTTGGGCCGTATAAGGTTGAAAATGAAGAAATAAAATCAAGTGAACTGAAGTCGTACGATATGAATGAAAATTTACCTACTCCAATGAATGAAATGTTACATACATTTTTGTATGAACCAGTTGTTAGTTTTATAAGATCAGATATATGCACAGAAATTAATTCAAAATTGACACAAGAACATAGCCAATACCTTGGGAAAACCCTCCAACATGAGGGAGAAAAACCCAGCCAATATATCTCCTATATATTGATAATAATAAGAGCAGCAATCTGCTTACAACTTAGGCACAAAATCAATGCCTGAAAGATACAATGAACAGCACCTCTTCTAGATGCAAAGATACAAATAATGTGATTCTCCTTGAATCGATCTGCTGCTACAAGATTCAATCTGCTGCTACAATATTTTATCTGCTGCTCAGATCGCACTTCTCTTCTATTGCTTCGAATGAACTTGATGATTAACACAAAAAAAGGAAAGGAGAGGTCCTTTTATAATCCACGATACCAAGTCTGTTTTTGGGTCTACAGATGGCTTACAATATATGGGACTCCTCGTACTCCCAATATGAGGGAGGCACCTAACTCGTGCTCCACAATACGAGGTGTACAAATGAAATGCCTTGTATATATAGGCAATTCGCACCTCTTCACCAAGAGAGGTCGGCCCAATGACTTTTCATAACAAGAGGTCGGCCTCAAGACATCTTTTGTTGGGCGCGATTTCCTAGAGAGGGTCGGCTCTTTAAATAAATATTATTTAATCATTAAATAAAATCGCTTTATTTAATTATTACAATGTGAAGTCGGCCTCTTCAATTAATTCGATTATATACTATGCTCCACGGGGACGCATCCCCTATGCTTTTTGCCCGTTTCCCGTACCGGGTACGAAACAGGGACGCGGGTACGGCTAGGAAACATACCCTAGCCGTCCCTTTTTGCCCTCCAAGTACCCGAAACTTCCAGGGGACTTGGGTATTGCCCAACCGTACCGGGTACGGCTAGCAGTACCCTATGGCCCAGCAAAGAAAAAAACGTTTTTTTTTTAAAGTCAATTTTTTTATAAAATAAAAGGTATGGGCGGGCCCACAAGGGATGCCCCATCACACTTGACCTAATGTAAGTGTCATATAAGCTTCGATGACGAGGGCAATGCTGATTTAGACCTACCTTTTGCTGATTAGAGACACTGGACAGCGATATATTTTCTTAGTTTTATGTTTATCATGTCATTTCATAGTTGAGACTTTGAGCCTTTGGGCATTTTGGTTATAATTATCAGACTTTTATATGATATGTATGTACATTGATAATGAAAAGCATTTGAATCTGTTAATTTGTTTGTCGCTTCTCATGTGGAATCTCAATTCAAGTCTAATGATATGTAATAAGCTTATACAATGTCTAGAATGAATGCTTTATCAATGTTGTGCTATGAACATTTGAAATTTCTCTATATTTTTAAAATTTTCACTATTTTTTTATCAGTCGTCCCTTGTCGTCCCCTAAAAAATGACCCAAAAGTACCCCCGTACCAGAAACTCATCCCGGCGTATCGGGTACTCGTCGTCCCCGAAACCCTATGGAGCATAGATTATATATAAATTTAAATAGCATTCATGCTACATTTAAATTTAATCTCTGAAATTGAATCTAGAAGTATTACACACATGGTTGCTTTTATCATCAAAACTCCCTCTCAGCTAGGGAGGAATACTTCCACCTGCATAATACATATCACCTCATAGTGATGTTAATTAACATGATTACATCCATGTAAGAAAAGGGCTTATCACATCATCGTGAAAGCATATCACCTCATCATAATATCAGATATCACCTCATCATGATATCAACCATTATGGCTACCTCTATAGATGGTATGTACAAGTGCTCATCACTCAATGTGATGTTGTCACCTCACCGTGACTTTCACCATGGCTCTCCCAGAGGATGAAACACAAGTACAAGAAGGATCATCACGAACTCCCTCACGTGATGTTGTCATGGAGTCACACACATGACATCCACCATGGCTCTCCCAGAGGGTGGAATCAAGGGATTTCACCTTGAACTTCTCTTCCAGAGAAGAACTCATTAACAAGGGGTTTCACCTCGAACTTCTCTCACAGAGAAGAACTCATTAAAGAGGATCACTGATACTGAGACTCCTTCTCAGTTAAGGCTATATTCTCCACCATACCAAGCTTATCTCGAAAGTACACAAACTTTATCCTAGAGAGAGGCTTGGTGAGAATGTCTGTCGTCTGCTCATCAGTGTTGATATACCTCAACTGTATAGCTTTCCTCAATACCATATCTATGATATAGTGGTATTTGATCTCAACATGCTTGTTTTTGTCATGAAACATAGGATTGATAGAAAGCTTCACACAGCTCTGGTTATCACAATGAATGATAGTAGGTTCCATTGATTGTCCAAACAATCCTGCAAGGAGCTTACAAAGCCACACTGCTTCCCGAGCTGCCACACAAGCTGCAATTTACTCTGCCTCTGTTGTACTCAATACTACAGATGACTGTTTTTCTGCTGCACCAGGAAATCATGGCAGATCCCAAACTGAAGCAACATCCAGAGGTGCTCTTCCGATCAATGACACTTCTTGCCCAATCAAAATAAGTATAACCATGCAGCTCCAAATCCACATCTGAAGAATATCTCAACCCATATTCAGCTGTGCCACGCAAGTATCTCAGGATATGTTTTGCTGCAACAAGATGTATTTGTCTTGGTTCACACATGAACTGACTAAGTGCACTCACTGCATAGTAGATATCCGGTCTAGTGTTAACTAGATACATCAGTGAACCAATCAACTGCCTATACATCGTGGGATCCACTAGTTTTGAACTAGCTACAACCTCCTTTAACTTATGTAAGTTGGTCTCCATAGGTGTAGAAATAGGTTTGCAATCAATCATACCGAACCTCTTCAAAATGTCAATGATATACTGGCCTTGACTTAGAATCATCTCATCTGGCTTTTGCCAAACTTCTAAGCCAAGAAAGTAATGCATGAGACCAAGATTCTTCATTTCAAACTCAGAAGCTAACTCCTTACATTTGAGAATGAGGTGTTCTTCTCCAGTGATAATCAAATCATCAACATACAGAACCAAAATCAATGCTTCACCATTTATTACCTTGAAGTAGAGGTTAGAATTTGCATCATTCTTTGAGAAACTCAAACTCAATAGGTAACGATCAATCCTTTCGTACCAAGCACGAGGAGCCTGCTTAAGACCATACAAGGCCTTCTTCAGCTTGCAAACATGAGACTCCTTCCCATGTACCTCAAATCCATCGAGTTGCTCAATGTAAACCTCTTCCTCTTATCACACCATTCAAAAAGGTTGTCTTTACATCCATTCGGTGAATCTTCCATCCTCTAGATGCAGCAATAGCAATAATGGTCCTGACAGAAGTGTAACGAGCCACTGGAGCAAACGTTTCTTCATAGTCAACTCCCTCTTTTTGTGAGAACCCTCTAGCCACGAATGTGGCCTTGTACTTCTCAATGCTCCCATCAGCCGCATGCTTGATTTTGAAGAGCCATTTAGAAGACACCACAGATTTGCCTTCGGGTCTAGGAACAATGTCCCAAACATCATTCTTAAGTATGGATTTATACTCTTCAATCATGGCCTCTTTCCAAACTTGTTGACTAGAAGCTTCCTCAACACTGGAAGGCTCTGACTCAATAATCTGACTCATCAAGGCTACATAACTGGAGAACTTATTAGGTCTTTTACTTTCTCTGAAGGTTCCTCTTGGGGCTGCAAAACTTTCTGCCTCCTGCATTATTTTCCTGGCCCAAAGAGGTCTCTTCCTTCCAATCACAATATCTATAGGCCCATCAATAGGTTCCAAGGGCTCAGCTGGATCATCATCTTCTTTAGATTTTGGAACCTCCCTATGATTCTCAGGAACATGGTCAACTTCCATATCCTAAGGAGGGTCTTCTTCATTGATCTCCATATGAGTGCCCTTGGATCTTCTAAATGCAACATCCTCCTCAAATGTGACATCTCTACTGATCTCAATAGTCTTCTGACCCGGAATGTAGATTTTGTAGGCTTTTGATGTCTCACTATAGCCTACCAAAATTCCCTTCTTGCCAGAAGGTTCCAACTTTGTCCTCTTTTCCTTTGGTATATGAACATACACTGGACATCCAAAGAACCTCAAATGACTTACTTCAGGCTTCACCCCAGAGAATGCTTCTTCAGGAGTTATATTCTCCAAGATTCTGTGAGGACTTTTATTTTGGACATAGACAGCAGTCCTGGATGCTTCATCCCAAAGAGAGATTTGCAGGTCTTGATCATGAATCATGGCCTTGACCACTTCCACGATAGATCTGTTCTTTCTCTCTTCAACACCGTTTTGTTGAGGATTGTAAGGAACGTTGTACTCCCTCTTAATCCTTGCTTCAATGCAAAAGTTACGGAAGACAACAGAAGTGTACTCTCCTCCGTTATCAGATCCCAAGACCTTGATCCTTTTTCCGGATAGATTCTCCACCTGAACTTTGAATTCTTTGAATCTCTCTAATATCTCCTCAGACTCTTTAGATTTCAAGAAATAAATCCAAGTATTGCTAGAGTGGTCATCAGTAAAAATAATGTAATACAAGAAACCACTCAATGCAACAAACATTGGACCACATAAATCAAAATGAATAAGATCTAAAACATATTTGGATCTACTTTCACTACTATGGAATGGACCTTTTGTATTCTTACCCAAAGCACAGCCTTTGCAGGTTCCTTCATGCTTCTGGTTGAATTTAGGAAGGTCGGTCACCATCTTCTCCATAATAGGTAGAGCTCGAAAGTGAAGGTGAGCCAATCTTCGATGCCAAAGATCACACAAACTTGAGGAGTCATGCACTAGAGCCTGAATGGGACGAGTGCATAGCCTATAGAGACACCCATGCCTAACTCCAATCACCTGAGCAGACTTGATGTTGGAGTTCTTTGCCCATATGAGAACTTTGCCTTCTGAAAAAGCAACTTGATAACCCTTGTCTTCCAAGGCTGAGATGGAAACAAGGTTTCTCTTGATGCCTGGAACAAATAGCACATCATCCAACTGTAAGGAATCATCGGAATCCAAGTAAAGAGATGAGGTCCCAACTCCTTTAACTGAATAGCTAGCATCATCTCCAATAATGACTTGTTCGCTAGAATCCTTCTCCACCAAATCAGATAGATGCTCCCTAAATCCCATGATGTGGCGAGAGGCACCACTATCGATCAGCCAAGTGTTTGTGTCGGTAGATACATTGCTTGACAAGGCTGAATAGAATAGGTATTCACTTGAATCCTTCTGCATGGAGGCTCCATCGACATTTGCAATGGCGGCCTGCTGCCTAGGCTTGGAAGGACATTCCTTTGCAAAGTGACCATACTTGTCACATCGAAAACATTGGACCTTGGAGAGGTCCCTCTTCTTCTTCAACGCGGGGCCACCATCAACTCCTTTATCTCTATTTCTCTTGAAATAGCCTTTCTTCCCATCTTTCCCTTTCTTCTTTGAGGATTGAGTGGCAAGAACATGAATATCTCCATTAACGGAGTTTTGCCCAATACCTCTTGCAGCCAACCTAGACTCTTCTTGAATACAGTCTGCCCTCAACCGATCAAACTTGGGAAGCTTTGATATTGCACTAATTCCCTGAATATAAGACTCCCAAGATGAAGGAAGACCATTCAGAGCTAGCATGGTCAAATCCTTGCTATTGACAACATGCCCAATAGACGAGAGTTGATCTCTCAATTCGGTTATCCTCATGAAGTAGGCAATGACGGATTCTCCCTTTGCCATCGTCAAATGATGGAGTTGTTGCTTCAGTGCAAGAGCTCGGCTGGTGTTGTTGATCTCGTACATCTCCTCCAAGGTTTTGAACATCTCTCTCGCAATCCTTAACTTGGAGACAATAGGAACAATATGATCTTTTACGGAATCAACTAACATCTTCTTTGCCCTAGTATCTTTTTTCTTCCATAGGGCCTTCTCTTCCTCATCCGCAAGCTTGAGGGCGGAGCTCTCCACAAATTCTACCAATTTGGTTTCCTCCAAGGTGAGCATGATCCTGAATCTCTACGAAGTGAAATTTGATGCTCCCTCAAGCCTATCCTCAATCTTAGGACCATTCACCATCTTGATGGAGAGATAGAGGTGAATAAGGATGAAAAATAAAATAAGGGTATCATTGTATTAAACACAATTTGATCGTGATCTTCAAACCCGCTCTAATACCATGTTAGTTTTATAAGATCAGATATATGCACAGAAATTAATTCAAAATTGACACAAGAACACAGTCAATACCCTGGAAAAACCCTCCAAAATGAGGGAGAAAAACCCAGCCAATATATCTCCTATATATTGATAATAATAAGAGCAGCAATCTGCTTACAACTTAGGCACAAACTCAATGCCTGAAAGATACAATGAACAGCACCTCTTCTAGATGCAAAGATACAAATAATGTGATTCTCCTTGAATCGATCTGCTGCTACAAGATTCGATCTACTGCTACAATATTTTATCTGTTGCTCAGATCGCACTTCTCTTCTATTGCTTCGAATGAACTTGATGATGAACACAAATGAAATGCCTTGTATATATAGGCAATTCGCACCTCTTCACCAAGAGAGGTCGGCCCAAGAGAGATGATTTTTCATAACAAGAGGTCGGCCTCAAGACATCTTTTGTTGGGTGTGATTTCCTAGAGAGGGTCGGCTCTTTAAATAAATATTATTTAATCATTAAATAGAATCGCTTTGCTTAATTATTACAATGTGAAGTCGGCCTCTTCAATTAATTCGATTATATATAAATTTAAATAGCATTGATGCTACATTTAAATTTAATCTCTAAAATCGAATCTAGAAGTATTACACACGTGGCTGTTTTTATCATCAACACCAGTGTTACCCCAAGTTTCCGAGACGGGGACTGCGGAACGAGTCCCCAAGTTTCTAATTTTTCAAGCCAAATTTAGGGACGGCGGGGGACGGCTATATAAAATATAGAAAAATTTAAAATATATAGGGAAACATTAAATATTCATATGAAAACATGGATAAAGCATGCATATATACATTATAGAAACTTAGCATATAACATTTTTGTTAAGAATTCATTGCCAATATAGTTTTTTTTCAATTACGATATGAAAATCAAAATAAAAAGAACATGGTACATTGTTGTTGTCCCCCTGGCCGTTTCCGAGACGGGGACGGGGGGCTTTAGACTCGGGGACGCGTCCCCGGGTAACACTAGTATGAACCAAAAAACATGTATTAATCCGTACAGTCGGGTTCCTGTTGAGGCAATGACAATTAATAAACTTAATTAACATTATGTTTTCTTGATAATTTCATACGACTATCCTTTATACAACGGCCGTACTTTGTAGCTAAGTGCTAGCCATACCTCTTTTGTTCCTACGATAATATTATTTGGGCAGCGAAATGAGAAGGGATTAAAATATTCCGCCGTATCATCATCAAAAGTTGGTAATTTGAACTTTGACCAATCCATATAGGTTAATTAGAGGTTGTATTTATTAAAGAGGGTGTCGTACCAAAATTAATGTGGAACGCAAGGTTGGAAATTGTTAAAATGCAATTTATGAATTAATTCTCTGGCTGAGAGTCTGTACCATTATCTATTTGCCACCCAATCTTTAGCAATTTCTAGAGAGTATTGTACAAATTTGGGAAGTGCTAGAGGAAAACAATATTTACTCATTTTCAGATGATGCAAATAATCAATATTTTGTATGTGTTTTTGTTACAGCACCTGTAGGATGTTATAAAAGTAATATTTTATCCATAGTTCCACAAGGACGCATCCCCCTCAAAAAAGCGGTCATCTCGGAGACGGGGACGTTTCCGAGACACAGGGACGTCAGGGAAACGTCCCCCCGCCCCTCCACCATCCCCTAGACGTTTCCTTCACAAGGAGTATTTTGCACATCTCCGAGTCTCCTCGGAGTCTTTTCCACGTCTCCAAGTTTCCCACGTCCCCCTTAATAAAATAATGATTTTTTTAAAAAAATTCAAAAAACAAAACTTTATCATAAAATTTGAAGTTTAAAATTTTAATATTATATTTTTTAACTTATTATAAATTAAAATATAATATATTATATTATTAAAATCTTATGACTTCTAAAGTCAAGTCTAAAATTTTAATTATCATTTTTAACTTTCCCCTGATTTTCATTTTTGTGTGCCTTTGTGCAACTGCGTCTGGCATGAGTGAGAGTCTGAGCCCTGGGAAGGAAGTCGAAGAACTCAACTGAACCAGGAGAGCTAAGTTGTGCGCCAGGAGATTCAGGACCACCAGGTATTTGATTTAGGTTTTCCGTTTTTAATATTTTTTATTTTTTTTTAAAATCGTTTTGCAATGCCCGAACCGACACACGAGCCAGGGCATTGGAGTCTTGGACTGCGATGAACTGCTGACGGGATGCCTCAAAGGGATGTTAGTTCATGCAATGTGAGACCTATCCATGCGCTGACACCTCTTTGAGGCATTCGTTCCACAGTCACTGCGGTGAACTGTTGACGGGATGTCAGTTCATTGAATGCGAGACCAGTCCATGCGCTGACACCTCTTTGAGGCATTCGTTCCACAGTCACTGCGGTGAACTGTTGACGGGATGCCTCAAAGGGATGTCAGTTCATGGAATGCGACACATTCCATGAACTGACATCGCTTTGAGGCATCCCGTCAACAGTTCACCTCTTGGCTCTTTGAGGCATTCGTTCCACACTCGGACACTCCACAGTCTGCGTTTATTTATTTTTTTTAAATTTCAATTTTTTTTATCAAACAGTTCACTTGCCTGTGCTTCCACATTTTCATGCACAAAATGCATGAAAATGTGGAAGCACAGGCAAGTGAACTGTTTGATAAAAAAATTTAAAAAAATTTACAATGCAAGAAAATGTGGAAGCCCAGGCAAGTGAACTATGCACGGAATGCATGAAAGCACATTTTCATGCATTTTGTGCATAGTTCACTTGCCTGTGCTTCCACATTTTCATGCACTGTCACAGTCAAACAGTTCACTTGCCTGTGCTTCCACATTTTCATGCACTCTGTCATGCTTCCACATTTTGCAAAGCAGTCAAACAGTTCACATGCCTTGCCTGTGCTTCCACATTTTCATGCATTATGCCATTATGTCAAACAGTTCACATGCCTTGCCTTTGCTTCCACATTTTGCAGAGCACAATTGATGCATTTTGTCAAACAGTTCACATGCCTTGCTTATGCTTCCACATTTTGCATATCTTGCAATATTGCAATCCATGAGACCACATTTCTTTCCACTTTCAAGTTTCTAAGTTTCGATTTATAAGTCTGATTTTTTTTTTTACATCGTAGGTCTAATTATTTTTTAAATTTTTAACATTGTTTTTGCAGCATCATCATCATAATGAATTCACACAACAGAAGTGATGATGGACCAGGAATTCAAAGTGAAAATGATTCATCAGATGATCCTGACTTTCAAATAGGTGATGAGGTTGTGGGTGAAGTTGAACCACAAGTTCCACAACATGGCTCAACCTCAAATACTCAAACTACCACAAGTTCCATTGGCACTAAAGATAATAGTTGCCCTTCAGAAATCCTTCAAGAATGGGCCAAGGGCATCTTTGATCCAAAAACACCTTTAAAACAATTTGCATCCAAGGTAGCAGCAAAACCTGGGACAACTGGGGGCACTAGATTATGGAAGTGTCACATGTGTGAGCTTACATGGTTTGGCAGCATTACAAGAACTAATGCACACTTTCTTCTTATTCGAGGCAAAGGTGTAGATATATGCAAAGTTGTGGAAGGTAACTTGAAGTACAGGGCTGAAATTTTAAAATTATGGGGTTGTAATGAGGATGAAGTGCCTGCATCTGCTACATTGCCACATAGGAGTTTGGGTGATCATATTTCAGCAGTGTCTACTTCTACTTTGCAGAGTCAAAGGCCACCAAATCCGTTCAGTTCAAGTGCAGCAGAGCCTAGGGGGAAACGTAAGATGGCATCTTCACAACCTTTAGCAGATTTATTCAATGTGCAGGCAAAGGATGAGGCAGATGATGCCATTGGCAAATTATTCTTTGCCAATGGCATTCCATTCCACGTGGCTCGCTCTCCTTATTATAAGGAAGTTGTGTCAAAGATAATAAGGGCAGGACAATCATATGTGCCACCAGGGGAGAATAAATTGAGGACAACAATCTTGGATCAAAATTATTCCAAGATTAATATTTTGATGGAGAAGATGAAGAGAACTTAGGTCACAAGTGGATGCAGCATAGTCATGGATGGGTGGACGGACATTAGGCATTGTCCACTCATCAATATCATCGTCACATCTGTAGCGGGCCCTTATTTCCTTAAGGCTATTGATTGTTCAGGGCATAGCAAGGATGCCCATTATCAGTTTCAGATCCTCAAGGATCCTATAGAGGAGGTTGGACCACAAAATGTGGTGCAAGTAGTGACAGATGCGGCCCATGTGTGCAAAGCTGCAGGGAGGTTGATTGAGGCAGCCTATAGACATATTTTTTGGACTCCTTGTTGTGTGCATGCTATGAATAATGCACTTAAGGACATGGTTAAAATCAGTTGGATCAAATCTATTGTCAGTGATGCTAGAGATGTGCAGATGTTTATCTACAACCATCATCATTCACATGCACTTTTCAGGTCCTTCTCCAAGAAGGAATTCCTGAAGCCTGTAGAGACTCGATATGCATCATACTTTATTCTCTTGGAGAGGATGCTTGAGTTGCAAGAGCCTTTGCAACTAATGGTAATGATAGCAGAATGGAACAGATGGCCTGAGTCAAAGACACGGCAGGGATTGAGGGTTAAGGAGGTGGTGAAGAATGATGTCTTTTGGGCTGATGCCAAATATATTGTCTCCATCATTGAACCAGTCTTCAAAGTTATTAGATTTGGGGATTCTAATGCACCTTCCCTTGGAGAGGTATACGAATGCATTGATTCCATGCTTGATCAAATGAAGGCTAAAGTGCGAGAGAAGGACCCCACAATGCAATTCTACACCGAGCATATTTATCCAATCATTCAACATAGATGGGAGAAACTCAACACTCCCTTACACATGGCTGCCTACACATTGACAAAATGTATGATCCTATAGAGGCCAGCTTGCTTCGTACTGAGTGGACAAAATTTGCTACTCTTTGGGGATATTCAGAGGCAGCCAAATTAGATTTGGAAACTATGTCACAAGAGGACCCCAAGTTGTGGTGGACTATGCATGGGCCTAGATCTTTGATTACTACTCTAGCCATTTGTTTGTTGTCCCAGGTTTCTAGTTCTTCTGCTTCTAAGAGGAACTGGTCCACTTATAACTTCATCCACTTTGTTAAGAGGAACAGGCTCACTTCTAGGAGGGCAGAGAAGCTTGTGGCTGTCCATAGTGCCTTACATCTCATTGATCGCAGCACAACTACATACAAGGAGAGTCCAACAGCCAGATGGGATGTAGAGCCAAAAGAGCCAGCACAGATAGATGAGGATGCTACACAGACAGGGCTGGTTGGTATTGGTTTAGATGAGCTTGAGCATTTGGGGTCCTCGTCCGACGGTTCCAGTGATGAGGAGATTGGCATGGAGCTTGGAGTTGGAGATGATTAGATCATTAGAGGCATTAGGCCATTAGCTATTTAGTATTTAGTATTTTGTTTTTGAAGTTTGAAGTTTGAACAATGTTGTGTTGATAACTTGATACTTCATTGTACTTATGAATCATGACTATGAAATTTTGAAATTCAAATTATGAATATGAAACAGCTAGTTCTCATTCCAATCACAATGTCTATTAAGTTACAAGTATATTTTCATTTTGATTTTCATTGTTTCAATGTTCACTAGTTCAATGAAATCATTGCAATGTGTTTAACTTTAAAGTTTAAACTCTAAACTCTAAAATTTACTTATTCAATTATTCCTTAGGCTTTTATAGTTATACATCTTTTTATAACTAATTTTTCAAGTACTATATGTATTTCAGCGCACCGCTCCCCCGCCGCCCCCCCGTCGCCGTCCCCCCACCGTCCCCAAACTTAGGCCCTGTTGTGACCTATTTCACACATCGCCCCATCGCAAATGGGGACCCCCAAGTTTTGGTTCCGCTCTCCGCGCAACGTCTTTTGGAGTTCAATTTGAATAACTTTTTGAGAGTCAGTCCGACCAAGTTGAGATCTTGAACCTGTTTGAATGCTTAAACATCATGGAAATGCTCAGAAGACCCAGTAGACGAGGAACGCCATTGCTTTTGGTCAATTCTGACACTTCCTATTTTTTAGGGATTCTGCTTTTTTGCTTTTTGCTTTTTTGATTTTCGGCATTTTTAGGCTATTCTGGAGTTCCTATTTTTTAGGGATGCTTTTTGCTTTTTCTATTTTTAGAAAGTTTCTATTTTTGGATTCCATCAAACAAGAAATCAACATGCCTCCAGACGTCAAAAGAATCAAGGTAAAAATGGCAAAAGTTCGGAAAATGGCTAAGTCTGAGAGAGGCGCCTATGAGAGAAGAATGGCATGAAGAGCATGAAGTCCGCCCTACCTTTGGCATGCCAAAGGTAGACACTGGCGAGCCAAGTATGAAGTCCGCCCATGGCATGGAAGTCTCCAAGTCCGCCATGGCACAAGCAGAGCCAAGTCCGCCCTTGGCAAGAAGGAAGCTAAAGTCCGCCCAAGATGTTTGGAGAAGGTGGATGGCGCAAGACAAGGCCAAGTCCGCCCTTCGCAAAGGAAAGAGCAAGTCCGCCCATGGCACAAAAGGGTAAAAGTCCGCCCAAAAAGTCAAAGGCATGAAGGCTAGCAAGTCCGCCCAGCCTAAAGGAAAATGGCAAGAGGCATGTGAAGTCCACCCCAAGAAGTTTGGAGAAGGGAGGAAATATGAAGGGGTCCGCTCCAAGATGTTTGGAAAGGGGTGAAATTGCAAGGAAAAGTCGCCTTATGTTGAATTAAATGGCCAATTACAAGTAAAGTCCGCCATTGGACAAGGTAAGAATAAAATTCGCCATGGCAAGAAAAGGTTGAAGTCCGCCTTAGACAAATGGAGGATAAAATACGCCATTGGCAAAGAAACATGGAGAAATTCACCTAACTTAGGAAAATTTTATTTTCCAAGGCACGAAAAATGGAGAAATGTCTAGATAGAGAAGAGGTTAGGCCGGCTTGAAAATCACTCCTCAGCAACATAAAATGAAATTCTTTGGCAAGAAATGGAGAATGTAAGGCAGAGCAAGTGTGAAGTCCGCCCCTCTCAGCTGAGATAAAATCCTAAGGCGAATAAAAAAAATGACAAAGTGGCAGAGACCTCCAAGTTCGCCCATCCCAGAAGATGAATCGTTTGGCTAAGTAAAAATGTCTAGAGAGGCTAGAAGTCCGCCTAGAAAGTTGAAAATCGGCAGACAAGTTATCGAGCACATTTTGGCTAGGCAGACAATTGGAAAATGAAATATTTGGCAATGGACAACAAAATTAGCCATGTATCAATTTTAAATGGGTTGGAATTTAATATTTTAATATTTTTTAATTATTTCCCAACACTTAGGGAAATTTTAATTAAAAATTCGAAGCACGGAGATTATTTGGAAGATTAAATTATTCTGCCTTAGGTAAATTTAAAATTGCCATGATTCGAAAATTTAAAGTATGTTGGAAAATTAATTAATTTAATATCTTTTGATATTTTCTCCAACACTTAGGCAATTTTTAAGAAATTCGAAAATCTCAAACAGAGGTGGCACAGAGATGAAAGTTGGAAACTTGCCTCAACGACTGAAAGTAAAATTAGAAACTTGCCAATTCGAGAAGAAAAACGTTTCTAAAATTGGAAGAAAATGAGAGAAAAGAAAGCAATTCCTTGAGGAAAATCGCACTTCTCAGCCATAAAATGGGTTTCAGCAACTCATTTCTTCACAATTTCGACTAAGAAGAAGCTATCTCTCTCGAATCTTCAGGGAATCGTTTGCGAAGGATAAGTTCATGAAAGTAACGTTGCTGTGAGAATCAAGGAAGCAATTTCTTGTTGACAGGCGTGATTTTTAGAAAGAAATAAGTTATTTCTTTGCTGAAAATCGTACTTCCCAGCTTTGGCGCACTTCCTCTGGCAGATTTTCAGAATTTTTAAATTCGTTTGCAGCTAGAATACGATCTCTGAGGTTTGGAAATTAATCGACAGTGTATTTATACCTCGTTTCTTTCCGGCACGAGTTTCATTCATTGATTGGCGAATTTATTTACTTTCAGCTTGCTTTTTGACAGAAATTTTTAATTTAAACAAGCCGAAAGTGCGATTTTGTCCAAACTACATCTCGGAGTAAATTGATTTTAAAAGTTCTTATATTAATGTTAAGTATTTTGTACTTGCAGGTTGACAGTCGATCAAGAAGAGACGTCCAGGCAAGCACAGATGAAGTTCGCGAACAAGGGATCGCAGCCAGAGACTAAAATAAAATCAAAATGGAAGAACATCTCGGACACCAATCTTGGTCATATAGACCTCGATGAATTCAAGAGAAGAATATATGGGCACAATGGACCTTTGCCAACGCCTGCCGCCAGGAGGATGGTGAGAAATGGAATCTTTCAAGCTGCCAGATTTCCGCTTGCGCTTGAATGTGCTGAATTGATGGTGGAGTGTGCGCTTCATTATAATGCTGAGTTGAGACAAATTGTGGCACCTGACGGAAGAATATTGGCACATCTGGGACAGTTGGCCATACAAGAGGCCTTTGGCATTCCTACGTATCCTAAGACCACTTACAAAACTAAGGAAGATGCCCAGAGATTGTATGATGAACAGCATGACCTTTGTGCCGCCAACATCAACAAGTCATGGCTGGACAAGCCTAGGCCGTCGGTCAAGAAAATGCCCAAGAAGTTGATGCGTACAGACCTCAAGGAGGACTATGGAGACATCATTATCTTGCTGAACAGAATAGCAGGCAGTCCTTTGGGGGCGCCATTCGAGCCATGGATGTACTATTTTATTGAGGACATCACAGAGGGCGTGAAGATGTTTAACTGGTCACGAATGATAAGCAACAACCTCCAAGAGCAGCTTGTCAACTTGGAAAAAACTAAAACATTTTATATGAGTTCTTATGTCATCTATATGTTGGCTAGGACTTACAAGTATGCAGGTTTGATATGCAAAGGCATGGTCGGCAGTGGATCAAATGAGCTGAAGGCATACGACTGCTATCCACAATTGCAGTTGAAAGAGAAGGCGCACTTCCGACGAGCTCACGACGCCTTCCTTATGTACATCACGAGAATACTCCAGGGAGGGACACATCAACGGCTGACTCCTGAGGCTAAAAAGTTGATTGGCAAATATGGGTCTTGGTTTATCCAATATCCACGATATACTTACCTCAGAATCTAGGGATTCACCGGGAGCCCATATCATCTGCCCATCTTCCCAACTAACAAGATGGTCCTATTGGAAGTATTAAGGCAGCTAGAGGAATTTCAAGGCCTCCAAAGGACAAAGCAAAAGGCGGTAGTAACCTTTCCCTTCTTTATAGGGAACATGCTAGAGTCTTGTCCATCATCACAGGCAGCAGATAGTGCCAGGCTCGAGATACAGCATTACCCCTTTGCTACCTATCCATCTAGGAGCCACTTCGACCCGCATCATCACATCAAGATGGTGGATGGAAAGAGGTACAAGCATAGGGTTGAACTGGAAGATTTCTGGGCAGATGCTGCGGACGAGTTTGAGGTTAGGCGAAAGATGTGGTCTAGACTACCTGTTAGCTTGATCAGAGCAACGGAACTTTGTCGAATGTCGCATCAGTTGGAAGAAGATGGACAACAGGTACAGCCGCACCTTCATGAGAGCTTGCCTTTGCCGGTGGTCAGGTGGTCAGAACCCGAGCACACCGATTTGAATACTTTGACGAGACCACTCATCAAGTATACACAGTGGTGGGTTGATCAACAGATTCAGGAACTCAAGCAAAAAAGGATAACCTTGACTTATGATATGTTGAGTGAGGCGGAATCCTATTCTTCCAATGCAGACGCATCCCAAGGCGTAGAGATGATAGAGGCCACCACTTCCAAGAAAAGGAAGGAGATAGTTACAGGCAAGGAGCCAGTTCAGAAGCAGGCTAAGGTAAAGCCTTCACACTCGACCGCATCTAGGAATATTGAAGAGATGCTGGCTATTGTAGATGCTTCACTAGTTGACATTAGGGATCCTTCCCCGATTCTGGAAAACAATATTAAGCCTCAGCCAGACGAAGATGCGCCACCATCTCCCACAAGCACAAAAATATTGGAGTCCGATGATGAAAATGTGGACACCCAAAATGAGGATTTCCAGGAAGGAATGATTTCAGCCCTTAGGGGAATTCTGGACGTTCCTGACAGAGAAGGCAGGCCGGAAGATGAAGGCATAGAGCAGCCGACGATCCCGGATTGGCTAAGGGAGAGGCTGAAAGTACAGGCGCCAGTGGAGGAGCCAAAAGAGGATGACACGGCGGATTTCTTAGCCAGGCTTACACAAACGGCGGCCAAGAAACCGTCGAAGAAATTCTCGAGCATACAGAGAGATGAAGCCAGTAACAGAACAGTGCAGATTGCAGTGCCTACAGTGGATAGGCTATAGGAGGACATGGCTCCACAAGATTATGCCATCACAACCATTGACTTGGGTCCAACCATGAAGGGCCAGGAAATTCAAGACTTGGACAATTTTGTGTCCACTATCAAGTCAAGGTTGGCAAAAGAGGTAGCCAAGAGGAAAGAGTGCCAGTTAGAAATTGAGCGCTTAAAAGAGTATATCCGACATTTGGTCAAGCCACTTGATCAGGATAACACGGCAGCTCCTCTTCTCCAAAACTCTTCGTAGGAGGCAACCAAGGAGATGGAAGAAAACAAGGTTACAGTTCGAGAGGCCAAGGAATGGGTAGCAGTCAAAGGTTCTGAAGCTGAGGCATTCGTGGAGAGGTTGACTTTAGTTTACAGTCAGGCTACTTCACTGCTTTCTAGACTAGCCGCTTTGGCGGAAGTATGGGAGAGCCTTCCAGATGTGTAGCATAGGATAATTCCTTGCCTTAGGATTCTAAAAGGGATTCCTAAGCAAGAGTTGATAGACGAAGATATCATTGCAGCTGGTGCGGCTTATGACTTCCATACTTGGTATTGGGCACTAACGGCATGAGGTGAAGTCTTAGACAGAGTAAAAGTTGACAGTCTCAAGCTGGAGGAGCAAGTCAACGAAGTTAAGGCCAAAATTCTCAACATGATTGCCGATATCCTGGCTAAGGAAGCCCTACGAGAGAATGACTTGCAGTTAGAGGTTTTGAAAGTGAAGGTCCAAGAAGGCATCTTTGCCACCACAGGACCCATTTTGAAGCAGGACTGGGCCAAATTGGCGAACTTCTTAAGCATCCGAGAGTCTTTTGAGAAGACCGGGCCAGAGTGGGAGGATACCTTTGCCAGATGCGCCGAGAGCGTGGACGGACTGGAATTCAGGATCGGAATGCTTCCTCAGGTCACCATGGACGAAGTTGCCTCGATCGTGTCCAGATTCATCAAACACACGGCAACGCGGGAGGATCGGCATGTAATTCCTTGAAAATAGCTCCAAGCGCCACGTCACCCTGTCAATTCTCAGTTCACTGAAGTCATTTTGGGAAACCCTAATTAGGGTTTATTTGTTTTGATCTTGGCCGTCGGCTCATTTTAATCTAAGCCGTTTATTCAATTTTGTAAACTCTATATAAACTTGTTTACTCTCATTTACAATGGGTGAAGTGAGTTGTATAAGATTGTTGCGACGAAACTATTTCCGTTTATAAAAGCTCTTGGGCATGATTTGCTAAGAACCACTTTTATTTTCAAGTAGTGTGCAAGGTTTTAATATTTCTCCTTCAACACTTAGAGTAGAATTAGATTAGTATTTAATTCATATGTTTGTTAAGTGGATGATAGATTTGATAGCAGTGGCAGATAAAATTTAGCTCATACTTTTGTCAAATGGATGATTTGCATTTGATGTGTAAAGTTAGCCTGAGCCAGTAATTTGGGGATGCTTAACTTCTGTTCGTTTTAAATCAATTCAAACATGAAAATTATTATCACTTTTGTTGAAGATTGCACCCGCTTTGCGTAGTTGTCCGAAGGAGGTGAAACAAAGTGCGGTTACCCTATTTTATCCAGTCATTGCCGTCTCTTGAGTTCTTAGGACTAGCTTAGATTTCTAAACCCTTATCCTTTTGCCCTTTTTTTTGAAAATCTGAAATACCCATCAAAAAGAGCCTTCAAAGATAAAACTGTCTAAGTCCTCAACTCGCGAAATGAATTTTATGTAAGTCCCCTTGTGATTACCAGCAAATCACAACGCCCACTGACCTTGTCCATATGTCATGACCTGACCAAAAGAAACATTGGAGTTATTGTATTATCTTCTAGGTAGTTGCAATTACTTTTCAAGAGAGGATAAAGTGTCCTTGGGCATTTTATTTTGTGTTCGGTGGCGTACTCAAAACACACACCAATAGAATTGGCACTAGAAGGAGGGCTTTACAAAGAAAATTTCTTTGCTCGGGAATAAAACAAAGAAAAAGAAGAATTATTTGCTCCACCACTTTTGTACCACCCATATGCTCGCCTCCTCCTAACACACCAACAGAATTGGCGCTAGAAGGAGGGTAGAACAGAGGAAATATTTTTGCAAGGAGGGTTTGAACTGAGTGTTGTTGTATGCTCGCCTCCTCCTAACACACCAACAGAATTGGCGCTAGAAGGAGGGCGGAAAGAAAATTCTTTGATCCATCATTGTTGTGTGCAGAGTTGAAGGTAGTAGACATGATAAAGAATGGTGTTGCCACACGAGTTCCCATTTAACGTGCCGCTTGAACAGCCAGAGCAAGGTCAGACAGATATTCTTGGCCAGTTGCACTCCTTAGCGTGGGAGACACAAGTAGATAGCGCCCAATTCAAACAAACAAGTCACATTCTTGCTCGAGAAGAAGAAAAGAGAGAATTCATCGAAGGAGCTATTGAAAGGCACCTAATAAGATAGAAGATCAACCGTTTGAAGCGAGCTTTTGACTATATTGAACAGGCAATTGCTTCCGGGTCATTGAGAAGATCAAGCTTTACCCGTAAGATGAAGAATGGTACTTCCGACCAGCCTTCCTTTTCCCAGACAAGAGCCTAATCCAGTATTGCAACCTGACTTGGGATTCCACGACGAACAAGAGGACGTGATAACAGAATTATATAGCTTAGCGTTGAAATTGAAACGGAATGCCCCTGATTGGATGCGTATGAGCTTTATTCTCAAGGAAGAAGAAGAGATTGCCCAAAGGATCGAATTTCGCGTTCAACAAGACTTACTTGTTCAAAGATTCGAAGCTCTTCAACGGCAGCCGGCAAATCCTCCAGCTCCAGAAGCAGCCCCGGCACCACCTCGACAAGCATAAAAGAAGATACACTAGATCGTATCAATTCTTTCTCTCCCGACAGACTAAGGAGGATTACTAGGTCAACCCCGAATTCATTTAAAGAATTTGTGGAACTATCGCCTTTTAGGCAGAGGAGAAGAACTCAAACAATCCAGGAGGGAACATCAAGTGAAGTCAATCTTGGCGGAGAAGCATCAAGCGAGGACCTTTTTGGTTTCTTCCAAACTTCGCCACCAAGCACTCCAATTTCAGGAGCCGTCCCAGTTAGCAATCAACAAGTGCCTATCCAACCCGTCCAACTGGCACAGCCGATCCAACCCAACCCAGCGAATCAACCAAACGTTCCAATGGCGTGGCGTCCAGCTAACGCGTCTCCCATGACGTTCGCCGCATACCATGATATGCCTAAAAATCCGAACCATTTTTGTTCCAAGTTTCACAATGGCGACTTAAGCCACACGGCAGATGAGCACATCAAATTGTTTGAAGATCTCCTTCAAAACAAAGACATCCAAGAGGAAGATGTTGCATGCCGGTTGTTTCCTTACACTTTTGATGATCAGGCGTCTTACTGGTATATCCATTTACCAGCTAACTCCATTACCACTTGGGAAGGGATGAAGGCGGCATTCTTGGAGAAATTCAGAGTGCCAATTTCAGCAACTGATCTATACAGGCAATTCGTGGAAGTGAAGAGACAAGAACACGAGCCCATCAGTACTTTCAATGATAGATTTCAAAGGGCATACACAAGATTGAGAGATCCTTACAACTTGGACAATGCTGCGGCATTACCTATCTATTACGAGGCTTTGGATCGTCTCACGTCCATGTTTGTAAAGTCCACAACTCCGGCCCCTATCAACTTGAAGGAAGTATACGCTGCCGCGGTAATAGCAAGCAATGGTCTCGGAGTGGGTATTCCCCAAGGTCCGCTCCATTAGTTAGGAAGTTCCACTTCCCAAAATCAAGTGCAAGACATCAATCGTGCTTTGGCTCACCAGACACCCATGATGAACCCGATTCCCGCCAGCAGTAATCAATTGGTTCCGCACCCAGGAGCTCCAATGTCTCAAGCACCACCGGCGCAGCCCGTATACCTCCAGAACGTGACAACTTCCACCAAAAGTCAAGAGGAGAAAGATGAAATGAAGGAGTTAATTGATCAAGTTAAAAAGTTGTCGACCGACGTCACCTATCTGAAGGGTCAGACAAGTCAAATGCAAAGTTTTCAAAAAAGTTACCAACTTGCCAAATAGTCACCAAAATCAAAATCATTCTGGATATACAAGGGATAATCAAAATTACCAAGGAAACAATCAAGGGTTCCGAAATAACAATTCGGGCTTCCAGAAAAAGACTTGGAATACAGGACCAAACAATGGTACTGTAGCATCTCCCTTGGACAATCCACCTACAGACAACCGTCCTGCAGATAAAGTATTCTTGGCCGAAGCAGCATTATCAAGTTGGTGCCGATTACACAACACGGACCAACACTCCGAGTTGCACTGTCATGAATTCCAAGTAGCGGCAGATATATTCAAAAGCGAAAGAAGAAATTCAGAAGCGGAAGATCCGCTAGCAACCGGATATGAGATAGTTCCCGCGCCAAGATACGACCAAGCCCTTGTAATTGAGAACGTGAGATTTTCATCTCAGGAATATCCACCATATTCCCTAGGTCAAAGATTTCCACCGGCATCAGCGAATGGTCCGGCAGAAACATTGCAATATCAAGATGGAACGGAGACTTACTCTCCAGCCGACCAGCCCACTTCAAACAATGGGTATAGTTTCCCACCATTACACAACAGCGTGTTAGTGGAAGGAACAAGAGAAGTTCAAGCATTTCAACAAATGTCTGGGAACCCACCAAGGGTATACCAGAGAAATGTTCGCCAAAATGAACCCTTGACTTCGTCTATTCCTCCTAATAATTTTCAAACCCCGCCGAATCCTGGTGCTACTAATGTACCGCCTCCTCCGAGAGATTCTTCGGAATATCGCCAACAGAATGTCCAATCTAATGGAACAAGACAAGTTGTTGTCCCACAAATAGAACAAAGGCGACCGGTGAACCCTCAGATGGAGTAGACACAGGCCCAGACAAAGGATCGTCCCAGGGAAAAGTTAAAAAGATTGAGCTCATACGTATTCGAAGAGTTCAAGAAGATAAAGCTCAGTCTACCCCTAATAGAATTGATGAGAATTCCTGAAATTCGGGAGACACTTTTGGGTAATCTAACCGAAGCTATTGCCCCGAGGAACATTCCTCAAAATGTGCCAAGTAGAGGAGCATTCAACGCTCCAACCAACACTAATGTCACTGAATGGGAGATATCAGGCAACGGGCCACGAGCACAATCCCCTTCCATAGACCCCAATCAGAGAGACATGACACCAGAAGAAGTTCTTAAGGACTCAAATATATTTCAAGAAGAAGTTATGGCTAGCGAATTGCCGCATAATCTAAAGAAGCCAGAATATGTCTCTGGAACACAAAAAGAGAAAAGTCAAAGTATCAACAATCCAAATAAACACCTAGTGGTATTCTACCAAGGGAAAGACGAGCCTGCTCCATTCCTGCTATCCATTCGTATATTTGGCAAGATGTTGCACAATTGCTTAGTGGACTCTGGTGCCTCAAGTAATGTAATGCCACTGGCTGTCTGTCAAAGATTAGGACTTTTGTACCCGCAAGAACAAATAAGAAAGTCACCCAATTGGACAAGACAGAAGTCCCTATGATGGGAGAGTTAAATAATATCCACATGCAATTAGCAGCAGACCCAAGAATGCAGAGTTGTATCGACATCTCAGTTGTCGATATTCCAGATGGCTACAGCATGCTTCTGAGCAGGGATTGGACTAGAAAATTGAACGGATATATTTCCACGGACTTTTCCCATATGTGGCTACCTTGGAAGGGAGTTCCTAACCAGATTAGGATTGATAGTACGCCAAGATTGAAACTAATGATCACCGAGTATGGCGAGAATAACGAGATATTATTTCTCGAGACTGACTTAGGCTCTTGCAGGCCTAAGGCAAACGAAGTATTAATGTTGCATGGGTCAACCCACAAGGTTAATGAAATAACCAACTTTACTGATACTTGTGTGGATGAACCCCAAGATCTTCAAGACAACAACAAGGAAATGTTTGAAAGTTTCCGAAATTTTGTCCTAAGGAGTGTTCACTTGAAAGCAGAATTACACGAACATCTCCACATTCATGATTTACTACTACCAAATTGGTGTCGAATACACAACACTGCACATTCTGAGTTTGTATGTAAAATGTGCCACAAGGTAGTGGAAGAAGTTTGGAGGAGTATGCCACAGGCGCCAAGTCTTTCATACAATGGAGAGACTAGATGTTCTACCTCCGTTATGGTACAACAGATCGAGCAAGAAGGGAACACAGAAGCACATCCTCTGTCCCCATCACAGCAAGAACAAATTTGGACCTTGCGGTTCGATGGATCTCGATCCAAGAAAGGAGCTGGAGCCAGCTTCGAGTTGACCAGTCCAAGAGGAGAGGCGTATCTCGCCGCTCATAGGTTAGAGTTCCCCTACACAAATAATGTAGCAGAATATGAATCATTGATTCATGGATTACTACTAGCACTAAAGAAAGGAGCAAAAGTCCTACACGCTCTTGGAGATTCAAAAATAGTTGTGAGACAAGTAAAGAAACAATATGTCTGCAATAATAAAAGATTGGCCCGCTACCGTAATAGAGTATGGGATCTCATTGAGAGCTTTGACGCTTTCAATATCCAGTCAGTGAACCGGTCTAACAATCAAGTAGCAAATTCCTTGGCGCAAGCAGCCAGTTCACTAGAGCCGCTAGCCATGGAATCTATAAGCCAGTTCACGGTGGAACTCTCATCCATACCATCCATTCCGGACAATGTCACAAATTTTCAGGTCTTTGAAAATGATGATCATATTCGGGAATTCCTTACCAGTTCAGACGTCTTTGCTGCACAAGTCATTGATGAGGAAGAAACACAAGGAGCCGAGCTAGACGATGATGGTATTCTGAACTTGAAGACCAATATCATCCCCAGGGGAATGATACAATTAGAACGCATATTTGATCAAGATCAGATCCAAGAAGCCAGAAGCCCAAGGATTGAAGGAGACCAATATGAAAAGATAAACTTGGGAACGGAAGAGGAAGTTAGAAATGTGTGCATAGGAAAAGCTTGTACCCCCATGGAGAAGGATGGAATAATCCAGAACATGAGGGAGTTTATGGATATCATAGCATGGAGCTATGAAGACTTGAGGACCTATGACACCTCAATCATCACGCATACTATTCCTCTCAAGCCCGAGAGTAGGCCGTTCAGGCAACGCCAAAGGCCGGTCAATCCAATACTAGAGCCTCTAATCCATCAAGAGGTCAGGAAGCTACTTTCAGCCGGAATTATATTCCTAGTGCGCCACTCGACGTGGGTCGCCAACTTAGTTCCCGTTTGAAAGAAGAACGGGGAAATAAGGCTGTGTGTAGACTTCCGGAACCTAAATCGGGCTTCAGAAAAGGACAACTATCCGTTGCCCTCGCTAGACGAAGTCTTACAAGTTGTCAATGGATCACGAATGATGTCCTTTTTGGATGGATACTCTGGATATAACCAAGTGCTGGTCGAATACGAAGACAGATTAAAGACAGCCTTCACCACGAAGTGGGGCACTTTCGCTTACAAGAGGATGCCCTTCGGGCTGATTAATGCGGGAGCCACATTTCAGAGGGCCATGGACATCGCTTTCAGGGATTTGATCGGGAAATGTATAATTATCTATATGGATGACCTAATGGTGTTTTCAAAGAAGAGAGAAGACCATATAGAGGACTTGAGGAAAGTATTCAAAAGATGTCAAAGATACGGGATTTCTTTAAATCCTAAGAAGTGCATATTCGAGGTTACCGAAGGCAAACTATTGGGTCACTTGATTACAGAAAGAGGAATTTTGATAGATCCTGAGCGCATTGAGGCAATTTCCAGAATCAACTTGCCCACGAGCCAGAAGGAGTTAAGATCTTTCTTTGGGAAGATCAACTTCGTCCGAAAGTTCATCACTGGCTTTGCCGAGATAGTGAAACCTTTGAATGAGATGTTGAAAAAGAATGCTAAGATCGAGTGGACGACACTGACAAAAGGGGCCTTCGAAGAAATCAAGCAAGCAATAGTTGAGGCTCCTGTCTTGGTTAGTCCAGACTATACCAAGCCATTTTATTTGTATTCTTGCTCAGAGGACTGAAGAAAGGAATGAACATCCCATAGCGTTTATGAGCACACCCCTTCGGGATGCTGAATTAAGATACCCCAGTGTGGAGAAACAAGCCTATGCACTAGTGAAAACCATCAAGAAATTCAGGCATTATATCTTAAGGAGTAAGGTTTTTGCCATTGTACCAGATGCAGCTGTCAAGACGCTCCTAATGCAGAATGAGCTTGGAGAAAGAAGAGGAAAGTGGGTCGCCACTATCCAAGAGTATGACATCGAGGTATAGCCAATGAAGCTGGTTCGAGGGCAGGCCCTAACTCAAACATTGGCCATAGAAGGACCTGGCTTGGTACAACAAACATATGTGTTGACAGACACTCCTCCAGAGGAGTGGTATTATGATATCACTGCATATCTAATTAACCACAGATATCCTGCACATATGAATTCCACGCAAAAACAAGCTTTCCGGCTGAAGTGCCAACGTTTCATGTTGCAAGGGTCAGTGCTTTACAGAAGAAACCACGAAGGAATCTACTTGAGATGTGTGGGGAATGATGAAGCCAAGATGATAATGGAACATTTCCATTCTAAATTCGGGACAGGGCATGGCGGAAGTCAGGCAACTGCTTGTCAGATACTTAGAGCAGGGTACTATTGGCCCTCTATTTTTAAGGATGCCTACCAACACATAAAGACTTGTCACATCTGCCAGGTCACTGCAACACAGGAGAAGAATCCTGCCATGCCATTACAGCCCATAATTGAAGTAAAGCCATTTGCTATGTGGGGGCTGGATTTTATTGGCATGATAAATCCACCGTCTTCGGCACAGCATAAATATATTTTGACGGCAACTAATTATTGCACCCGATGGTCTGAGGCACAAGCACTAAAGAATTGTACTACGGACACAATAATCAAGTTCCTTGAAGAGCATATTATCACTAGATTCAGTTGTCCTAAAGCTTTAATATGCGACAATGGTTCTGCTTTCACTTCCTTAAAATTCTCCAATTAGGCATTCGACTACGGGATTACCCTCAAGTTTTCCTCGAACTATTACCCTCAAGGTAATGGATTGGCAGAGTCAACAAACAAAAATTTGCTCACTATGATCAAGAAGCTGTTGGATCAAAATCCGAAAGACTGGCATTCTCAACTAAGGTTTGTTCTATGGGCAGATAGGACGCGAGCTAAAAAGTCATTGGGGACCTCTCCATACCACCTAGTCTATGGGCAAGATCCTGTATTTCCCATCCAGTTAAGAATTTCGACACTAAGGTTTATGCAGGAATACTTGGACCCGGATGACAGAGTTCAGATCCGTTTATCACAGCTATTGTTACTCGAAGAACAGAGGGACCAGGCCTTGGAAAAGTTTGCGAAACATCAAGGGGTTGTAAAGAGATGGTTCGACAGACGTGCAACGACAAAATCATTCAGAATCTCTGACCTAGTCTTGTATTGGGACAAAGCACATGAGAGGAGAAGTGATCATGAGAAGTTCGATAGTTTATGGAAAGGATCGTATCAAGTCTCTGAACTTTTGGGATAAAACGCATTCAGGTTGAAGACTTTAACTGGAGAGGATATCCCGTTGCCAGTCAAAGGGCAATTCTTGAAACATTATTTACGACTTTGAATCTTTAAGTGGGACCCACCTGTATATAGTTAGTGTAGTTTCTTTTTAAGTTTGGTTTGTTTTCCTGCTTTGTTTTGGTTAGTTTAGTTGTTTTTGTTTTCTTTGTTTCCCTTTGCTTTTGTGTGCGTAGTTTAGTTTGCTTCTGTTTTGTGTTTTTAGTTTAGTTTGAATAAGAGGGATTCCCATTTTGTGAGAAAGGCAATGTTGCTTACATGGTTACTCTGGATTGATTTCACCTAATTATGTTATGAATATTCCTTGGACTAATACTTGTAGAAAACCTTCAAGCCTCAAGATTAGTTGTCTCGAAAGTATCCTCAGGATTAAGGCTAGTACTTGACGGAAGTGAAGAATCATCTATTATATCTTGATTTTGAAATCTTACAGTTACTACATCTCACACATATAATAAGTTCTTTTGAGTCACAATCGTTTCTAAGGAGAAGTCATGGTTTGAACAAAAAGGAAATAATCAAGGTCTTACTTCAGCGCCACTATAATACTCAAGCCCACGTAAGCTTCATTGCTTACAAGCCAAAGTGTAAAAATTTTGAAAAAGAAAAGAATATCCAAATAAGAGAAAAGAAAATGAGGAAAAGAGATAAAACACTTGGCTAAGGGTGTGCGGACATCTCTATAGGCGTACAATCAATAGACAAAAGAAATTAAATCGCCGGAAGTAGAGCAATCTCCGTGAGATTATAGCAGGTAACCTCGCCGAGGCTATAGACGCTCGCTGGCAGCGAGGCTCTATCCAAGGATGCTTTTGGAGTTAAGACCGGTTAAGATGAAAGCCATGATGGAACCAAAGAGACTTAGTGTTCTTACGAGAAGGAAATAAATGCCAAGTGCACACACTTGTAACTAGCGGATGAAAAATCTTGATATAGTTTAAGATTTTCCTTTTCTTTTAAGTACTTTTCTTAACCAAGGGATAAGCTAGTTGGAACTAATCTAAGACTTTTTTGGGTTTAAAGTGGGTATTGTCCTCAGAATGTTCAGGAACATTCCCAACGTGGAGTCGCCAGATGTTGTGACCTATTTCACACATCGCCCCATCGCAAATGGGGACCCCCAAGTTTTGGTTCCGCTCTCCGCGCAACGTCTTTTGGAGTTCAATTTGAATAACGTTTTGAGAGTCAGTCCGGCCAAGTTGAGATCTTGAACCCGTTTGAATGCTTAAACGTCATGGAAATGCTCAAAAGACCTAGTAGACGAGGAATGCCATTGCTTTCAGTCAATTCTGACACTTCCTATTTTTTAGGGATTTTGCTTTTTTGCTTTTTGCTTTTTTGATTTTCGGCATTTTTAGCATCACACTGAGCAGACTTTTGAGGTTGGAAACATGTTTTTCTTACAGTTTGTAATGTCCCCTTTTGAGGAGTAGATATAAGTGTCCATTTAGCTTATTTTATTCCCATAGGAAATTTCGGGACATTAGGGAATAAATTAATTTAAAGTTGTCCAATAAAGTACATTTACGGATAGCTTTATTTTAATTAATTTAATAGTGACTTAAGTGAAAATTAAAAATTACTTTATTATTGAGCTTTAATGAAATATTTTAAGCAAGATTTTAAAAGGTCGCTTGAGAAAATATAAAAGTAAAATTGGGAGCTCATTTGCTCATGCTTGTTTTTATTTCTCTCTATTGTGAATTTGGAGTTTTTTGCTAGGGCAAAACCCTAGGACAAAAACCCTATGGGAAATCAATCTCGGTGATGAAATATCTTCCCTAGCTGAATGCAAGTGGAATCACATAGGTTTCACACAAAAGTATAATCAATTGAAGTTTTTATAAATTTCTGGAGGTTTGCAGGCAAATGGAAATTTATTATTTTTCCAATTCGAATAAGGAATCATCTATGATTGTGGTTTCAAGTGGTTTATGAATGACAAATTTGAGGAGTTGTAGAGGGAAAGGATTTGAATATCATATGTTTATTTTATTGTTGAATACTCCTCAGCTGTACACTTATTTTTTTGAAGTTGTCATACCATTTCATATTAAAGGGTGGCATACAACTTGAAATTCCAAGAAAGTGGGTTGATAAAGTTATTGAAAGCCTTTAAGGCTTGCAAACCATGAAGTGAGGAGGATATATGGGTCACGTGGCAGGTTTGAAGTCAATAACATGCTCTAAAATCCATCGCAACCTTTGTGCCTTCATAAGGAGACAGCGTAGCTGGGAAGAAAGGAATAGCAGCTCCTAAATGGAGTTACTAAAATATTTATATCTGACATACATACTTTATGCCAGCCGTACCACACCTGAAGCTTCCGTACATTTCCTTGGTGTAGTTTAACCAGTCTAAACTTTGTCATACAGTTTGGGCAATGAAGGAAAAGTTGAATGGTTGACCAGGTCAACATATACACATATTTAATTTTCTGTTATTAAAACTTTCTGTTGTAGAAATCTCTATAAATATTTTGTAACAGCAAAGATATATTTGTATGCAAATTCTTCTATGAACAAATTGTGCCAAGAATTTTCTTATGTGAATGAAGTTATTGATATGGTTAACTTGGGAAGATAAAAGTTATAATGCTAATTTATAAACACTTCAAAACAAGTGGCAAACAATCTCAGATCAGCCTATTGCAAACTGTTTGACGAAATGCCTGTACACTGAAACATATTAAACTTGTAAAATTTTGGCATCAAAAATTTGGTCAGTACATTACAAGGTTACAACCATACAAACAATCTTCTCTCAAGAGAAGTGTACTTAAGAAGCTTAAGTCTCACTTCTACGGGCCATGTAGAATAAGGTGAAGGACTAGAGAGGTTGCTTACGAACTTGTGTTTCCAAAACACAACAAGATTCTTAATGTATTTATGTTTCGTGCCTCAAAAGGGCACTTGAATAGCATATCACTCCAAAAAAACGTTGTCGCCTCTAGATGATGAAGTTAAGTTTATCTTGGTTCCAAAAGCCACCATTGATAGCAAAATGAAGAGTTTGAAGAACAAGAGCATAACAAAATATTGATGCATTAGAAATATCTCCCAACTAAAGATACATGGTGTAGTGTTGAAAATTGTCACCCTTAACAATTTCACATTATGTTTTGTCCCTCTTAATTTATTGGACCTAATTAAGACCCTAATTTCCTAAAATTATGCATTCCATAGCCCATTTGTACCATTTTTTGAAGGATTGCAAACATTGAATAAATGCAAGCAATTAATGTTTTGATCCAAACGCTAAAAGTCTTGGAAGATAGGGCCAAGACCCATACGCCCATTGGGTCCCCCTATCTTGTCGGGGACCAATTTCTAATATGTTGTTGGCAGCAATTTAACATTCAATATTCAAATTTCAAATGTTGGCTATTGAGATTTAATTCTCGACAAATTAGAGAAATGCATATAAATACCTAGTCTTTTCATCATTTGAAATATAAGTGAAAATATATTGCCAAACTTATGATCAAGAGTACTATAGAGCAAGTCAAGAGCAGCAATTCAAAACTTTATTGCAGCAATTCAATATCCAACATCATGTCAAAGTTTATGTGTGTTCATGTTATCATTGTTTTGTGAAGGCAAACCCTTGTTTTAGGTCTCCAAAGCATTCAAGCAAGCAAGATTCAAATCCTTGAGGTGATGTGCATGAATTCAGTCCTTCAAGGAAGCCATTGAAGGGTGGTGAATTGTAGCACTTTGTGATTTCATCATTCCTTTCAATTATCATTTCTATCATTGACATTACCATTGTGGAAGTGGAAACACTTACACGGGGTTTGACTAAGGCAAGCCCCTAAATGGCCCAACATTTTCTCTCTTTTTGAATGTGCAAGTTATAGGTTTGAAGAGGATCGAATGAAGATTGAAGACAAGTTGTCCATTGTTGCATTCAAAGCCCTAAAAGTTGTCAAGCCATAGAAACTCACCTACAGAATTATCTAACAGCATTCTAACAACTTTGCAACCAAGAAACAAAAGGTCAAATCCAACATCAGAGGATTGCAAAATCAATTTCAGGACCCCTTGTCAGAGACCTATACGCTCCTAGGTGTCTAGGGGCGTCTGAGTCCTCTGCATGCTAGATCCAACTTTTTATGACAAGTGTACAATCTCCAATACTTCTCAGATCTGCCTGCAATTTACTGTTTCAATCTGTGTGCTTTCATAATATTGCATTTATCAAATTAGGTCATATAGCTTAATTAAGTTAATCAAAGCTAATTATTTCCAGCCCATTTTCAAAGCCCCAAGAATACAGATCCAAGTCTGATTAACTCACCTTATTGATTTGCATTCTAATGTAACTTTGAAAAAGGAAGCTAATTGATCCTAGGTTTAGGCATTAAACTATAAGGATCTCTCCCATCCCTTTTTCTTTGTTTCACATGGGAAGATGCAGAGATACTTGAGAATTCAAATCTGCAATTGCTTGAGAGCAAACCATAGTTGTCGCGAGACTGGTACTGGTACTGGTACGGGAGACTGGTACCGGTACCGGTACCGGTACACCTTTTTTTTGAAAATAGGAGACGGGGGTACTTGGAGACACCATTTTTTTTAATATAAATAAAAAATAAAAAATTAATAATTTATAGAAAATCTGAAAATAAATTTAGTAATTTATACAAAATCTGAAAATATGATGACATTGAACTTTCAAAACAATAATTTAATCACTCTTAGACGCGTCAAATACATTATGCTTCTATTTTTAAAGTTTCAAATGTTTAAACTTAAAAAAACAATTAGGTATTTTAGCGGGAGACGTCATTTTTTGCAATAGGAGACGGCATGGTACTCGGGAAACTTCAGTGGAAGTCTCCAACCTCTTGGAGACGGTACCGGTCTCTGAGACGCGTCTCTGAGGGGGCGAGACGCGTCTTCCGACAACTATGGAGCGAACAATTATGGTAAAGAGAAACTATAATTGTCCCCTTTTTAAAATTAAAATAATTGGGAGACTTGTAGCATATTTCTTTACCTCCCACAAGCTAAGGGATAAAATGAAGGAAATAATTAAATAATAAAATTTTAAGTAATCCTAGTAACTTAATATTAAAATACTGTAAAAGGACAACTTACATATTACTATAAAGTGGGCTATCTAAATAGAACATAATAAAGCCTTATGTAATATTTTATTGAAGTGTTATAAATGAGCACTTTTGAAGTGAATTTTCAAATGGGAAAGAAAATTCAAATTAAAAAGGGCCAAAATGGAGTCTATAAAAGAAAGAGAATTGCTCAAAGGAAAACATCCAATTTACGAAATTGAAACCCCTTTTTTTTATATGATAGCTTGAGCACTTGTGTCTACTTCTCCTAAGGACAAAAACCCTTCAAGTGTGGAGATTTGGAAGACCAAAACCCTATGTTCTTTAAGGCAGTTTCACCCAAGAATCACAGTCGTGCAAAGATCACAAATATTTTTCAATTTCCGATTTGCTACAATACCACCATTATAATACCACTATAGTATCCTATCATTGTGATAAGTATTAATAACTGTAGTTTGTATCGGCAATTATTATATTTATAACAACAATTTACAATAAGAATTTGGTGTGTTCCCAACCACAACAATTCTTATATTTGTGGTGTTGCTTGTATCTATCATACCTTGGTAGTCTTACCCTTGTTCAGCTCGCAATAAATTTGTGAGTTAGGTCTTCACTATTGCTTCCATTTATCTATGTTATTTTAAACAATGTATGCATGACAGTTTTGGCTCTAACTTTGTTGTTTATATCAATATTTTATAAGTGCTCAACTTGTTGCAATAATAATGATGTCGATTTGCCAAGGGTTTCAATAATAAATATTGGTGTTTAGTTGTTGCTATTCAAAATTCCATATTTATTAAAGTATTGTGTAGATGGGAATTTCAAAAAATTGCAAGGTTTATAAAAGTATTGAAAAGGAGCATTGCATGCTTGCTTGCAACACTTTAGCCACTTCAAATTTCTTTCAAGAGACATTCAAGCACTCATTTCAAGTGTCTTTTCCACTTAAACCCATCATAATAGACCCAAACATGCCTACAACTTACTCCTACCACTTAAACATTGCCCTTTAACACTTGGACATATGTTTTCCCTACATCTACCACTTAAAACAAGTTGTAACAAACACGGGCACTTCATTCAATCATGTCTATCACTTAAGTGTTTAGTTGATGACATTCAAGTGTACTTTTAGGTGGTTGTCATCACATAAAGACTATCTATGTGCCTATTCTTGGTGTTTTTGCCACTTGAACTTGTTTAGACTCACTCAAGCACACCTTTATCCCACTCCTGACACTCAAAAGGACTTCACAAGCCTAAACAAACATTTTAGCAATCCTTGCCATTTGAAACATCCTTTCTACTCGAGCGTGCTTCCCATGCAATTTTGCCACTTCACTCATGTCAAGACACATCCAAGCACATATCTTGGTCACCCTTGACACCTAACCACTACTAAACTAGCTTAGGCATGCCTCCCAATCACCTTTGTCATTTAAGTCGTGTGAATCCACCTATAGATGTGCTTTTCAATCCTTTATAGTTTATACCACTTCACTTCTCTATTTTTCCCTAATTGCATGCCCTTTTTTTTTTTTTTTGTCACGTAAGTCTTCCTTCTCCATTCTTAAGGCACCATTCCCTATTTATGGCAATTAAACATGTTATCACAATCTAAGAGTGCCTCTTAGCCATGTTTGTCACTTAAGGCTTAAACAAGGATACACGAAGTGCACCTATTTGGTCCTCATTTAAGAGTGTACTATTGATACCTTTTTTCCATGGTAAGCCATATTGGAAGTGTCCTCTCCCACTTACATCAAATGAACAAAACTTCATCACTTTATTTCTCTTCGAACTATTCTAACTTGGATGAAAACATCCATTGTATTACAACTTTCTTGGACTCACCTATAATTAGACAAGCATTAATAAGTCTTGAATAAAATTCAACTTCTATATGCAACAATTTTGTAGACAGACACGATGAAGCATGCAAGAAAAGACATGCTCTTGAAATTTTTGTAGGGGTGCAACAAGCCCCAATAGTAATTTGTTTTAAATTACATCATAAATATTAATCAATCCATAATTTGCAAATTAAAAATTCACAAAAATACAACTGACCCAAATTTGATTTAGACTTGGCAACTTAATAAAACTTAACTATTTGAAAAATACTTAAATTCTCTAAAAAAAAAATTAACTTTTTGCAAAATATAGTTACAAAATATATCAAATGAATTTACAAAATGTTGAGAAGTTTTTTTAGGACCATCCTATAACAACTTGAACTTCTATGATAATAAAGATCCTCACAAAATTCTACCCTTGCATTTCCACATTTGGTAGCATATCCTTTAGAAGAATTTCAATAACTTCTTCAAGTCATGCAAGAGCAATTCTAACATCTTTCTCAAACTCTATTCCAAAGATTCCCCTCAACTTCAAAACATATTTTGCCTTCTCAATCAAACTTGCATTATATTTTACTAATCACAGAGATCGATCTCCCTTTAACTAGCTTCCAGAGATATAAGTTGCACCAAACACATAGTGAGTACTAATCACAAACCATCTATAGTGCTCAATAGGGAGCAATAAAATTAGGCACCTGAATATCAAGGGAATGCACAAAAAAATTAAGTCAGAACTGAAGAATCATTCAAACAAAATAAAATAGAATGAATTCCCAAAGTGAGAGAAGATTACAAAATGGATGGATGGATGTCGAGGAGATGAAAAAAGAAGAAAAAGAGATAAAACTCAAAGCTTGGGAAAAACACAAACCTATCATTCATTGTATAGGATGAACTGAGAGAGATAAAACCAATCCAACAAAGAAATTTAAGCCAAAAGATACAACAAAGATATATCAGCCCCTAAAGACTAGGGCAAATAGTTTATTCATCCCAACATATTTATAAGATGTGAAAATTAATAGGAATCCTAACTCAAGAAAGATGGATGGATCTAGTGAAGTGAGGCCACTTGTGAAGATTAATAGGAATCCTAAATCAAGAAAGATTGATGGATCCAGTGAAGTGAGGCCATTCTAAATGCTAAATGAGAAAATTTGGAATTGCATTAACCTAAAGATGCAAACTAAGTTGCCAGCTCGGGTATGGGTTCAGGTATGGCAGTATGGCAAAAAAATTTCCTTGGGTACAGGTACAGGTATGTGTATATATATATATATATTCAAAATTATAAATTATAAATTATAAGAACAATGATGCTCATAATTGCCAATAAATAGAATACAACATAATTTCAACATAGTAACTTATACAAGTTCAATTCATGATCACTTCACAAGTACAGTAATTGATTCTCCTTAAAAAATATAGTAAAGAAATAAAAACTCAAAGAAGCCTACATATCTTACTAGTTTCTTGGTCAATATTGGTCATGACTCAATGAAAAGTAGAATATTGCACACAATGCAACATAATCAACAAACAAAATAGTCAATGTAAGTGGTACAAAAGTTAATGTTGTCTACGTAGCAGAGATCTCTAGTCAACATAGTTAATATAGCAGAGCTCTTTGGTCAACAGTGTCAAATAACCACATTTAAGAAGAGTCAATCAAACAAGGGTCAATGCAAGTGTAGAAGGTCAATATTGAAGATTTGGTGTGTTGATTCACAAATGATGTCAAATTTATAGTTTGACCCAAACATGGACTTTTTCCCCCTCCTACGATAGTGTTGGTCAAATGAGAGAGTAAATGATGGAATGATGCATTCATGATGATCAATTAATGCTATCTACACATTTTCAATTGGAAACAATAGCCCTAATTTTTTTTAAACAGCAGTTATAAGTTCCCAGCCTGCCAAGACAATATCGAATTTGTGTTCGAATTCATTAGAAAACAATATCATATTTAGTAATTGATGGTGTCATACTCCTTTCATAGACCAATTTTGTAACTATCATTGTTTTTCTCTTCTTAGAATATAGGGCTCCTATTGGATATGCCCAAGGTACTGCCCGAGTCCCTGGGTTCTTGGTGGGTCCTTCACAAAAGGACCCATAGAGAACCCAAGCACTCGGATCGTACCTTAGTCATACCCAAGGACGAACCTGAACCATACCCACACACATACTCGAGTCAAATATGAAGGACCCGATAACTTAGGTTGCAAACAAATAAACTAATCCCTTGATGACAAGGAGCCTAACAAATAAGACCTTTAGGGTTATGTCAAATGAAATATTCTTAGTATGTTTTTTTCCTATGCTCCCCCAAGTTTTTGGGAAAGGGCCAACTGGATGTATTTCTAGGACGGGTTTTTGCAAGGCCATTTTTTAGGAGATGATAGGGGATGGCTATTAAAAAAAAAAAATTTAAATTAAATATAAGGAAATTTAAAATATTCATATGATAGCATCGATCAATCAATCATCATAGATATTATAGAACATATGTGTGTGTGTGAGAGCATGAGCTAATAAAGGCATGTCCAACTAGTGTGTATATGCAAGTTATTATTGAAGTTTTCCTAAAGCCTTCAAGATTGCATGTTTTGTTGTCAAACTCATTAACAAAGAGGAAGAATTAAGTAAAAAGATTATTAGTTATGTTCTAGTTTGACCTCAACTAGGATACTAATAGATGGGATTGTTCTATGAGTTGTTCTTGTAGGGCATGATTGATACATTTTGAATTATGAAAGTGGCATTTCTTTCCAACTTTGTCTATGGCAATCCATGTATACTAACCAAGTTGACCAATGTATGAAACAAGGTAATCCTTGACTATGACTTCAACTGTGAAGATGCAAAGGTTTGCAACAAGGGAAATGTATTTTGTAGTTTTTGTGATTATGATTAATCATTCATCTATTACTTGGTCATATTTATAGTTTGATGGGGAGTTGGAGGCGACGCCCCTTGCAAGGTCAAGGGGCAGCAACCCTTGTGTGAGTCTACGAGCTACACCCCCAACAAGGTTGAAGGGTAGTGCCTCTCGCAAGTTTTGGGGGCAGCACTCCTAGTGCATTCCTCAAGGGGTGGCTAGTTGATGTAGGAGCATCCATGGTACAGGAGGGCTATCCAGCATCAACCAAAAAAAATTCATTTTCATAGCTTAGTAGTTTAATGTTTTGATAAAATAATATGTTAAATAGGTTGAATAATATTTGTAATAAAGCTAATTATTTTATTAAATAATTTGGCAAACCTAAATAGTCATCCGATAAAGTTTCATGTAATTCTGGCAATATTTGCTATATAAGATTCAATCACCAAACTTGGGCCTAGAATCTTGGAAGGCCGACTTATGGGTTATGACATGCAATAATTTCATTATGACAAGGTTGTAAGAGCAAATTTGTGTGCCCAAGATAGAGGTTTTGGGTTTTTCTATACCAGGAGGAATCTGGCGGAAGTGGTGGGATGACAAGAAGCCTATTTTTAGAAACTATAAGAAGGGTGCAAAAGCATATTTCTTATGACATGAAATGTAATTTAATATCGTTTGGAAGTCATTTTTCCCCATCTTGGTCATCGAGAATGAGTTACATGAGAGGTAAGGTTGAATGCAATATTTAAGTCTTTGTTTGTCAAATTCACAGGTTACTTGTGCAAATTTTGGAGAAGTCTCTCTTGGGGTGTAGCAATTTCTTCTTGGGCAGATTGGAGTCATTTTTGTACAGGTTTGGTAGTGTATTGCAGCAGAAAACAAAGCCTTGAATCCATTGTTTAAGTTATTAAAATTTACAAATAGAAGAGAGCAAATTTGCCAGTCTATTTCACAATGCAAGTGAAGGTTGGGAGCTCCAAATGAGGTGAAATTTCAGATTGTTGAAGGTTGTTGTTGAAGCACATGTTGCAAGTTTAATGGTGTTATATCAGATTTCCAGAGGTTTATTGTAAAGCCAACAGGCTTATGCACTTGAAATAAACACATGTATTGCAGATTTTATGAAAAAATGGTGTATTTTTCCCATTTTGAGATACAAATATGGAGTTGTTTCCTATGCATGTCATTGCATGTCTGATTTGAGTTTATTTATGGTTTCTTGATAATATTACACCATATGGGTCGTGTTTGGATTATTTGATTTAAGTTTCTATTTGCTATTGTAATAACACAGTGTATTATGCAAATAGTGAATTTTTGGGGTTTTGAATATATTTCCTTTGAAATCTGATTTTCATTTTCAGTTTGGATGAAGGGCGAATATCTCTTATTTGAGAAGGTGTTTGTGAATACTTTTGAGTGTGTGTTCCCTCTTACATCACTAGTCCTCCCTAAGACAATAGGGGGACATTTGGAAGTCCCCTAGCCATCCCAAGGATAGGTAACATACCCAGGGGTCCCCTTAAAAACTTTGTGCATGCTAGGGACATTTCCAATTTCTTTTTGCAAAATAGGGGACAAAGTGTGGATGTTTCCTACCCATCCCGTCATCCCCAAAACATCCCCTATTCGGGGGAAACGTCATATTTGGCAAGGGACACATCCCTAGGGAGCATAGATTTTTTCATAGTCTTGGGTTAAAACTCATAATCATGAGATAAGACACTATTAGATATCATGTCCCTCATTACACATTATACATTATAAATTGAAAATAAAATATTTATTTATCTTGTTACTGACTAATGCATGCATCTAGATCACACAAACAAGAGGCAAATTTGAGAAAAGAGATTAGAAGTCCAATTACAGAGATTCCTTTAAAATAACTTAGAATTTGACTAACAATAGTTCAGATATTTATTCTTGAACTCAACATTGTCATTCAAAGTAAAGCCTATTTGACCATAATGCACTTTTGTATAAGCACAAGTGAATATCATTCTTTTGGATAAAGATATTACCTCAGTTGCAACATCACGGGGAGGATGATTGAATTCCATATCATCCGGAATGAAACGCAGGTCCATAACATTTGATGTTCTTTCAAACTCTGCTCCATCACATACTTTGTAAAGATAATCTGCCGTTGCTGAGCTATCACATTCAATAACAGCATGATAATATCTGTCAACACAGCATACAACATAGGTGGCTGTAAGTTTTAAGCATTTTAATTTCTATAGAACTACACTGGCAAAAGGCAGTACCCTGGCCTCACACTACCAAAAAATAATTATTCCTAGAAATTGTTATAGAAGAATGAAATCCTTAACCAGAAGGATATGCCACTTTGTTCATAAACTGCCTGTAAATTAGAAACACATATTGTATCACACAATAACAACCACGAGCTAGACAAGATTCACAAGGCATTACTCAGAAACCACTAGCAATGTTACGAACTCAAAGAAGGATGCTAACACATCCATCCAAAGAATTTCACCCCAAAGTCGTGCTTCCACTTTGGCAAAGCCTTTGGTGTCGATAATGCACTATAAACAACCTCTTTCCTACAACTGTAATATATCCAGTATAACTAACACACCCACACATTGCACAATTTGAATTTTGAGTATTATAGTGGAACGGAATCTTCAACTATTGGGATATGCCCACTTTGTCTGTGAACAATAGTTTTAAAGACTCTGCAGAAACTCAGTATATTAAAAGAATATATTATTCATTAAATGAACTTAAACAACATGCAAAACATTATTAAAAAGCATCAAAAATGAATTTAGAGAATGCATGGGCATATTTTCTATTAATTTTCGAACAAAATGGAGTACAATGCACATCATGTATCATATGATGATTGATCCTCATCATAGAAAATTAAAACCATAAAATAGTATACAAATTTCTCCTCTCACTAAAGCTCATCACTGGCTGTAGCTTTGAACTGGATAGTAAAGATTCCTCCTCAAGAATATCATATCTAGTGCAGTCCCTCTTGATCCTTTGCTTCCTCTTATGTTTCAACTTATGCTTACGATGCTGCTTCAATGCCCCTTCCACTGCTCCCCTCTCAAATTTACTGATCTCGTTGGCAAACAAGAGCTCCACATTTTCAGCAATCCAATATAAATATGGCTCAATGTCATCCATGTCAATCGCATCTTGAGTCCTCTTCCCCTCCTCTATACTGGCATGAAGACAAAGGTTGTATTCTATAAAAATGAGGTCACTGAGGCATTTTTGAGTCAAACTATTGCACTTCTTCATATATGCTCAAATTGTATTCACATCCAACAACATTACAAGGCTGGCACAAAATGTGGATGGCTAGGATTTGAAGATTTCGTGTTTTTGAACCATAATCCATAATCTTCCCACCACATTCTATGAAGACGACATATATTTCTTAAATAAGGAGATTTTATTTTATTTTTTGATGGAAACAAGCCAGATTACATAGATGTTGGCATCTCTGCCTTTATATAGTGAATTACAGCGATTGAGTAAGCATACATCTAAATAAAGAGAAATTTGATTATACTATAAAAAGAGAAAAACAAAATCAATGATATTCCTCCATAGTAGGGGGAAGTGACAATAGAGCAAGATCATAGAAATCAAACATTACAAGGCAACAAAATCTTCCACGACAGCAGGCAGAAAAGTATACATCTTAACAGAAAACAGCATAAAGATACACAAGAAACAAAGAATCGTAGTAGAAGTATCATATGATAACTACAAGCCACCATAATAAAGCATATTATCAGTTTTCAGAGTGAGTATAAGGGTCTCCTGAGCTAGGAGCGTCCTTTTTCCCAGATCTTTGAATCAATTTAAAAGTGAGGGGTTCAGACTTAAGGCGATGAAAACACACAGAGAGACCTTCAATTTGTTACAGATGTGAACCAGTGCATTGTCTCTTTTAGGGCTGTGGGTGATATCCCCTTTAATAAGGAGCATTAGCATATCTTTTCTGCTGGATCCCTGTAACAACATCTTTGATGGTATTGGCACAGTACTGCTAAATTGTTGCAAGCCACCTACAGATCATTGCTAAAGGCAATTCATAGGACACAATTTGTCAAAACAGGAGTATTCACTTCTTAGTCAGTCCAAGTTTTTGAGACATTAATAATGGTAGCAGCATTGATTCTGTTCTCCAGATTTTGGTGTGTGGGGAAAGTCTCTCAAGGTAAAAGGAGGTGGTTATGAAGCTAAGAGGGAAGGCCGAGCATCCATTGCATCAGGGGTAAATGATAATTGACCTGTCAGTATGCAAAGTTGGGTTGCGATTGAAAGTAACATGTAGTTAGTGAGAAGTTACTATGTGGACAGGGGATGGAGATTGATGAGCCTGCTGGAGTAGACACTAAAAATTGTCCTTCGCCTGCAAACACCATTTTTCCTAGTCAATCCTCTTTCTTCCCTAAATATTAAATAATTGTAACTATTTATTTATTGTCTAAAGTCACATTCATATATTAATTAAATAATCCTAATTATTTAATTAATTCATTTCTTTCCTTTTATTTCTTTCTCTGATTAATTAAATAAATTATATTTATTTAAATAAATCAGTAATGCCTCCTTTCTTTTTATAATTAAATAAATTCTTATTTATTTAATTATTATCATATTTCTACTATAATTAAATAATTATTCATTGGCCTCTTCTTCTATAATTAAATAAATTTTATTTATTTAATTATTTACTAATTTCTCTTTTTTCTCCACTTTAAATTAAATTATTATTTAATTAAAAAGTCAATTTTCCCTCTTCTTCTATAATTAAATAATTGTTTTAATTATTTTTCACTTTCCCTCCTAAATAAATAAATAATTATTTTAATTATTTAATTATTCATTGGCCTCTTCTTCTATAATTAAATAAATTTTATTTATTTAATTATTTACTAATTTGTCATTTTCCTCCAATTTTGAATTAAATTATTATTTAATTAAAAAGTCAAATTTGGATCTTGCTTTCAACCAAATTCGGCCAAGGTAGACAGAAATAAGGTTAGGTGGACACCTCCAAATCCACCCTTTTTTAAGCTCAATTTTGATGGTGCTTCACGTGGAAATCCTAGTGTATCAGGGACAGGTTGTTGTATTTGAAATTCAAAGGGATTATTGATTGCAGCTAAGGCAGCTCATTTATCTTCTTGCACAAATAATATGGCCGAAGCACAAGCTCTCTTGGATGGCCTAATTTTGGCAAAGGATTGTAATATCAATAAGCTTCATGTTGAGGATGATTCTTTACTGATAGTTAATGCATGCAAGCAGAAGAGTATTTGCAATTGGAAATTAAGATATATTCTTCAAACGGTTTGGGCATTGTTTTCATCTTTTGAAGACATTCAGTTTTCCCACACATATCATGATGGAAACAAGGTTGTAGATGCCCTTGCAAATTTAGCTTGTGATCAACAAGACTTGCTTTTGCTGGATGAAGACATAAGTTTGAAACAATATCCATTTCTCCATGAGATAGTATTAGCAGGTCTCTTTGCTATACCTCAGCAAGATAAAAGTGCAAAGTTGTTTTCTAGCAACCTTAGTAACAATATGGCTGTCTAGAATCTCCAAGGAATTCTATTTATGGCGAGGGGTAATCGCATCATGGGCAAATTGGTATGATATACTAACTTGGCGGAAAAGATTGGCCAATCATTGCACTTTATGGCTTAATATGGTATGACGGATTTGGTATCAATCAACTGAAATCCCCTCTTGCAAGGCTATTGAGTAATGATTTTCAATATGCCAAGTAGACTATCTAGCAATGATATGTGCTTACATCATTGGTAACTTCGGGCTATAGTTAGATCCTACAAGTAGAGCATGGGATTTGCTTACGTCACAAGCACTGCGATTGCTTACGACACAGATTGCTAAAGTTCGACACCTTGCCTTGAAATGATGTTTTTCCATTCTAACGGTTTGTTTTTGCAGGTACCTGAAGTCACTTTCATGCGGTCAGAATTAACTCAAATTGCAGAGTTGAGGATTTCGCACGAGCTTGCATGCTTTGCAAGAATGCTTTTATTTAATGGGATCCTTTTCGCATAAAAAGAAATCATGATCTCGGAAAACGATGAAATGCCTCTACAAAGTGTTCATTGGCTTTAAAAGGCAGTTCCCCCAAATGTAACATATGTTCTTATCTAGTGTTGAGCTTCTGGTGGTGGCGACGAGTGTAGGTATAGTGCTTAGTTGTGACAGCAGAGCATTGCAAAGTGGTAGTATGGCTTTTCGTCCATGGAATTTCAAGATAAATGCAATGTCCAGTCTTGGGAGCATCCATTTGAGGAAAATCTTTCTCATGAGAACCTTAGTATGATTTTCAAAGTGGATTGCCCTGGGGTCAAGGAGTCTGTGAGGTCGGTGCTTGGTGTGGAGGTCACGAGTCCCAGGGCTCGACGGCTATTCTTTCCTTCCCAAATGTTGTCTTTTTTTGTCAAATACGATGGATTTGCTTCAATCCTTAAAGAAATTAGAGATAATTGTAGACAAGTTTGTCAATCCTTAGTTTCTTGAGAATAATGTTCTCCTAAATGTCGTTCAATGCTATAATGTTTTTGATGGGGATGGGTATTTACGAAGTCTCTTTCCTAGAGAGTTTGTCAAGCAACGTCTAGGCTTTGAGAAAATTTATGAAGCTACTAGGCTGGCTCTGCAATATAGGAACGATAATTTTCTTTTGAAAGTCTTGAGGAAGAATTGCAGGAGGGTTTGTGTTTCTATGGATATTGATATTAAGGAAAAGTACTATGCTCTGTCTCATCTCTGGGATTATTCTCCTCGTCTGCCTCCTAATACCTATCTTTTTTATTCAAAACAAAAAGGGTTGCCTTCTGCCCCAATTGTGAAAAATTTGGAGATACTTCAAGGACGAACAGTTGTTGAGGGTTCTAATGTTGTGCACCAGGGATTCATAGCAAGGGCACGCATTGATCGGGCTGAGCAGACAAAGAAGGAGCCAATAGTTGGGTTTGATTTTTTTGCTAAAGAGATGCAATTGCAAGAAACTTTTTACGGCCAAGATGAGAACTCTATCGACGTTGAGCATGTGGAAGAATAGCAATTTTTTTAACTCAGCCTCAATTGGGTTTTGAAGATGATGGTGTATTGCCAAGTTCACAATAGCCTTGAAGGAGGACGTCCGTGCGTGCAAGGAGGAAGAATTTTGGTTAAATCTTCCATAGTTAAATATTAATAGATATAGATCTTCCGCATTTTTTGACATGTTTTGTAACATCTGCATCTCTTTCATGCACTACAAATGTATGCAGATAAGCATAAAGCTTTTTGGGCAAGTTTGCCTAGATAAATAAAACTAATATATATGTAATCTTTTCTTAAATATATTAATATATACAAGCTTCTATGCCTTTTATCAAAAAAAAAAAATTCCCTCTTCTTCTATAATTAGATAATTGTTTTAATTATTTTATAATTATTTCGTTTTCTCCAACCTCTTATTCTGTGCCAACCTCTTTATTTGTGTCATTCTTATCTCTTCACAACTCAATTAATTTACACCCTTGATTGAATTATTTTATAATTTAATTTCAACCGTCCATCCTTAACCAAACCCTATCTTTGCCCTAATTTAGCCCTAACCCTATTTCATACTACATCTTTCAATCTTGGCCATTGATTTTCCTGTCATTTTGGCTTTTAATCTCAGCCCTTCATCCAAATTTGGTTTTCTATAAAAGAGACCTATCATTGTCATTTCAACCAACCTAGTTTATGCACGAGTACATGTTGCTAAGGAGACAACTACAATCTTCAATATTTTGCTATCATTGTCATTAGGCTACTATTGCATACTCAAAATCTGAGGACAATCAAGTACATCAAGCAAAATGGAGAAAAATGGAGGTGAATCAACCATGGCATAGGTAATATTGCTCTATGTTTTATATGCCTATGTTGGATAGTGTTCATTGTTGGTTTAGGGTTTTATGGTTTTCGATTTGATGTTTTGTAACCTTAGCTTGAATTTTACCCTAGATTAGATTGGTGAACCCAACGTGAACTAACTAGATTTGGAAGAAATTTTTAGAAATTTTGAGTTTCAGGTCTAAACCGCAACTGCGGGCCCAAACGACGCATTTGCCAAAAGTCAGTGCATCACAGTCGCTAGCAAGAACGCCGCATCTGTTCAAAATTCAGGAAAATCATTTTACTGAATCTATTTTCGGGTTTTTTTGTTGCTTTTCAGTTTTTGGTTTCAGTTTTCATCTTCTAACATCATAATTGCATCATATTAGTTTTTGGTTTTGTCAAATTTGATCGGATTTTTAGTGTTTTGCAGCTTCCAAGTCTGTGCGACGCATTCGATTAGAGCTTCACCACAACTGTTGAGGGCTTCATTGCATCTGCTTTGACGCAATCGACATTCTGAAAGTCGCAGTCGCTTACTAGTTGACCGCATTTGTGTGAGCCACAATCGTGATTTCCTACACCACATTTGCCTGTTTTTCAAAATTAAGGGTTTTATTAGGAATTTTCAGTTTATGTCTTTTGCATTTGGTAGATTAGGGGTCTTTCTGTTACTGATACCTGGTTTGCAACGTGTTGCTTAGCTTGGAGGAGACATTTGCATTTAGGATTGCTAACTTGTTTATTTTGCTTTGATTTTGCAATATCTTTTAGTTCATTCACACTCATTGAGCTTAAGATTAACTTGCATTTACATTCATTAGGCTTAAAATTAACCACAACTTGCATTATCTCACTCATGGGTTTAAAATGAACAACAATCTTGCATCTTTCACTCATTAGTCTTAAAAAGTACAACAATCTTGCATTTCCCACTCATTTCATCTAAAAAGAACAAACAACTTGCATCAAGTGTCTTTGCAACTCTCACATTTCAATTTGGGGTTTAAAAAGAACCATTGTCTTCATTGTCTTGTGATTTTGTACTTATTTTGAGGTGTGGATGCTCTTCTCTCACACCTTGGGTGATCTTGGGAATCAAAAACACTTCTTGACATTTGCACTATCACACCACACATTTGGTTTTGTTTAAGGTTAATGAACTCTTCCTAGTGTGAGTCAAGTACATTGTGTATGCTCTCTCCTCACACCTTGAGTGATCTTGGAGATCAAAACCATTGTGCTTGTCTTGCTTTTGTTATACCCCATTAGAGTGGGCCTACCAATGTGGGATACATCCGTATAGAGAACTCCTTGGTGACCCCAACCGGTTTTTCCCTCAAGCTGGTATGTAAAAAAATTAGGCGAAAGCCAAGTCTAAACTGCCTTGTTGCCCAATCGTTCCGCTTGTTGGGAGGTAAGTCCTTGAGTTGCGACTAAAAGACAAACTAGTTAGAGGCCCACCTTTTATGATTGACTTTTTACTAGCGTCACGCTTGGTGCAGGGGATGTGCATCGCACCCTGAAAGTTACTCACCATATGGTTCCCTTGAGATGAGACGAAAATCCCCATTGTTGCATAAGTTATTTGTTTATACTTGTAGCTTTCCAAGGAGAGGGTGATTTGGGTTATCCTTCCATTCCAAGGGGCCCCTATCTGTCCTCTCTCGAAGACAAGAGTGCAAACACCCCGTAAAGGTGGTGTCCCTCCACTTGAGTCGAAGGAGATTCCAAGTTGTGGGCCCGAGGGTCACACCATTGGCCATTGACCATAGGATAGGAAAGTGTTTTATGTGTGTGAATTGTCTTCGATTTGTGTTAGGACCCGTGGCAATTGAGGTGAATAACCTCCAAACATACACATTGCGATCACACATTTTGACATTCCAACCAGCCAAGACACTGTTTTCAAACTGTTTGTTGTGTTTGCCAACAAATTTCACAAAAACCAGATCAAAAACCGGTCAAAATTAGTCAAACTAGGACAAAAACACTTTATTCACCACAACTGTCACTGTTAACCGCAATTGATTCCCAAAATGCCGCATCTGCTAAAAACCAAAACACCGCAATTACTACTCAGAACACCACAATCGCTGCTCAAAACACTGCATTTCCTAGTTGATTAAATTTTTAGGGAATTCTAGAATAGTCTCATTTTTTATCAAATCCTGGTTGTTATCTTGCTATCAGACCGCAAACTTGCAATTCTCAAATTTGTCATTCCATTGGCTCACCTTCGCATCAGTTGCATACATCATAGGTCAAACTTTAGGTCTTATTAGATTGCAAACCGCTTTTGCAAACCTCAAATTAGGAAATTTATTAGACTTAGATCAGACCATAGTCACAAATTCATATTATCTTGACCTTGTCTTTGAAAACAATTTAGTCCTTTGTCCTTTAAGTTGGTTCTTTAAACTCATAAGTCTAGTTTGAGGCCACCTTGTCAACTTGTCATCATTTTAGTCCTTTGTCCCTCTTAAGCTCATTGATAATCAAATTCGTCCCTTTGGCTATCTTAGTTTGGTTGATAACCTCTTCTTAGGTTCACCAAAAGTCCTTAGTCTTCATATTAAGTCATATTACACCCATCCCATCACAACATCACATTGGCATTACACTTTGCATACCTTGGTCATAGGCATACCATAGATTTTGATCATTGTGACATTATCCTATCTACATTTTAACTATTGTCACTTTGTGTCTTTAATATTGGCACATCCTCATTTGGCATCCCTTATATCTTGAACATACCAAAAACATAGTCTAATTGCATATCCTAGTCCTAGTCTCACCTTTGCATTATCATTCCTTAGAGTTCATTTCCACTCATCCCACTTGCAAGTCTTTTTATGGTCCTAACAAGATCACAAAGGAAGACAAAGGAAATGGATTTCTTCCATCATGATGATGATGACCTTTATGATGATGATGACTATTGTCACTTTGTGTCTTTAATCTTGGCACATCCTCATTTGGCATCCCGTATATCTCAGTGAACCTCGGGGATGCATCCCCGCCCCTAGGCCCTAGCGTTCTCGGAACGGGGACGTCCCAGAGATGTGGGGACGGCGTTCCCACATCTCCGGATGCGCCACCATTTTGCTCCCTAAGGGCATGTGGGGCCCATCTACACTCTTCTATGCTATCAAAAGCCCCTCCTAACTTCAATTTTATTCACATTTGCATTTCTTCTTGTCTGCTACAGCAAGAAGAAGAAGAGTGAAGAGCTGACGAAAGAGTGATTGGAGGAGTGAAAAGAATGATTGCAAGTGAAAGAGGAGTGTCAAGGAGCAAGAAGAAGAAGAGGAAGATTCTTCAGCTTGTTGAAGAGATTTTTCAAATAAAAAGTAGGGTTTTTAACTGATTTTTTCTTTTATTTTCTGATTTTCAAAGTTCATTGTTTTAGTTTTTTGAATTTTCTGATTTTCATTTCTAAATTCTAAGTTCTTGTTGTTTCATTTTCTTGTTTCATTTCTAATTCTTGTTGTTTCATTTTCTAAATTACTTTAGATTTTGTTTTGCAATTTAAAATTTAAAATATAGATTTTTTTTTTTTAATTTAAAAGTAGGGCATAGGCTGAAACTATGTGTTTATTGAAAAAAAAAATCATTTTGTGAAATGCAGTGTCAAAATGAGCTCCCACGGTCATGAAATGAGTGAGGATGAGATGGAAATTCATTCTCATAATCCAAGACAATCAAGGTATGAACCTGAGCATGAGGATAAGCACAATGCGGGGGGTGAACATGGGTCAAATCTGGAAGGGCAAACTAGTTCCATAGCTAGTGCACCAGTTGCTACTGATTGCCCCTCCCAGCTTTTGGCAGAGTGGGCTAGGGGTCCTTATGATCCCAAATCTCCTCTCAAACAGTTTGCAACAAGAATAACAGCCCCAACATCATTAGGTGGTGGTACGAGAAAATGGAAATGCAACATTTGTGGTGATGATTGGTTTGGAAGCATCACCAGAGTTAATGCACACTTCCTCTTTTGGCCAGGAAAAGGTGTGGGAGCATGTGATTTTTTGAAGGACCCTAAAAATCTGAAATACACAATTGAGTTCAACAAGATTTAGGGTGTTGCAGATGACGTGGGAATTCCTATGCCTACTACCTTGTCTGGTAGGCAACATATTCAAACTATTCAACAGATTCAGGAGCAGCATATGCAAAGGCAGTCACATATTTCTACTCACACATCGCATCAGAGAGCAAGAACATTGCCAAGGGCAGCCTCAGGACCTTCATCCACCTATAGTGCTATGGCTGAATCGCAACAGAGCAAGGGGAAACGCAAGATGCAAAATCAGCCTAACCCCATAGCTGATTTATTTAATGTGCACCAGAAGGATCAGATAGATGATTCCATTGGTAAGTTCTTTTTTGCCAATGGAATCCCATTTTATGTAGCTCGATCTCCTTATTATAAGGAGATAATGTCGATGGTGGCGAAGGGAGGACCATCATATGTGCCACCAGGTGAGCACAAATTGAGGACAACAATCTTGGAAAACAACTATGCCAAGATCAATTCATTGATGGAGACGATGAGGGCATGTTGGGAGGATTTTGTATGCAGCATTGTTATGGATGGGTGGACAGACATTAGGCATCGTCCACTCATCAATGTCATAGTTACATGCTCAGAGGGCCCATTCTTTCTCAAGGCGGTTGATTGTTCAGGGCATCGAAAAGATGCTAATTTTCAGTTTGAGATCCTTCGCGCAGCTATTGAGGAGATTGGGCCACAAAATGTGGTCCAAGTAGTGACAAATGCAGCACATGTGTGCAGAGCTGCAGTGAGGCTTATCAAGACTACAGACATATTTGGTGGACTCCATGTTGTGTGCATGCCATGAACAATGCACTCAAGGACATGGGGAAGATTGAGTAGATTAGAGGAGTGGTCAGCAATGCTAGAGATGTGCAGATGTATATCTGCAACCACCACACTTCACATGCCATCTTCAGGAGCTTCGCGAAGGAGTTCTTGAAACCAATTGAGACTCAATATGCATCCTATTTCATTCTTTTGGAGAGAATGATTGAGTTGCAAGAGCCACTGCAACTCATGGTTATGACACAAGAATGGAATCGGTGGGATGGGGCCAGGACAAAGTAGGGGAAGAGGGTGAAGGAGATAGTGAAGAGTGATGGATTTTGGAATGATGCAAAATATATTGTTGCCATCATTGAACCAGTTGTCCAAGTCATCAAATATGGGGATGGGGATGCACCTAACCTTGGAGAGGTGTATGAGTGCATTGATTCGATGCTTGGCCAGATGAGGGCAGTTGTGCGAGAGAAGGACCCCACTCTAGCATTCTACATTGTTTACATTCAGCCTATTATTCAACGCAGATGGGACAGCCTAAACACTCCCTTGCACGTGGTTGCTTATTCATTGAATCCGAAGTGGTACATGCCTAGGCCTGGTAGAGTTACACCGATTCAGGATGATAAGGTGAAGGAAGGGTTCTTCAAGTGCATTGATAGGATGTATGATGTTGAAGATGCTGGCAACATTCGCACTGAGTGGACAAAATTTGCTACTCTTAGGGGTTACAAGGCTACGGCAAAGGCGGATATAAGAACTATAGCACAGGAGGATCCGATTTTGTGGTGGACTCGTCATGGACCGAAATCACTGACTACCACACTAGCCATTTGTTTGTTGTCTCAAGTTTCTAGTTCTGCAACTTCTGAGAGGAGAGCCCAACAACACGATGGGATGTAGAGCCAAAGGAGCCATCACAGATTGATGAGGATGAGGATGTTGCAGATTTAGGGCTGGTTGGTGTTCCTTTGGCAGATCTTGACCTTGGGGAGTCCAGTGGTTCCAGTGATGAGGAGTTTGCCAACCTCCCGAGGGATGATTAGAGGCCTCCGCCTGCTTCACTACATTTTGGCATTTTGACTTTGTAGTTTCTACATGTTTTGATATTCATATCATGCTACTCATTGTAGTCATCTTTATGATCAGATATTTAAATTTTTGATATCATATATGATATAATAGAAATCTTCCATTTGCTGATTCGACAATTGTTACATTGTAGTATTGAGTATTCTAATTTCAAATTTGAAAACTTCAATGTTCAATGTTTCATTCACTTCATTGTTAATGTTCAATGTTCAATGTTCAAGTATATTGTTATACATCTTTTCATAACTAGCATTTTAAGTACCATATGTATAGTATATAGTATATACAGCCCCCGCCCCCCCGCCGTCGTCCCCAAATTGAGGCCCCTTTGTCCCCCCGGCCCGAAAACTTGTCCCCCCGTTCCGGAAACATAGTCTAATTGCATATCCTAGTCCTAGTCTCATCTTTGCATTGTCATTCCTTAGAGTTCATTTCCACTCATCCCACTTGCAAGTCTTTTTATGGTCCTAACAAGATTACAAAGGTAGAGAAAGGAAATGGATTTCTTCCATGATGATGATGATGATCTTTACAACCTAAGTCAGAGTATTCGGCGAATCTAATCTATGATATTTGAATTTTGCTGAATTTCAAAATTTAATTAAAAATTCGTTTAAATTTGTAGTTATATTCGTACGGTATAAGCCATAAATTTTTTTCTTGTCTTTAAATGGTTTTTTACGGTTTTGAATAGATTTTTAGGGTGTCGGGATGGGAGCAATGAAGGAATGAAGAGAAATGCCTTCATCGGAAGAAACGGGGGGTCAAAAGCAACTGTGTTCATCAGCTTCTTGTTATTATACTGTTGATGTTCCAGGCTTGTCTGCCATCCATCTGAGCCGCAAGGCAACTTCTTAGATTCCCTTTCAGTAGAATGGGTATACAATAGGAGTATCTTACATTACTCACGAGAATGAAGCATCAACCAGGGATGCAACCTAAGTCAGAGCGTAAGCAGGCCCCTTTTAGCAAGCGTGATAATATAAGGTCGTCGGTGAGGAACCTAATCAGGATGTCAGCCGGAAGCGACTCCATCCCTATCCTTGCCTACCTAGCTCTAGGGGTGGAATTCTCATTAACTTCCCCGGGCGACTATAATTGTAATGTCCCCAATAGGGGTTTTGTTGAATCTATTCTCAGTTATCAATTTTCCGAGCAATGAGCCCTAGAGGATACCTTGAATTGATTTCGTCCTTGGTTTGATTGTTGAACCTTTCTTAATTCTCCAAACCATGATCTCATGAATATAAATAACACTTAATTAAATATATCTCTCATAATTTATCTCATATCCAATCTGCTGCTTTATGAAGATTTCTGATTGATTTTTCTATCTCTCTTATTCCCCAATGATTATTCCAAATGACATCACACCTTAAATTGTTCGATATGCAGAAATCTTATTATTTTTCCCAGCCACGATGTATAATAATATTCTTGCTGCAGATAATATATTTCTCCCAAAATCATTTCAATCTGCTGTTCTGAAATGTGTATAAAAACTTAATCCCCTTCCATGATCTTTATTGACATATCTTCATCTATTTCTTACATTCTCTATCATTCTACACTTCATGATTGATATTTCTTCATATATTTATTGTTCTCATATATATATATTCTATACACTCCATTGTTACATTTTATTTGATTCTCCTTTGATAACCTTAATATATATTCTATTCTCATTGCTCTTCACTCTAATATTCCTTCAAAACTTCTGTTGTGTTTTAATGATGTGTCTTTTATTCTTCCCCATAAGATCTGCCCCTATATTTCTGCTTTTTTTTTATTCACCTAATCTTTTCCTACCTCAAAATTTCTGTTGCATATTCTTTTATTCATTTCCATTATCCCTTTCCAATTCTATTCGATGCCTTGCTTTATTCTATAAAATCTGAATTTATAGCTTCTCCCACTATGGAGAAGAGGTGCGATCATTTAGAAAGAGTCGTGCTCTTTTGTTAGTGAGCACTTATGGAAAGTTACACCTTTTCACTAATATTCCTTAACCGCTGCCTTAGGGGTTGCTTTATTGTGGACAGGTTTTTTCTTATTTCTTATTGAAATTAACTGTTTCTTTAAAATATATTTATTATTATTGTTTTATATTTTATTTTATTGTCTTTTATTTTATTTTATTTTATTTCAATTAGTTTATCATATAAATTATTAATTCAATATTTATTTTATTATTTAATTTTTTCAATATTTATATTTATAATTTTGTAGATAATAATTATAATTATAATAGTGTTTTATATTCTTGTATCTTTAATATTTATTTTATTATCATTTTAAATTGTTAATATTTATATATTTATAATTACAATATTATCTCATGATAAATGTAATTATAAAAATATTAGAACGATGATATTTTCTTTTATAATCTTATTATGTATTGTGTTATTTGTTTGCACTTATCTATATCTCTGGGTGTTCTAATTTCGGGGACATGACAATAATTAATCCCCAAAACTATCTATATCCATTTTAGCCAATCTTGTTCGAGTATGTTCCGAACGCTTGCCTCTAGTAATTCTAAGCTTCCATCAATCTGAGTTGCCATTAATCATATGCCCGAAAGGGTATTATTTATTTGACCCAAACAAACAGAATCTATACAAGAATGCTCCCGAAATCGAAATAAATAGGATTATGGATGGCTAATATATTGAAGGGTTGCGAAATTTGGCTTTGAAATTTCGCTTTATCACAAGATATAAACTATAAATTATATTATATTAAAAAACTGTTAGTTTATAATTTATATTATTATAAATTATAAACTATATTAATAACTTATAATTTATATTGATTAATATATATTTATATTTTTAATGATATAACTTTTAACATATTAAAATTAATTAAATATATACTGATACAAAATTGTAATATTAAATTAATTTAAATATAATTTAATTTTTGTAATGATTTCAAATCTATTTTTCAATGTTAAACTATTGACAATTTTGTGGATATATTACTTATATTTATAAAAATTAAATTAAATTACATAAGCCAAATTTAATCCGAATTTTTTACTTTTTGAATTTTTTCCTTGTCGAACTTCATTCGAATTTCAATGTTGCCAAACTCGAATTCGAATTTGAACCTTGTAACTTAGTTTAAAACTACACTGGCAGCATGAACTTTGGCTCCTCTTCCAATCAAGCACCTAGGCCATTGTTGAGAAGTTGTTGAAGATGATTTAGCATTGTTGTCATTAATGTCAAAACCTTGGATTCGGAAGGTTGTGCTCTGGATGATGTACAGACTTGATCTATCCTATTGTTTGCTATGATGTTGCGTTGTGTGGAGATTATCCTTGATTCAGAGATGGCAATATTCCTTTTTGGGATATTTGTTGAATTCAATTGATGCAGTATAATGAAGACTAGTCTTTTGATGATGGTTGTTGTACTCAAAGCTTACTCTGGGTAACCTTGCTATCTGGAACTTCAAGTAGCATGTTACATGTTTTGGTATGTCAGATTGTGTTTCTCTGGTTGATACTGAAATTGATGATAATCAAGATTTGTTCTTGGTTCTGGTGTTCCCATCAAATGAATGTTGATCAATATTTGGTCTTAGTTGTGGTGTTCCCATCGAATCCGGAATATATCTCATATAATTCAATGTTAGCTATCTTTTGGTAATAATGCTATATCTTATGTATGACCCATGTATGGGTCCCGATGTAACGTGGTAAGAAGATCCTTATGTGCGACCTATCTTTTGGGTCTGGTGTTAGCATGCAAGGTCTTATTGAATATTTCAAGCTTGTTCTTCATGCCAACATGTTTTGTGGTGATCTAAATTCAAATGGTGTTTGATCGACTTAGAAGACTAAAGATATTATGTGGCCGACTTAATTTTGTTCTACGAGTATACATGTATATATATAGAGAGAACATCTTTTTTGATTGAAAATATAGATGCATGGAAGTAGTATGATGTGTGTGAACAGATAGAAGAGTGTGAAGGAAGGAGTAATTTGTTTTGGCAGAAAGTTGTGCGACGGTTGTGGAAGGAAGGTGTGCAAAAGATTCTTAACCGGATCTGTTGTGGACAGAAATTGTGCTCTTAACTGGAACTAAATGCATGCATATGTAGATGCAACTTCATCAGTTCACTTTTGTCAGTAAGACAATTTTGTAATTTGTTGTTGTGTATTTGGGCAATACGCCCACCGGTAGTGAGCAACTTGGCAGTGAGCCTCTGTAAAAATCACCGTAACCGGTGTCACCTTAACCGGTGCTTTATAATTCAGAATTAGCATTCTCCATGGTTTTTCCCTTCTTGGGTTTCCACGTGAATTTTGGTGTTCATTGTGCTTGGTGTTATTATGTGCATTCACGTTCTTATCTATTTGATTATATTCTGATTGGTATAAGTCTGCTCCAGATTAAATAAAGAAAAGAAAATTATTTTAAGATAACTAATTCACCCCCCCTCTCAGTTATCCCGACTATTCAACAATTGGTATCAGAGCTTGGTCCCTTGCAAATAGAGCTTAACTGCTTGAGGGAGATCTTGGCAGTTTGAACAGATGGCAAGAGATTATTACTTTGAGGAAGAATTGAAGTCAATATTGAGTGATATGGAAAGTACAGAATCTGAAAATGAAGAGTTGAAAGAAAATCTTAAGGAAGCAAATGCTTGTATCTCAAACCTAGGCGAACAAATCCGGAAATTCAAAGCAAGACACAGAGAGGTCAGCGAGGAATTAAAGGAGTCAAAGGAAAGTATTGATAATTTAAAACTACAGTTGAATGAATGCAAAAAGACTAAAGAAGATCTCAAAGACACCATCAAATAGAAAATGGAAGAATGGAAGAAGACTGAAGAAAAGTTCAACGATACCATCAAACAGAAATCAAAAGAAATGAGAAGTTAGATCAAGAGATAAGAAGGTTGAAATATGAAGCAAGAGTATGTGAAAGTAGCATGATTTTGGATCAACTCTTGTCCCTACAAAAATGTTACAAGGATAAAGGAGGACTTGGATTCACCAGTGATAGCTCAAATCAATCGTAACAAGCAAGGTCCAGAACTCTAGAACATCTACAAAAAGACCTTCGATAAGGCAACCAAATGCTCAAACGTACTTATCATTCAATGGTCATTGTTTTCTATGCAAGAAGTTTGGACATAAGGATGTAGAATGTAGAAGCAAGATGGAACAGAATACTCAATGCTTTAACTGTCACAAGTTTGGTCACAAAGCAAGTCAATGCAGAAATGAATTATCTAATCCGGCAAGAAGGAATGGAATGAACAATCTCTTTCATGATTATTGCTATTTATGCTATGGTTATGGTCACAAAGTTGATCAGTGCAGACCTAGGGTTCACTCATCAAAGTCAAGACAAAGATGTTACAAGTGCAGTCAACCCGGACATTATGCTAACACATGCAGATATGTTGCTCTGGAAGAGTCTGGGAACAAAAAGAAAGTTGCAGAGTCAAATGAATCTAAGAAGAAGACGATCACAATTTGGAGGAAAAAGGAAACAAGTGTGGAGAACACTTTCGTGGTACCGGATCTCGATACGAGCCCTATCTGTAATTGAGCCAAACTGTCTTGGCTCAGGGGGAGTTTTGCAATGCATATCCTGTCAGTTCCCCCTCTCCGAAGAAAGTTTGATGTGTTTCCGGCATGACTAAGCTGGATCTGGATGACGTTGAAAAATGAAAGTTAATCCGGCTGATTGAAAAGCAAAGTACAATTGTTGGCGTCATCAATGTGCAATTTTGGCGATGAAATCATTATGAGTAATTAAGGATAAAAGGCGGAGTTTTCAAAATCATTTCTCACAATTTGCAAAAAAGAAGAAGAAGTTTCATAGAGCGATAAAAGTTTGAAGAAGGTAAGCACAACGACAAAATCCATTGGCAGAGGATCGTGTGGCAGTATTCCGCTTAAGCTAAAGGGAGTAGAGTTGGATGAGTTTGATCATCGGAAGATGAAAGAAATGGAACGAGGGTTGAAGACGGATGAATTGCAGAACGTAAGTGCTCTAGGTATGGATTTATGGGGAGAATTTCCCTGGTTTGCAGACAAGGAATCTATCTTGTTCCTGTTGAGTCGATTCAAGGATGGCAACATTGTTTTGGACAAACCCTATCCAATCACAAAGGAAGCCATTGAAGCTATTACTGGTTTGTGCAGTGTTGGTGACCTCCTTGGGAAGAAAACAATGAAATACAGAGATGTGGAGGAACTTACTAGTATCGACAAAGACCCTCGAGCTCTACTGATAAATACCATTGTTGACCCTGTAGTAAGGAATGTTGCTTACGGCATCACTTATAAAATCTATTTCAAAAATCATGAAGGTTTTACTTCGGCTATTGTTGTATATCTTGCATACATGATGGTGAAGGAAAACAAGCAATTTGATTTGTGTAGCCTAGTAATGGAAAACCTAATTGAGAATGTCAGAATGTCTTTCGTTGAGAGTTATCATTTCCGGTTTGGGTCTTTGCTCACATGTTTGGTATTTTACTTTCTGAGTTCATTACCGGCAAAAGAGAATGTTAAGTAGAAGTTTGGCATCCCTGTCGGAAAGCAAGTTTACAGGTATTTGGAGTGTATGGAAGATAAAGCAAGTACATGCAAAGTCTATTTCTCATCCTTGTTGAGGGAATTGTGCTCCGATGTGATAGTATCCAGTCAGTTTGAGGAGGTTTCCTCCTCCAGTAAGGAGTTGGAAGTCGTTATTGGTGGTTCCCCTCTGAAACCTAAAAAGAGGAAAGTTAACACACAAGATGTCATCACTATCTCAAAAGAAAAGGAGAAGGAAGAAGAGTCTCTACCTGGATCTGACTCTCTCGATCCAGATGAAATTCGATTGATGTTGAATGAAGGTGATATGAAGAAGGTTGGTGAAATGTGATGTGCCTACCCTCCAATGAATAGACTTAAAATTGATGACGCTTTCGTTGATTATTTGCTCAAGAAGGGTATTACTACTTCAGATGTTTCTAACTCATTATTGGATAATCTAGTAGAAGTTGTTGAAGAAAGAATGTTGTTGGAAGGACTTGACGGATATAAGTTCAAAGCTATGGTTGAGAGAGGATGTTTCAAAGCTAAACAGAAGTTATCCAAACTCATTGGTGAGACAAGAGAATGCATTAAGGAGATGTCTGACATCTACAAGTGTTGTCTCTGGTGGCATGCAGTTGTTGATAATTTTAGATGCAGAATTAAAGCTATTGAACTTGAGAGGAATAATATTGGAAAGAATTTTGATTTCTTCAAAGATAAAGATGGAAAACAGAGAATAAGAGTTGGTGAGTTGCAAGCGGAGCTGTTGATTATTCAGAGGCAAAGGGAAGATGTGGTTAGAACTTTCTGGTTGGTTAAAGAAATTGTTGAGGTTTAGTTGGATCATATCTCCAGGATACTTTTGATGCAGAAGATTGTGAACGACAGTACCGATCTCCGAACTGGTCATCCTCATTTACGTTGTTGACTTTGTTGGATAGCATGTGTACCAGAATGGATTCTACAGTGCTAGCTTGGAAGAAGATTCTTCCAACTGTGAGAGAAAGGTACAAGAAAAAATTTCAAGTGAAAAGTGTTATTTTTACTTGAGTTTTTGAATGTTCAAATTTTGGCCCTTTGCCTTTTATGGCAAAAAGGGAGAGAAAAATGAAAACAAAAAGAAGAATTGAATTGTTGGACAAAGGGGGAGTTTTGAATTTTTGGAATTTGCAGCTTTGGAGTTGGAGTTTTTGGAGTTTTGTATTTTTGAGTTTTTGTTGTTTTGCCATCAATGCCAAAGGGGGAGATTGTTGAGAAGTTGTTGAAGATGATTTAGCATTGTTGTCATTGATGTCAAAACCTTGTATACGGAAGGTTGTGCTCCGGATGATGTACAAACTTGATCTATCCTATCGTTTGCTATGATGTTAGGTTGTGTGGAGATTATCCTTGATCTGGATATGGCAGTATTCCTTTTTGGGATATTTGTTGAATTCAGTTGATGCAATATAATGAAGACTAATCTTTTGATGATGGCTATTGTACTCAAAGCTTACTTCAGGTAACCTTGCTATCTGGAACTTCAAGTAGCATGTTACATGTTTTGGTATGTCAGATTGTGTTTCTCTAGTTGATACTGAAATTGATGATAATCAAGATTTGTTCTTGGTTCTGGTGTTCCCATCAAATGAATGTTGATCAATATTTGGTCTTAGTTGTGGTGTTCCCATCGAATCTAGAATATATCTCATATAATTCAATGTTAGCTATCTTTTGGTAATAATGCTATATATTATGTATGACCCATGTATGGGTCCCGATGTAACGTGGAAAGAAGATCCTTATGTGCGACCTATCGTTTGGGTCTGGTGTTAGCGTGCAAGGTCTTATTGAATATTTCAAGCTTGCTCTTCACGCCGACATGTTTTGTGGTGATCTAAATTCAAATGGTGTTTGGCCAACTTAGAAGACTATGAAGATATTATGTGGCCGACTTAATTTTGTTCTACGGGTATACATGCATATATATAGAGAACATCTTTTTTGATTGAAGATATAGATGCATGGAAGTAGTATGATGTGTGCGAACAGACAGAAGAGTGTGAAGGAAGGAGTAATCTGTTTTGGTAGAAAGTTGTGCGAAGGTTGTGGAAGGAAAGTGTGCAGAAGATTCTTAACTGGATCTGTTGTGGACAGAAATTGTGCTCTTAACCGGAACTGAATTCATGCATATGTAGATGCAACTTCATCAGTTCACTTTTATCAGTGAGACTATTTTGTAATTTGTTATTGTCTATTTCGGCAATGAGCAACTTGGCAGTGAGCCTTTGTAAAAATCACCTTAACCGGTGTCACCTTAACCAGTGCTTTATAATTGAGAATTAGCATTCTCTGTGGTTTTTCCCTTCTTGGGTTTCTACGTAAATTTTGGTGTTCATTGTGCTTGGTGTTGTTATGTGCATTCATGTTCTTATCTGTTTGATTATTTTTCTATTGGTATTAAGTCTGCTCCGGATTAAATAAAGAAAAGAAAATTATTTTAAGATAACTGATTCAGGCCCCCTCTCAGTTATCCAGACTGTTCAACAGGCCACATAATCCTTTTGACAAATACAAGACTAAGGACATAACTGCGCATGAAATAGTGGCAGCCTCCCATGACCCCAATGTAGCACGATTTGTGGATGAGATAGTGGCACTAGACCCTCAAAGATTCTTAGCAAAACTTTTGCATAATGGTGCCAAACTACCCCATGGTTTTGATGTTAACACACTTCAAGCAGAACCATCACCAAACAAACAAAGCCAAGGACTTGATACATCTACTTCTAAAGGTCCCATCCCACAAATAAATGTTTCTATGCCTTTAGGAGGGTCAACACAAAATTCAACAACAATCCACACGACACTATTTGGAACACAAGCTATCACAACCAATGACACAAGCCTTTGGCCATACATTCAATCCATTTGGAACATCCCATACCATGAATGCATCATCATCAAATCCTTTTGATAGAAAGGAGAGGACAAAGATTCATATTCATGGATCCAAGAAACCAATAAACACTTCAAATACCAACACATCCCAAGGTCCTAACACAAGCATTCCCCAACAAACCAACACACAAGGGCCTTTAGACCAATATGGCAACCAAAACACAAAAGGTCAAAATACTCCCAACCCATTTCAAATGCAATTCAATACCAACACCTAACACATTCCAACTCACACTACACACATCCCTCAAATTCTAACTCAAATCCCACATATCCAAACACAAATTTTGTCATACACTAATAACATTCCAAAACAAAACATACCATATACACCTAGAGTCAACACCAACACATCCAACCGACATATTGGATTGCAAAACACAAACATGGGCCCCTATCACAATACAGTTGCAAATGTCGTGGACACGTCACTTACTCAATATGATGTCTTAGCCAATCAAATGCTCGCCTTACAAAAAGAAGTGGAAAATATGCAAATATTGACCAAAAAGACTTACTCAACACAAGAGTTATGTCCGTACCCATTTCACAAAATTTTATACATGCCTCCTTTTCCTCCTAACTATTTCATGCCAAATTTGCCCAAGTATAGAGGAAAGGGGAATCCCACCGAAAATGTAAGAGAGTTCCACATAGCTTTGATAGACATTGTATCTGAACAGACATCTTATGAGACTATTTCCTAGGAGTCTCGCAGGACAAGCACTAGAATGGTTTGCCCATCTACCTCCAGGCATACGAACATGGGATGACCTAGCCGACAAATTTATCGCTCACTTTGCCTGTAACATTGAAAATGGCATCACCATAGCCACCTTATGTCACACAAAACAAGAAGAAGGTGAGTCACTCATAACATTCTTCCAATGATGGAAGAGCTTGGGTAGTCAATGTCCTGTCGTTGTCCTGTTGACGTCCCTGAGAAACAAAAGATTGTCATGTTCGTAGAAAACTTGATCACAGATCTCAAATATCAACTGCAAGCCCATTGTTGCACCACATTCGCTGACCTAGTGGAAAAAGGCACCATACTTGAGAAGGACCTTATTACGAAAGGGGAACTTAAGACATACAACAAAACTCAAAATGCCCAAGGAACATCAAACGACAAAAGTAAATATTGTGCATGCAACAAAAATGTCACAAATGATGGAGTTGTCGATGCAAAGGCAATACATACCAATCCTACGATCACACTCAATGGACCTAACACATCAAACAACCCACCTCGTGTCCCTGAACAAGCAACAAATGCCCTTCAAAACACTCAAGAAGAAAGATCTCAAAGGAAATTTCCCACAAGACGCAAGTACACCCCCTTAGGGGAATCAATTGAATCAGTCCTCAAACAACTCTTGCAGTCAAAAGTCATACAACTTTCTAAGGAAAAACTTTATGATCCATAGCAATTTAAACCTTCATGGTGGGATGACAATGCCTTTTGTGATTATCATCGTAGCAAAGGACACTCAACTTCGTCATGCAGACAACTTAAGAACATCATTCAGGACCTAATTGAAAAAGGTGTCATAAAAACTCGATAATCAATAGCAGACCTCCAACAATGATCATACAATTTTTAAGAACTCATTACAAGACCATGGGACAATTAAGGCCCCCAATTCGAGTACATAGACCAATAATCAAGCCAATTATACCCATGTTGCTTTTGACTACACTACCACAAATCACATCTGAGTCGCAGATAACCATGTCAACACCATTACCATTAAAAAGCCACCACAATGTGCAATAAACACATGACGAACCAAGGTGACTGTCCAAGGCGCTCCCCCAAAACAACAACCAAAGTCCCAATATAACCTATTGGACCACTTGCGGAAAACGCCTGCTCAAATATCCATCCTTGAGTTGCTTCATCTCTCTCCCGAGCACAGAGTTGTCCTTGACAAAGCTTTACAAGACACCTCTCTCCCAACTGACCTTGATGTCAATCACTTCTAGGAAATGGTGGGCTACTTAGCTAAAATTCGCTATGTCACTTTTTCAAACCAAGACTATTCATCCCAAAAGTCCAATCACAATGATCCTTTGCACCTAGAAGTCTTCGTTCATAAACATAAAATCGGACGAGTCTTGGTAGACAGTGGAGCAGGATTAAACATTTGACCCTTAAAATGGTTAAGGCATTGGGCTTCTCTGAAGCATGTGTGGACACGACAAAGAGCATTATCATAAAAGCGTATGACAATGAAGAGTGTTCTTTCAAGGGTGTCAGAAACAATACCAATCAGAGTTGGGCCCGCAACATTGGATACCACATTCCAAGTCTTGGACCTTGATCTCCCTTACAATCTCCTCCTCGGCCAACCATGGATTCACGCTATGAAAGTCGTCCCATCAACACACCATCAATGCCTAAACTTTCCCCACAATGGCACTAAGATTACAATAGCTGGCGATCCTAACCCCTTACAGTATTGCAGCAATCTAAGAGGGACTACTCAATTCCAAGTGCCTATCAACCAAGAAGCTTCTTCCTCCACCTCATCACATTACATTGATCCATCTTCCTTGGTCAAGTCATCTACTTCATTTACCGCACCGTTAAACACCAAGGTCCAAGTCCACGACATGGGATGTGGAGAACATCGTATGGATAGATCATTCGCCACTGAGAATGTTAATGCTGCTAAGGATAGCCAGACTTCCAACAACGATGTCAAGTCAACTTCAAAAGGTGTGCAAACAGATGGTCATGCCTGGATTGAAACTTTTTGGCATCCTGATGACACCTTTGTCTTTGCCATATACGTTCACGAACATATTCAAAGTCATCCCTCTCCATCTCATGACTCTTCCACTTCATCTTTTGAGCCATCATCCTTCCATCTCGGCCATCTTGGGCTAGGGTATGCAGCCCCTATTGTTGCCTCTACTGAGTCATCTTGCCAATTCGTTAAAAATGTGCAAGCTTCTTTTGACGTTAACAGTATCGACAAGGATAGTCTCGAAGAACCCATTGAGTGCATCACCAATCTCTTCCATGAACCACACGCTCCTATCATTTCACCCATCCCATTTGACTTGTCCATTTCGCTCACGTCCACCCATCACATAGACATGGATCGACAAGTCGAAAATAACAAGGATCAAGTTCAAGAATCAAAGGCGAGCGTGCCTTCTTTAAGAGGAGATCTAGCATCAAAACAAAATATGCCAAGAAAGAATGATCAAGACAAGTCCTCTAGTCAAAATGAAAAGCTATTGGACAAATCAAAGATAAAAATACAAGTCAAGAATGAAAATCAAAAAGCATTGGTCTCCATTAAAGCTCCTTCATCAAAAATAACTTGGGGCATCTATCAAGGCAAAATGACAAATGAAGAGCTTGTTGATCCAACGTCTCCACTTTCAATCATTCCATACACTCCACCAAATCCATCCATATCCACACATTTGTCATACCATTCCATCTCCCTTGGCGATGTTTTTTGATGGACCTTTGACGACGACCCCTTCACGTACCTTAACTCATTCGTCACCCAAACTCCTTTTTGGATGAAGTTTGATGGCCCATGTAGTGTGCACAATAGGAATCATATTCTAGTTTCAGAGAGCCATGTCAAAAACCTGAAAAATACAAAAAAAAAATCAAAAACATAGTCACCCCGATGAAAACCTAGCAAATAGGCATCTTGGTGACACCAAAAAATCAAAAAATCAAGCATATAGTAAAGACAAACAATTCGTCCAATAGTGAAAACCACTTCGGTAGCGTTTTGGATAAGTACCATGGTGAAAACCTTGCAAACAGGCGCCATGTGTAGTCGATCTTTGCTCTATCGTCTACAATCATTCTATCTGATTTCCACTTTCATTCCTAATAATCATAATTACCAAGAGATACGTCTCCCCCCCTCGGAGACGACGACGCGTCTCCGGTACCGGAGATGACTCTTGCCACCTAGAGACTTCTGTCGGAGTTTCCTGAGTACCCTGTCGTCTCCCGTTGCAAAAAATGACATCTCCCGCAAAAAAAACCTAAAAACTTTATAACATTTGAAACTTTCAAAATTAAAGCATAATGTATAGTGTTTGTTTGATGCGACTAAGACTCTCGACCACGGTTTAGGCGATAACATTGCTCATTGTTGCTTGTGTTGTCGTTTGAGGAAGGCCACGCTAGAGTTCTAGCCGTCGCCGCCAGGTAAGATGGCCTTAGTGATTTACCCCCAATCCTACTACCAACAGAGGAACTTGAGTTAGAGAGTGATGAATATTTGGAGAGCATCATAGCTGAGGACCTTGACATGGATGATCATGATTTGGTGTAGATAATAGATTTCTGATTTTTGTTTTTTGTTTGTGTATGAGCCTATCAAAATATCAATATTTCTGAATTTCAATATGTAATCGAATATTAAATATCAAATATGCAAATGTCGAATCAAAATGTGAACTATGATTATGAAATATGAAGTATGAACTCTTAGACTCTTTGATTGAATGACATTTGTGTATTTAAACTTAATGTTCATTGTTAAACTTTACTATTGCTCTTGTTTTGAAAGTTCAATGTCATCATATTTTCTATAAATTATTAATTTTTTTATATTTTTAATTTTTATTTATAGTCAAAAAATGGCGTCTCCAAGTACCCTGTCTCCAATTTTCAAAAAAAAGTCATATCGGTACCAGTACCAATCTCCTGTACCAGTACCAGTATCAGTCTCGCAGCAACTATGCTAATAATTCACCTTCACACTTTATCCCGTCATCCCTAATAATGCTTCGTTGTCCTTTCCATAACCTGGAACGATTGACATTATGCGTCTTTTCGCCTTCCATATCTACCTACCATAACGCCTATCCAATTCTACCCCTAATAAATTGGTCTTATATCCAACTGGGGGCAAGTCCTTAACCTACATCTTTATTGGATCCTACACTTGTCGTTGGAGGTCACAATATCCCAAAATGACAAAAAAATCATAAAACGCCAAAAAAAAAAAAAAAATCATAGAACCTCAAAAAAATCATAAAACCTCAAAGAGACAAAAAAATCATAAAACCTCAAAAGGACAAAAAAATCAAATACGTCAAAAATCCAACAAAAAACAATCAAATATTCCCAAAAATCCAAAAAAATCAAATCATGTCAAAAACACAAAAACATCCAAATAGCTTTCAAGAATCCCAGAAACAGAGTCAGTATCAAGTCATGTCAGTCATAAGTACAGTCGAACTATGTTGCCTTTGCATGTATAACGTAGGCAAAGCCTTCTGTCAATGAGCCTCTGAGACACTAGGTCAATCCTTTAGGCTTTGTTGCACAAGGTCAATCGAGAGTCAATCCTTAGTCAATAAAAACAAGGTCAAGTCATGTCGAACTACGAGGTCTCTGTGAATTGTTACATAGGCAAGGCCATTAGTCGATGAGCCTTCGAGACCCGAGGTCGATCCTTTAGGGTTTGTCGAGTCAATCAAAATAAATCGGACATTGTCATTAGACACAAACAATCATCAAAACCTCAAATAGATCTTGAATCAACAGATAAACTATCCAACTAGTCTTCAAGTCTAATCCGTCAAACATCAAATCAACATCAAACATTAAACCATGTCATTTGTCTTATACAAGATGTGTCCTTCCTAAAACCAGACATTGTCAGTTATCAACTTTGTCATTTTCCTTATACAGGTGGTTGCATGGTCGAAACTACACTTGACATCTTATATGACATGTTTCCTCTCCTGAAACCAGGCATCAATTAATCAATCAGTCAATCAATCTCATCAAACTTATCAACAAACAACCAATGGCAAACGATCTAAATGGTTGTTGACTTTGTTAGTCTAGTTTGTCTTATCTTCTTTATTTGTTTTTTGGTCATGTCACTACCTACCTCGAGGATGTCCCACGAAGGATTTAGAGGAGCGATGATGTCTCATGACCTGCTTTTTCTTTGACCATTGAATGTAGATTGTCTTGACAAAAAGAATGGGGCAACTTCGCTCCTAGTACGAGTAATGGCATTCCTTGTCTGATGACTGTCTGTTTTCGCAAGTGGATAACTTTGCACACCTTGGTCTATGTCATACCACAGTGTTTATTGTCCATTTGTCATATTTTAATGCCTAATGATGAATAAAAGCAAAGCCTAACATCTATCAAGCAAAATATCAATCTTTCTTTGTCTCCACTAACTCCATGCTAACATCCATTTTCTCTCGCTAACATTTCTTTTGTCAATCCTTGCATTTGTCCACTACCAAATTTTCTTATCGGAATAATTTTTCAAATTTTTCGAAAATTGGCAAAATTTTTCGAGGGGCATAGGTCTACCTCATTTTTCTTATCAACACATTGAGGCATATTTTGAACTGAATTTCTTTGACACAACGTGATAAACTACATTGTATCAAAGAGGGGCAAAATGTAGACACTAAAAATTGTCCTTCGCCTGCGAACACCATTTTTCCTTGTCAATCCTCTTTCTTCCCTAAATAATTAAATAATTGCAATTATTTATTTATTGTCTAAAGTCACATTATTCTATTAATTAAATAATCCTAATTATTTAATTAATTCATTTCTTTCCTTTTATTTCTTCCCTTGATTAATGAAATAAATTATATTTATTTAATTACATCACTAATGTCCACTTTCTTTCTATAATTAAATAAATTCTTATTTATTAATTATTATCATATTCTAAGCACATGTAGTTCAATGACGGGCTCCAACGGTCATTTGCCCTCTGTGGATGTTGGTAGGGTTTCGACGGAGCCGAAGCATCTGGCCAAGGCTTCGCAAGGGAAGCTTGGTGTCTCTATGACGGACAAAGACTACAGTATTTTAAAGGAAGGAGATGTTTGCAATAAGGGGGATCACCGTAGGAAGATTGAGAGGCGCGGTGGAGACCTGGCATCAGGGAACGGCGGCCAGACTCAAGGACAACAGAACTTGGCTACGGCAAGAAGGGTTGGAGCTAGCAACGAGCCTTTATTGCCCAAAACAGAGGGGACATCGTGCCAAAACAGAAGCTCTGGGGGGGTGAATGGTGGGGATCATGCTTCCCTTTCCTTTTCGAAATCAATCACTATGGAATTAGTTGGAGAGTTGGAGCAAGAAGTTATCTGCAATGAAAAAGTTTTCTCTGGGTTGGGTCTGATTGGGAGATTCAGGGAGTTCTGGCCAAGAATGAATGACCTTCACCAGTGGATCTCAAACTCCTGGAAACCTCTTTTGGATGGGTATGTTCAGATTTATCCAATGTCTAAAGGGTTTTTACTGTTGTTTTTGAAAAAGAACTGGACAAGAAGAAGATTCTTTGTGATTATCATTGGGACTGGGATGATAAACACACTTTGATGTTAAAGCCATGGCATTCGGATTTCAACCCAGCCACTAAAACTTTTGAGAGTATTCCTATTTGAGTGAAACTTCCCAACCTCCCCCTGCAGTTCTGGTTTGATTCTTGCTTGGAAGCTATTGGAAACTCTCTAGGTAACTTTTTAATAGTGGATGAGGATTCTTCAAATCTTTTACATTCGACTTATGCACGAATCTTGGTAGAAATGAATGTGTCCAAGGTGCCTCCAGAGGAGATTCAGTTGAAGTATTCGAAAGGTTGTTGGGTGCAGCCACTGGACTATGAAGGGATACCTTTTAGGTGTAGAATCTATCATCAAACGAGCTATTTGGCAGCTGAATGTGCAAAACTCAGAACTAAAAAATCTGCTTCTTGGTGGAAAGATGCCTCTGCCTAGCACTACATAGTGGAGAAACGAGGGGAAAAACAAGTGAGCCCCCAACCTAAACACACTGAGGAGGAGAATCGAGCAAGTGTAGAAGAGGAACGTCGGCCAAGAGAGGAACCGAAGCAAGACGGGAAGACACTAGGACAGGAGAATAGAAGGAAGGAGCTACAGCAGGACAAGGTGACCCCAATTCAGGTGGAGACTGTGGCAAAGACTAGTTAAAAACTAGGCGTCAAAATTGGGGCTGCAACACTTGAATGTAGAGAAAAGAAAGGTGTGGTGAGGTCACAGGAGATAAAGGCTGGAGAACGGATGGTTGATGAACAGCATTAGAAAACAGGTTGCAGTGAGGATGGAGCCTAAAGGAGCCCACGGGAACCTCCTTTGGATTGGCAAAAGAAGGCAGCAAGGGTGGAGGATGGGTGGCAAACAGTAATGGAGAAGAAATCAAAGAAGGTGAAAAAGAAAGCGTTTGCAACGGTTCTTCGTTCTCAGTCCAAAGGAAGATTTAAAACAACTTCAGGCTCTTGATCTATTTTTAGATCTTTGAGGTTTTTGTGTTGAAGCATGTTAACAAGTAATATTGAGCTTTCTTCTGTTTCGGGTGGTTTAAGCTGGAATTGGGGGTTTTGGTGTTTGGGTGTCATCAATGGATTTGTTGGGGTTTAGAAAGGTCTATTATTGAAGTTGTACTCGATTTTATTATGCAATCTTTTTTCAATTTTCAATAAATAAATAAACTATATTACCAATCACAAAAAAAAAAAATTATTATCATATTCTACTATAATTAAATAATTATTTTAATTATTTAATTATTCATTGGCCTCTTCTTCTATAATTAAATAAATTTTATTTATTTAATAATTTACTAATTTGTCTTTTTCCTCCACTTTTGAATTAAATTATTATTTAATTAAAAAGTCAACTTTCCCTCTTCTTCTCTAATTAAATAATTGTTTTGATTATTTAATTATTCACTTTCCCTCCTAAATAAATAAATAATTATTTTAATTATTTAATTATTCATTGGCCTCTTCTTCTACAATTAAATAAATTTTATTTATTCAATTATTTACTAGTTTGTCTTTTTCCTCCAATTTTGAATTAAATTATTATTTAATTAAAAAGTCAACTTTCTCTTCTTCTTCTATAATTAAATAATTCTTTTAGTTATTTTATAATTATTTAATTTTCTCCAACAACCTCTTTTTTGTGCCAACCTCTTTATCTGTGTCATTCTTATCTGTTCACATCTCAATTAATTTACACCCTTGATTGAATTATTTTATAATTTAATCTCAACCGCCCATCCTTAACCAAACCCTATCTTTGCCCTAATTTAGCCTTAACCCTATTTCATACTACATCTTTCAATCTTGGCCATTGATTTTCATGTCATTTTGGCTTTTAATCTCAGCCCTTCATCCAAATTTGGTTTTTTATAAAAGAGACCTATCATTGTCATTTTAACCAACCTAGTTTGTGCATGAGTACATGTTGCTAAGGAAACAACTACAATCTTCAATATTTTGCTATCACTGTCATTAGGCTACTATTACATACTCAAAATTTGAGAGCAATTAAGTACATCAAGCAAAATGGAGGACAATGGAGGTGAATCAACCATGGCATAGGTAATATTGCTTTATGTTTTATATATCCATGTTGGATTGTGCTTCATTGTTGGTTTAGGGATTTATGGTTTTAGATTTGATGTTTTATAACCTTAACCTAAATTTTACCCTAGATTATAGCTAGGTTTGATGCCATGGCTAAAGAAACATGTGGATCTACTATGAAGATCCTCTAATGTAAAAAATCTTGCAGACTAATATCTAGGGGCAATTGGGTTAAGAGAAGGTTTGGCCAAACCCTGATGGGAGATGGAATGGTGTTGATGTCCACCCATGGAAAGTCTCTTCAAGGTGGTTTTCGAAGGGTAAGTGGATAGGCAAGAGAATCTTCATTATCATTTTTAATAGGCCAATAAGAATGAGAACCACTACCAAGAGCTTGGCAAGGGCTTGGGGTTAGGGTTATTGAATTACTATATAATGAAAACTTTCCTTAAGTAACCTCTGCAAGTGGTTTTTTCCTCTTGGAATGTGATGGTATAGGTGTTTTGAATGAATACTTGGATGAAACAAAATAACAAATGGATGAAAAAGTGGGATGTGAATATGCATGAATGTCCAAGCACAAATCAAGAAATAAAAAAATATGTGAAAGAAAAATATAAAAATACTATATGGACAAAACAATCAGGGCTAAAAAAATATTACTATATCAAAGAATTTAAACCCAAGGGGGACCATGAGGAAAAAGCCTATATAGGAGTGAATATTAAATGGAAAGCAAAGATGTTGATAGCTCAATTACGAACTAGTTCACATCATCTTAGTGTTTACTCATGGGAATGAATTCCAACGTACTATGAGAGTAAACGGGAATAACTTACAGAACATAACACACGTACTAGAACACAATGCACAGAATAATCATACTGCCTTAATTGATAGAATGTATGCAAGTACAACCATCTGTACTATAACAGTGTAGCACAAGTACATAACAGAATAGTCTCCAGAATTATAGCATTCATGAACATGATCATAACAACAGTATTTCCTGACTACATGACTCGAGTACATATAGTACGCGGACAGTCGTTGAGAGTCTGACCATAACGTCCCTTCATTACAACTAATTGTTTCATCAGGAACTTAATTCTCGAGACAACTAACTAACATGACACGTACATAACACAAGTACATGAATTATTAATATTAACTAAAGTCTTATTTACTTATGACTCACAACCGACCAAGTACACTCTCGGCCAACTACACTTAGATGTGAAACGGGTAGATGGATCGTACCTAAAGAAAAGTGGGAAAAAAGAATATGTCGATTTTGTGACATGGGAATAGTGGAGATGGAATGGCACTTTGTTATGGAGTGCTCAGCGTATAAAGATATCCGGGTTAGTTATGAGGACACCTTACAAGTTGATAGCTTATGTAACTTGTTTGAGGAGCCAAGGTTGGACAAAACTGCAAACTACATCATCAAAATCCATTGTAGAAGAGTCAATCTCGCATGAAGATCACAAATTGTTTAGGGTCTTTTTCTTCGCTGGTGGTCATGTGTTGTTCTTGGGTCCCATAGGTGTTTGTGGCCTCGTGGACATTATTAAAATATTTCATTTCAATGAGCTTTATAGCCTTGGCAAGCAAGCTCGGGCTTCTTTTCATCTCATAAATGACAAGTTGCATAAAGTCCCAGATCAAGGCATCTTATCTCTCCTAAGTGATGGGTGGATTTCAACAACTATTGCTCTTCAGCAGGCTACCAGGAATCTCTTTGAGAGTTGTGTGGATTGATGAGTTGGTGGAGGTTCTGATGAGAACTTTAATGGGGAAATTTAGTCTTTGTAAATAAACTAGAATTGCACTTATTAAAGAAAGTTCACCATCTACAAAAATACACTTGAACTTTTGAAAGGCTCAACTTTTTACATGACTGCTGGCTTGATCTCTTTGCAATTAATAGAGATGAAGGAAACAACCTATCCTCCACACCCCTGTAAATCTGGAACACATCACAAATTGTCTCTGCAGGTTTAATCAAGAATCATCCTCTCTATGCATATGTTGAGGTCATCCAAAGCCTACTCATTAGCCTTAAACAAATAAGAGAGGAAAATTTAGAGGTTCAAGTAAGGGATCGCTGCATGCATGTGTTTGTACAGCTGCTTGTTCCAACTCTAATCAATTATGTATCAAAAGGATTCATATTTTCTTGTATTTTATCCATAGAAAGTTGGATGGTCCTCTTGGCAGCCCATGACCTCATAAAGGCAACCCATTGCATTTTTTCCCCATCCACCAAACTGAGAACCCTGACCAAAAGTTTCATCACCTAAACCAAAATTGTATGATTTTTAAAACAAAAATTTGAACAATAGAGAGAAATAAAACATTAAACTTACAAAGTAATGGAGTTGATTACTTTTTTAGTTAGTAAATGTTAAGTTTAAAGTTACCTTGAGCATCTCGTCTATGCTCTTGGCAAACATATCAAAAACAATCTTCACAGCCCTTTCCAATTCAACCTTTTTTCAATTATGGAGACTCCAACCACTAAGTCCTCACAAACATCTGCTTAAAAAATGTTACAGAGTGTGCAATGCTCTGTAATGTGATAATGTAATGTCCCTTTCTAGAACATTTCCGTCTTTTTTTTTGCCTCTAAACACTATTTCTACCTCAAAAATGATAATTGTATTTATATTTATAAATATTACTTAATCAAAAGTTATGAATTTTATTATATTATTCAGATTTATCTCACTTTGACATAATTTTGAAAATAGACTTATATTGATTTTTCCACTATAATTCTCCTTCCTATTTGTCTCCTTCCTATTTGCAGCTATTTTTCCTTGAATGTTTGTCCTTGATATCTAGACAAGCTACAGGTTTTCATCCAATAACGTGATAGGAGAAGTAGGGGCTTTCATTCTTAAATTTCTTAATTTCCTTGGAGGGTTTTCATCCTCTTTGGCTGTAATATTTACTTGCGAAGTCACATAATATTTATTCCCAATTGATATCCTCTTCACAATGAAATGATTTCCCTTTATACCCAATTGTTGTTGGAGTCACCACCCGTCATACCATTGCTGCTCTTTCAAAGAATCACGACCCTTCATACCATCGCTGCTCTTTGAAAATCATAATTTAATTTCAATTAAACTATTTTTCTATTGCTGCCGCTTTATTGTATTATTAACTACATATGAAATGGGGGCTACATTTTAATTCCTAATCATTGGTAAGCTGTAAATTTTTTCTAAGGCTCATACGGATTAAAAGGCATGAGGAAAAACTACAAGGGGTGAAAAGAATGCTTACTGAGTTTTATAAAAAAACTCATGTTTCACAAAATTGTTGTGCAGGTAACAATTATGGAGATTTCAAAGCATAAATTCATGAAATTCCTGCAGGATGGAAGGGTGCTAGTGAATACAAGAGAAATCAAATACGGGCTCACCTGGGTGATTGACAAAGACACAAGTATTCATTTGATTAAAGGCATGGCTATTGAAGGACTACAATCAGAAAATGGAAGAGAAGGCAAGAAAGGATAAATGCTGCAGAAGGGTCCACATGAACTCGTCTTCTGACCTGGGCATTGACGCTGTTCATTCAAATGTAGACATTTCAGTCAACTTCCCACCTCTTGGTAACCCGCCTTGGGAGGACTTTGGAGATAGCAGGGCTGAGTGAAGAATACCTTCTGTGTTTCTTCTTGGCTGGGCTAACCATGTATAAAGGAGCAATGTAAATCCACGATGAACCTTGTAACTATGAGCAGACAGTATGAATTATAGTTCTAGACAGAAGAATATATATACTGCATAATGCAGTGAGGGATATTAATGGTGGAATTGTGCTTAATGCATATATGTAACTGTTTTTTGCATGATTATTAATACAAAAAAAAACTCTAAATTTCTAAATTTCATAGGGTAAACTTTCATTTTAATTTGCTCTATATCTCTATGGGATTAAAATGCCTTCAAATTTAGAAAAACGGTAATTTTTTCCCTTTTTTTCTGCATTCTTTGAAAATTCATTTTAATTTTTTTTCCCAATTAAATTCCAACCTTTTGAAAGGAAAACAAAATTATCCTTTGGTTTGCTGATTTATTCCCAAGAATATTTGTTGTTGCTACAGTACAAACTACATACAACCTCTAAAGAAACATCCTTCAAGACACTTCCGAAGAAGAAACAAGAAAGATCAAACCAACCCCAGCACTTCTAGGAAGATGGAGAAACATCATTTGGTTTGCTGATACCAATTATTTAGAGTACTTTGAGAAAATTCATTTCGATTTCTAAGATAGAGAAAAACAAGACTATATCTACTTATGTATGGAAAAATGGGGAATGGATCCAAGCAAAACAATCTTGGATTACGAGGATTCCATCTAGAATTAGCCTATGTAGGAGTTAATGGTAAACTCCCAACACCCCAAGATCAACGGCTAGACCATAATATCTTCCACAAGAGAGAAAATGGCAAGAATAGCTTGCTTGATTATGGATGCAAGATTATGAGATTGAATATGTCAATGTACATAAGATGCCTTGCTTATAAAGGCAAGGTGAGAGATAGGATTAGACAAGATTTTGACATTGTCTTAATCCTATGTTATGAGACAACTAAGTTCACAAAAAAGTCAAAAGGATAAGATATGATAAGATCTTATCTAGACAACTAAGACTTCTAGAAGGTCACCTAAGACCTAAGTAAACTTAACATGTGAATAAGTCCCCCTACTAGAAATTAGCTAGGTACAAGATCTTATTCACACCAACCACCCCCTTAAGTGTAACTTAGGGAGTAAATTATTATACAAAGATGCAAAACATGGAAGGATGGGTCCCAGCTAAACGACCATGATAGGTACCCATTTACAATGCAATCTCTCACAACCGAAGAAAAGGAGAAAACCCAGTGAGACAAAACTCCTCTCCAAAAGAGAAAAAAAAAATTTTAAAATGATGTATGGAGGACTCAATGATACCCCACAAGGACTACATCCATCATAAATATACAATTAATGACCCCCCATAAGAGGGAAAAAGAGAGACGAGATAACCCCCTCACAATGTGTAATCTCTTGCAAAAAATTGTGAATGCTTTAAGACAAAACATGATCCAATGCCTAAAATCAATATTTCTCCCCTTGGGAAGAAGATAGACCAAGTACAAATGCAAGAATGCTTCCCATTCTAGATAGGAATTGGTAGGAAGAAGAATCCAAACGTATGAAGATTGTGTCTCTAAAATCTGCTAATGTGTTGCTAAGTTCTTGGTAGATGACAATGATGCCACAATCCAATTAGGTGCATGCCCAATCACAACAAAAGGTGACAAACCAAGTACAAATGGAAACTGATACTGAAATAATTCCAAACACAAAGATGAAGTGACAACAATTGTGCCATGCCTGTCATTAAATAGGAGAGATAAACACTCAAATTGGTCCTCCAAATCTGAATGTGAGACTCCACAAACAAAGATGCAATGTCTAATAAATAGGAATCCCAATCAAGAAGACAATTAGATACTTGCTGTAATGAATCACCGAAAGTTCTCAATAAATCAGCAACAAAAGATGAATGTGTGATCTCCATTGGAGAAGTAGAAGTTGAAGGAGAAGTCTCTGGATCATCAAGACGGTCAAGTTTTGCATCATATTCAAACTCATCTAAGGTATCATCATCTAAGCGTAAATTGTCAACATCATCAACTGGAATGAGGCAATTTGATGCAAGATCATCCAGGAATGGAGGATTATGTGGATCTCCAACCCATCACCGCCTACGAGCGACGCATTTTTTTCAACTGCCAGATGTTAAACCCCTGCAGACGGTCACATCTGCAACCAATGGCCAGGCCGTAGGGACCATTTTTTGCCCCTCTATAGCCCAAATAGGGGCATTTTTTTCAAATTGTAATATCTTGCATCCATAATTAAGTGAGCTACTCTTGCCATTAGCTCTCTTGTGGAAGATATTTTGGTCTAGCAATTGTTCCTAAGATGTTGGGAGTTTACCATTAACTCCTACAGCCTACATATAATATGCAAATGCAACATTCAACAGTAGCTGTAATAGGCTACACTGGAATTTTTCTGTAGAAACAACCGCTTCTTTGAATATTTCCAATCTTTGGAAACTTGACTAATTTTTGTACAAAGCACCACTTTCAAAGACTAATGTGCACAAACCATACCATTGTTCCTCAAATTACCAACGATCAGGAAACCAATAAATGTGCCTAGAAATGCAAAATACACCTACCACAAAATTCCCGACTACCTCAGATTAAGCCAATGCCTCCAATTTCCTCCAAGTATGGATTATGGCCAATATTTGGAAATCATTATTGTCGTTGAATTCACCTATGTTACATCATAGTCTTCAAAACGTCTCCAGAGTATGCGTGAGAATATTTTCGGCAATCTCTCGTACACAATCTACCTATCTCCCATCTAAAGAAATACTGTGCAAAAATCAACTAGATCATTTAATATCAAACATATACCACTATGAAGTTATTGTAGTTTTGGTCTTTACCTCCCGACAGACTCATATAATGACAGCAAAGTACAAACTATATATTAAACATATTTTCGGCAATCTCTCGTTCAGAATCCGCCTATCTCCCATCTAAAGAAATACTGTGCAAAAATCAACTAGATCATTTAATATTAAACATATACCACTATTAAGTTATTGTAGTTCTGGTCTCAGGTCCACGAAACTCTAGCAACAAAGACTCCAGATATTCCCGTGAATATTATCGGTTCAACAAACAACCACGTATTTCTTCTTCTCACGATTTTCAGACTTAATAAATATTTCCGATAGTATTAATCCTCCTGTAGTTGCCAATAATTCCCTGTTTTTTTATACGAATGGATGCACGCAATATTACAATCGGTATCAAACCTCATAGTTTTCAAAAGGCTCAATCTTTTAAAACTGCTCAGAAATTCAAGTCTTCTTCATTGATTCTTTGTTTTCAACACCCAAACAACTCAATCGTTAAAAGCTTCAAACTACCTAGTGTTGATGTTATAGCAGTGGGAGATATCTTTCTCTCAAATTTAAAAATGATGGATAAATAATACCAAGGCAAGTCGGACTTGCTATATATAATAATTTTATGAAGAGTCACCTTGTTGCTTAAAAGAGGCCAACCCAAATGAAGAGTCACCTAGTTTTGTATAAATACAAGGTGATGATCATTCATTTGATTATCAAGTTCATTCATCATAATTCACATTCCTAGAAGAAGTTCATACTTGAGCAGCAGATCATCATCTTGTAGCAGCAGATCATCATTTTGTAGCAGCAGACCGATTTCAAGGAGAAACATATGCATTTGTATCTTTGCATCTAGGAGAGGTGCTATTATTCATTGTATCAAATTCGGCATTGTGTTGGGCTTGAGTTCTAAGCAGATTTTTGCTCTTATTCCTTCGATATATAAGAGATATATTTGTTGGGTTTTTCTCCCTTGAGAAGGAGGTTTTCCCAAGGTATCTTGTTGTGTTCATTGTATTATGTGTTGCATTTTTTGATTGCTTTCATTTCTGATCCTAAATCTAACACCTAGGGTGTATCTTCCAACACCGAAGACAACATAGACAACATACTCTACTAAAGCTTCCGGTCCAAGTAGAGTCCACAGCAAACTTAGTTCCAGTTTCAAAATCACCAAAATTCCGCCATCCTTCCCATTGTCGAGACAATCACCCTTTCTTTTCTCCCAGACATAACTAAAGATTCCCTTCTTGAAACACATTCTTGAAATCACTTAATTTTTCAAACTTCCAAAACAAGTATCTAATATCTCCCAAAGTGCACCAAAAGAAATATTTCATTTTTCCCCTTACCTTATAACCCCCTTTTACTAATATAAATTAATGCTTAAATATTTTTTAAACATAAGACTTGACCATTAATTTATTAAATGCCTATAATGTTTAAGTGTTAAGAGGGGGCATTACAGTCCTCTCTCCCTAGAATTGCTTGTCCCCAAGCAAGTTCAATTCAAGATGTTGCAAGACCTGTTCATTCTCCCAAGTAGAGTCTTCAACCGGAAGATTTTTCCATTTCATAAGATATTCCTTGATGACCCTTTTTGATATCAATTATTGCCTCTGGTATCAAAATGAGTTTCCCTTCTTCATCTAAAGGAGGTAGATCAGTAAAGGGATCTATGTTGTGTCCCAACGCCTTCTTGAGGCGAGAAACATGGAAAACATTATGAACTCTGATATTTGTTCGTATCTCCAGTTCATAGGCCACCTCTCCAATTCTTTTGGTGACTCAAAAAGGACCATAAAATCAAGGTTTTAGATTTACCAAACCACTTTTTTTGAGTGAAGACTGCTTGTAGGGCTGCAACCTTAGATACACCATGTCTCCAACCTTGAAACTCCTCTCTAAACGGTGTTGATCAGCATATAATTTTTGCTTATTTTGAGCCTGCTGCATATTCTCCTTCAATGCCTTCATTATGTTCTGACTTTCTTGAAGTAAATCTCTAGCCTTAGGTACCCTCTTGTCCCCAAAAAGTAGATCAAAGAAATTTGGAGCTTCATAACCATAAAGTGCCATGAACAGTGACATTCGGATTGGCATGTGGTAAGTTGAATTATAACAATACTCACCCAAGTGTAACCACCTCACCCATGTTTTTTGCTGCCCCGAGATATAACTCCTGAGGTACCCTTCCACCCACTTGTTAACAATTTCTTTGTCAAATCTGTAAGAGGTGTTGCTTTTTGTGAAAAGCCCTTAACAAATCTCCTATAAAATCCACATGAACCAAAAAAACCCTTACGCTGAGAAAGATTTGTAGGTGGAGGCCAATCAACAAGTGCTTTGATCTTTTCAAGATCAACCTTGACACCGTTGGCACTAATTATATTATCCAAATAAAGGAGCTCAGTCATTCCAAATTCGCATTTACTCTCCTTAGCATAAAGTGACTCATTCTCCAAAATACTCAACACTTCCTCCAAATGCCTCATATGCTCATCCCAAGATTTACTGTAAATTAAGATGTCATCAAAAAAATATAAGGACATACTTCCTGAGCTGATTACGAAACACCTTGTTCATACAGGACTGAAATGTAGCTGGAGCATTGGTTAAGCCAAAAGGCATCACCAAAAACTCAAAATGTCCATAATGGCATCTAAATGTCGTTTTCTCCAAATCCTCTTCTCTCACTTGTATTTGGTGGTATCCTGACCTCAAATCAATCTTAGAAAAATAGTGAGCTCCAGGCAATTCATCAATCAACTCATCTATACGAGGGATCAGATACCTATTCTTTATAGTTTTCTTGTTCAATGCCCTGTAATCAATACACATACGCATCATACCATTTTTCTTCTTAGCTAGCACCACCGAAGAGGCGAAAGGACTCTTACTAGGCCTAATGTGCCCTATCTCAATCAGCTCCTTAATTGCCTTTTCTATTTCATCCTTGTGACGCTTACGATGTCTATAAGGTGTAGTGATTACTGGTTTTGTACCCTCCTCAAGCTCTATTACGTGCTCCATCCCTCTATCGGGTGGTATCCTTGGAGGTATGCTCCCAAAAACTATTTTATGCTTAGTCATCAAAACCTCAACATCATGGTGATAAATCCTCTTAGGCTGCCCCATATCTATATTTGTAGGCATAATAATACATTCTACTGCCCACTCCATTTGATCCTGTCTAATAAGCCTCTCCATCCTCTTGAATGAGACTGTACGTGGTCCACCATTAGTCATTCCCCTAAGAATAATCTTCTTACCATCTAATTCAAAACTTCATCTCCATAGTTTGCAAATTCATAGTGAACTCACCAGTAGAGTGTAGCCACTATATAACAAGAACCATGTCTGTATCCCCTATGCTCACCACATAGAAATCATCTCTAAGCTCATACTCCCCCAACTGAATTGTCAAATCAAATATTTTCCTGGTACAAGTAAGAGTAAATCCATCCGCTACCATAACCTTGAAGCCCTCACAATCTTCAGTTTTGATACCTCTTCTAGTAACCACTCCTTCATCAATAAAATTGTGTGTAGCCCTCGTATCAATAAGAGTCACTATACGCTGCCCACATAACACTCCTCTAACACGAAAAGAACCAATTTTCTGCAAACCAGAAAATTGTGCTATCGTTCCCTTTTTTCCTTGCTCTTTTTTGAATTCATCAGAAGAGCTCTCACTGTTACTTTCTTTTGAACCAGCTTGTTGATCTGAATTTTCTGCACTTGATTCATCAGCTGTATAGTATTCTAATTGTTTTGTTTTTCCCTTATTAGAACACTTATGTGTTTTATCCCATCGCTCATCACAATAATAACAAAACCCCTTCTTTCTACATTCATTGAGTTGCTCATCATCCAATCTTGGAGGTATGTTTTTTGATTGTTTTGGATCCTTCTAAAAATGTTTTTTATCTTTATCTTTCCTAGACATAAACCCCTTGGATTGAGTTTTTCTCTTTGAAGTAGATGACTCCATATCCCTTGCCTTTTTAATTGCATCCCGTAATATGGGTGGGTTAAGTCCCTTTACCCAACCCCTTAACGGATCTGCTAAGCCATCCATGAACAACACAATCAACCTCCTCTCTGAAATATCAGTCACAAGCACTGAAAGTCTCTAAAAATCTGCTATATAAGTGTCCACTGAACCCCACTGTCTAAGCTGAGCTAACTCCTTAAAATGGAGTTTTGGATCTTTCTTATTGAACCTATCAATCAACCTCTCCGTGAACACTGCATAAGAATCAATTTGATCATGGCCCAATATTACCATTCCATGGTGCCACCACTCATGTGCAAACCCATCCAAATGTAACGCAGCATATTTGATGGCTTCATCTTCAGGCATTGGATTAAGCTGAAAGTATGTGTCAAGTTTTTGCACCCACCCTCTTACTGTAGTTTTTTCGGAACCATCAAAATAGGGAATCGATAACTTGCCAACTTTCTTTTGCAAACCATAATTAGGGCCTCTCCCACCTCTATGTGGTCTATGTCTCATTCTAAGATCCACATACTCACGAAAAGACATTTCAGCTTGGAATTCTAAATCTGAATTTCTCCAATCTTCTAAGACTTGGTCATGGAGCTCCAATTGTGTAGGTTCCACTTCAACTTGAAAATTATTTCTTGGAGGAAAATGAGGCATAAAAGGTCTAGTGTTCGCTGTCCTGCTTACATATGCTGATTAACAGTCCTATTGTTGACTGATCCATCTTCATTACCCCCATTCCTTCCATTAGCATTGTTCCCAACATTGTTTCCATTGTTATTGTTTCCCATCACATTTTGTGTCAAAAAGGCTGCCATTTGTGCCAAGGTCTGTTGTAAACCCTGTTGTAACTCACGCTGACTTCTCATCATTTCATTAAGCATGTCACGGGTACTCGGTTCCTCATGACCCCTGTTATCCCTGTCTCTATCTCCCATTGTGCTAGCTGAACCACCCTCAATGTTATGCTGTCTTGCTTCTATTGCAGCTGAAAAGGTGTCATGTTCTAGGTAAGGTTGAGTCCACTGAGTTTGTTTTCTCTGTTCTCTATGGAAGTATCTCTGCTCTCTATCACTCATGGAAAGATAGAACCAACAAGAACACAAATCACAGATTGGCAAGAAGAGGCTAAGCTTTGATACCAATGTAATAGGCTACCCTTGAATTTTTCTGTAGAAACAACTGCTTCTTTGAATATTTCTAGTCCTTGGAACTTGACCAGTTTTTGTACAAAGCACCACTTTCAAAGACTAACGTGCACAAACCATACCATAGTTCCTCAAATTACCAGCGATCAGGAAACCAATAAATGTGCCTGGAAATGCAAAATACAGCTGCTACAGAATTCCCAACTACCTTAGATTAAGCCAGTGCCTCCAATTTCCTCCAAGTATGGATTATGGCCAATATTTGGAAATCATTATTGTCGTTGAATTCACCTCTGTTACACCATAGTCTTCAAAACATCTCCAGAGTATGCATGAGAATATTTCCGGCAATCTACCGTTCACAATCCACCTATCTCCCGTCTAAAGAAATACCGTGCAAAAATCAACTAGACCATTTAATATTAAACATATCCCACTATGAAGTTATCATAGTTCTGGTCTTTAGCTCCCGACAAATTCATATAATGACAGCAAAGCACAAACTATACACCCAGTTCTCTCTCAGGTCCACGAAGCTCTGGCAACAAAGACTCAAGATATTCCCCGTGAATATTATCGGTTCGACAAACAACCACGTATTTCTTCTTCTCGTGATTTTCAGACTTAATAAAGATTTCCAATAGTATTAATCCTCCTGTATTTGCCAATAATTCCCTGTTTTTTTATACGACTGGATGCAAGCAATATTACAATCAGTATCAAACCTCATAGTTTTCAAAAGGCTCAATCTTTTAAAACTGCTCAGAAATTCAAGTCTTCATCAATTCTTTGTTTTCAACGCCCAGACAAATCAATCGTTAAAAGCTTCAAACTGCCCAGGATGTATCTTCCAACACTGAAGACAACATACTCTACTGAAGCTTCCAGTCCAAGTAGAGTTCATGGCAAACTTAGTTCCAGTTTCAAAATCACCAAAATTATGCCATCCTTCCCATTGCCGAGACAATCACCTTTCTTTTCTCCCAGACGTAACTGAAGATTCCCTTCTTGAAACGCATTCTTGAAATCACTTAATTTTTCAAACTTTCAAAACAAACATCTAATATCTCCACAAAGCGCACCAAAAGAAATATTTAATTTTTTCCCTTACTCACCTTATAACCCCTTTTTAGTAATATGAATTAATGCTTAAATATTTTTTAAACATAAGACCCGAGCATTAATTTATTAAATGCCTATAATGTTTAAGCGTTAAGAGGGGACATTACAGTAGCAAAAACTTATTGACATATTTTGCATATTGTCTCCCCTCAACTTAAGGGTTCTACTAGCAAACAAAATACTAACTATGAAAAACTTTGTCCAAAGGAGAAAAGTGCCATCTGAGAAGGATAGCTTCTAAAACATCGTCTTTTTTAAAGATAGAAAATGTATAAATGTGCAGGCTTAAAATATAGAGGAGGATACTAATAAATCTTTTGGAATGGTCATTTCTAAATCAAATCCAAAAGGTATATCCGATCACAATAATGATCCTAAACCTACTAAGCAGCCAAAGAGGCTACCCAAATCTCCAACCTCTAATTATATTGTGAGAAGCCTAGAATAAAAAAGATGCAATTGATGATTAACTTCAGTGACTTGCCTAATATTGAAGATATTTTTAATCCAATTCTAACAAAAAGGAAACAAATTAAAAGTAAAACCTTAAATCTGGAAAACATAAAGTTCATCTTGTCTGTCTTTCAGACTTTCTCTTTTTCACTGCCATATATAAACATGTTTGTGCTTGTAATTTGCTTGGATTTTGATCATAGTCAATAAACCAAAGTTCCAATTTGTGAAATTATGCTTTTCAATGAATATTTTTATGTAAAATATTGCAAATATATGAGAAAACCCCAAGCATCTATATAATATCTCAACAAAAACAACATTCAAACACATCTAGAAGCTTATACCTAAGCCTGGCCTTCTCGTATTGGCGTAGCTTCTCATTGTCAATCTCGGATTCATCATCTTCATCAGACTCATCATCACTTCCAAAAAGAGCAGGACCATGAACAGCTTCTTCTTCCATCTGCTTCAACCCAAATTCTGATGGATAAACACCTATGGACAAGATATGACCACCTTTAGGAAGAAATGAATTCATCATCACTAGCAAATCAACAGCCTGCAAAAGAGTATTAAAAGAGTTGAAAATGGTCATTAACTATGCTTTGATGTGATAAAATTATGATCTACAAAATGATCAGCATTATTTATGGAAACTATACATATCAGAAAAGCACAAATTAAAAACTTCTAGATTGCCTTGAACAATATCTGCGGCTATGCCATCATGGTGTGATATAAATCAGTCACTAGAATAATCCAGAAAAGGTTCTTATCAACATATTGAAATGTTATTGTAGTATGATAGATTTTGCAGAGGAAAGGCCTAAATTTGTACCATAATGAATGGATCTTAACAACATTCAAATTTTATTTCAAGCATCTACAATGCCGGTGGGAAATCTAATTAAATCTTATTAAAAAGAATCATTATTAATTGTAACCTTTCTATAGAGTGCATTGACTTAAAAGGCATTAAGTAATTAATTTACAAAATAAAATCTGCCTATCAGCAAGACCAAGCTTAAAACTTAAGATTTGCTGAATTAGGAGGAATTCAATCATCCCTGGAGAGTATTGTTTCATTTTGGAATTTATGAGAAACATGTTCCCAGATGACATTGCAAAAGAAGTTCCTCAAATAGTGTGCTACACAAAACAATGCACTTAGTAAGCATCTTTATTTGTCTGCCAAAAATTATGGTGTTATTTTACTAACAATGCCACATACAGAGACAGATGAAACACCAAAGGCTCATTCAAAAAAATTGTGTAGCCATCTTCAGTGAAAATAAGCCAAACAGTGATGCATAAGCTCCACTTCACTCAGTTGTTGAAAAGTTAAACAGTTGATCTCAATACAACGAGTAACATGAAGTGCAGCAAAGAAACACCATAGACGTTGTAGTCATATGACAATCACAACTCTATGCAATCTAATTGTTTTCATTTGAGGAACATAATGTAAAAACTTGTATTCTATCCTAAAACTGCATGCATGTCAATGGAAATATGAAGCCATAGGCAATGTCAAGAAAAATAATTATAATCTATTGGACAATCCATCATGCCCATGCAAGACCAATACCACCAAGTCACAAGAGAACTTCCTCAAGAACACATAAACGACTGCCAAAGCAACTATTGTTATTTCTAAATATTCTCCATATTTCAATTAAATACAATGAAATGATCATATAATACACATGGGGCAAAGGAGATCAATATAAAACTTTTAGAGGGAAAAATTTCTTCCAATCAAACATATTCCCATGGTCACCAAGGAGAGAAGTCACAAGAATAAAAAGAAAAAAGGATCCAATAGTATCTTCATGAATAGGAATATAAACAAAACAAAACAAAAAAATCCAAAATGTTCATAGCATCATTAATTTTGCATGGAAATTAAAAAAATCAAATCGTACACTTATCAATATATTAAAAAAGGATTATCCTGGAGCTCTTAGAGAAACCAAGAAACTGACAATAAAGGCAAGCAATGCCTACAAACTCATGTTAACATATTAAATATGTCTTTTCTCATTCCAAAACAAAACAAAAATATGTTTTCTTTCAAGTCCACTGAAATATGGCTCAAAAAACTGAGTTAAGAGACATACTTGTAACCTAAGTCACAAGGTTCGAATTCGAATTCGAATTCGGCAAAATTGAAATTCGGATGAAATTCGGCAAGGAAAAATTTTGAAAAGTAAAAAATTCGGATTAAATTCGCCTTCTGTAATTTTTTATTTATTTTTAATAAATATAATAATATAAAATCTATAAATATTTATATAATTTACTTTGTATAATATAAATATGTAATTTAATAATATTATATTATTGGGAAAAAAAATTGGGATTATATTCGCCTATATAAATTTGATTTTAAAAAATATATATAAATAATAAATTCATTAAATTGTCAAAATAGTTTAAGATAACTAAATATATTAAAATAAAATAATATTATATTAAATTTAAAAATTAATAGTAATATTTTACATTTATTAAATTAAGATTATTAAAAGTAAAACAGTATTATACAAAATTTTGAATACATTATAATAAATTTAAAAAACATTATAATATAAATGTGTTCAAAATTGTAATTTTAAATTTGTTAATATATAAATAATAAATATGTTAAATTATAAATTTGTTCAAGATAAATAAAATTCATGGACGAGAGAGATAATTGGCAGCCAATCGAATGAGGAAAGGGTCGAGGGAGACTGGAAGGAAGTTCAAGGTAAATCATTTCAAGGTCAAATTCTAGCCCGATCAAGAGATAATATGTTACCAAGTGGACATAACTGGCGCACCTCATCGATTGGTAGGGCGACATCCATCGAAGCATGACTTAAGGAGAATTTTCAATAGCCAGGTCTACGAATTATGGGGATGCGATATGGTTCGAGGAGGAGATTTGGAAATTTTCAGGCACGAAGCTCCTTGCCTGCAACATAAAGAAAAGTAAAGGATACGACACAAATTTTAGTCGCAGAAAAACACTTTAAAGTAGCTGTGTAGAAAATAGGAAAATCTGCGTCATGTTCGAGGGATTCTCGCCTCTTCCTCATGTATCAAACGGTGGGTAATATTTAAATTAAAAAAACCCTAGCCTTAGCTTTGTTCCGTACGAATTTTACAGCGAATTAGAACGAATTTTTCAGATTTTATTGGCATTCGCCGAATTTCGAACTTCATCCATTAAATGCGGCAAATGCTGTGACTTAGCTTGCAACAAGACCTATGGACATTGAATTTTTTCATCAACATCTACAAAGATCATCCATCTTATGTAAGAGCTCACACTTTTCGTCTTCTCCCTTTGACTACAATAAACATTATTCTGATTTGTATTCATTAGAAAAGGCAACTGGCAAGCATCATCTTGGCATGTTATTTCTGAACTGATTTTAACTCTTAAAAAACAATTACAATTATTTCACCATGATTTCACAAACATACTACTCATTAATATGTTGATATCATGCTCTCATTGTGTACACCTTTTCACAGTGATGACAACATGGTTCTTCTTCAAAATGATCCATTGCAATAGAATTTTGCAGCAATATATTATTTGGCACAATTGCTATCAAATCATTTTATGAAGCAAGCTTTTGAGTGTGGATTTTGAATTTTGGAATCAAGACACGCTGTTCCTTTTTTACCGACATTTCAGGTCTATCTTATAGACTTTTCTTCAGGGTTTTAGGACATTACATAGGATACTAGAAAATACTGACAATATTGATAGAGCGAAAACCTACTTATAAGATCAGATACTAGAAATATTGATTGATTGAAGATTCACTTGTACCACTTACAAGCACATCCATTTGTCTTCATTTGTTTCATTTCCTCTATTTTGTTGTTTTCCAGAAATGCTGCAGAACAACTACGTAAAACAACACTAAGGCTATCAAATCTATGGGACATGATTGGAGAGGAGTTAGGTCATTGCAATATGTCCATGTATTTTAGGATAGATCCTGAAGTTAGTGAAGAAGACAGCATTTAGCATTTAGTAATGCCATTCCACCACAAGTTGATTTAGTCACATATCCTCCTAGACCAATTTGACTTTCCTTAAGAATCAATGGTTCTCACTGCATTAAACTGCAAAAGAAGATGTGTTAACATATTTGCAACTTGGATTTTTGTAAATCATTTCACCTAAGAAGGTGCTTAACTTACTTTAACAATCCAATAAAGAGGTATCTCTTAATTCCTAGCATGTTTGACTCACACCAATTACTTGATCTGCTTGTACTGATATGTTGCAATCAAAATTGATTTGGGCTAGTTGAAGTGCTTCTGCAAAATATGGATTTGCAAACTCTTGAACTTTTAGAATTTAAGAATCGTGAAATTATTTCTACTTCTACTTGCTTGAATGGAATAAAATATATTAAGACGTAGCAATATTGTAAGCATAAAAAGAAATAAAGCTTGTAAAACAATCATGGGAACTCTTAAAATTTCACAAATTTTATCCTAAAAACCCCACAAGGAAAAAACTAGACCAAGTAGTACTGGCAATTGCCTTCCTACCTTGTTTTATTACTTAGAAAGGAAGTACAACTAGTGGGTGCAACAATGGCTGGCCTCTAATTTCTGTCTATCTCCCTAAGATTAATGAGCCATGGAATTTCCTTATTCTCTACAATAGCTTCCAAATACTCCAATGATTCAAACACTTGTTTCAACCATAGCTGAAAAACACAGACTTGGCAATAACTCGGCAGGCCCAAAAAATTTAAAATATCAGGACTCAGCAAAAACTTGAAGAAGCACACAACAATAACTCAACAAATTTATCTAACATTTGAAAACACATAAATTTTTTAAAATATTCTTCAAAAGCACACATATATGCTGAATTTGTTGAACATATTACTGACTTCCATCATATATAAATTAAAAATTGAGTTTAAAACATATCATAGACCAAAAAAACAAGTTCAGCCTGTATATATATTATATATATCAACTTCTATGCTGAAAGCTAAGTTGTCAGTTCTAGTATGGGGTTGGCTACGAGTGTGGGAGTGGAGACCTTGATGGGGTTGAGGGGCAACACCCCTCATGGGGTCTAGGGGCAATGGCTCTAGTGGGGTCAAGAGGCAGTGCCCCTTGTGGGCGTTTGGAGGCAACACCCCAAACGAGGGCAGTGCCCCTCAAGGGGTCTAGGGGCAGAGCCCCCACCACCAAGCCCAAATTAAAGCCTTTGAAACCATACAAACCTTCATCACGCATGCCATTTTCACAAAGTTATAGCTTAAGGGTGAAATTAGATATTTGGCACTCTTTTGTTCATAAAAAATTTTATAAAAATGATTTTATTTTCTTTGGGAGACTCCCTCAATCAATTTGCAAGCACGGGAACAACAAAAAGGAATGGAAAAATCATAGAATAAAAGGGAAAAAACTGATTTACCAATCACCAATCCCATGCTTGCCGCACCAGTTGTACCATGAAATGCAAAAACCATTTCAACGAGTTTTTATGGAAAAATCACAAGGTTTTAGTACTTTTTGGCAATTTAAGAGAAAAACTATTGCAAATTTTTACAAAAACTCAACGACAAGTTGTTAAGCAAGTCGCTCGGCCTAGGATCTAGCTTGCAAGTACTTGTGATTTTTGCAACTATGGTTATTGTTATTGGCTCCAAAAGAACTTCCATCACTATTTTGATTGTTGGAATTTCTTGCATTATTTTGTGTTTTTCAATTATTATGCATCATATGTAACATTTGCCCCATCATATCTAACATAAATTCAAAATTCCTTTCAAACTTATTTGCAAGATCTTCTATGCTTTCTTTTCTCTTTCCATATTTACAAAACTTACTTCTTCCACCTCAAATTCCAAAGGAGTTTTTGTTTCTTTGTTCTTGGGAAAATGATGTTGAGTTTTTCTAAGTTCTCTTCAATGACGCCTATCGGCTCTATCATTTGACTCACAAGAAGGATATCTCACAGGCTTGCAAGATCGAACTCTGAAACCACTCTAATATACCGAATGGAATATTTCATGTTAACTTATTTGATTTACATATAATGATCAACACAAATTCACTGACTATACAGCATTGTTGGGGTTGAATGTATGTCTTTGAATGGCTAGATTCTGAAATAAATCTGCCACAAAGTCACTGAAAATCTCTTTGGAATATCATGAGACAATTGTTAGGTCCACCATTAAACATTCAACTTGTTTAGACCCATAAACATTTATGAACTGCAGACTTAAAAAATGGCACCCACAATTGGTAACACTAGAGAGAATATGAAATGTTGCACTTGAATAAAAATATCCCTTCAAACCTTTCTGATATTTTATAATTTTCTATAATATATCTCTTTATTTATTTGCAGCAAAATATATATCATGCTAGGTAAGGATTCAACAAGCTTAACCCTAACTTCACATTGTATAGTGGCTACTAACCTCAATATGTTCTGATCACCATTAAATCATGTATTGCTAGCAAATTAAAAAAACTGCCTTTCCTTCAAAGTTTATCAAACCCTTTCCAGACTGCGATTAGTCTTCATTTCGTATTGCAAGCTATTATAGCTGCTATTAAAATATCAATGGTAGCGAAATATCATAAAATATGCCAATAGCAAAATGCTGCGACAATATTTGTCAAAGTTTGTCCCCTAAATACTAGCAATGCCAACTAAGGTAATGCCTTCAAGACTTCAGCAGATTGGAATAGATACAACAGTCATAGGATATGAAGCGGCTGTGATCAAAAGGTAATAAATGTATAATGAATTGGCTACAGCTCTCCTTGACCAAATATCCTCCTATATTGTACGGAAGAAATTAACAAATCAGCAGTAAGGATCAATAAAATTCTGATTTAATTACCAAAGATACAATTCATATTTCTAAAGATAAGCCAGCTTCCAATATATTAACCAAATCTGCACAATGGTGATCTCCATGTCAATCACTCTAAAGAATTGTGGATTTTCATCCTACAATTCCAGACCTAGAAGATTTTTGTCCTCAGGTTAACTGAACTAAAGTCCAATGCTTCAACAAAGAGTAGAAATCAGAAAATAGAACAGTTTATCAGTATGCCTCCTTCTCCTTGCTTGGCCTCTCTTAAATGGAGTTTCTCTCAAAAGACATAACTCTTCAAATTTCCTTCATGACACTTGATCGATCTTTGAAAGGAATTATTTAAAATAAACTTTAATTCAAGAGACCTTATTTTATATTTTAACTTTACTTGAGGCCCTCTTTATTATAATTTTAATAAATTATTTCTATTTCCTTAGTGCAAAATTCCCAGCCCCCCATGGAAAAATGTATGATGGGTCTTTTGGGTTCAATTTGCCTTAATTTCAAAAGAGGGGGAATGACAAGCAATCTGCAGCAATTGTATCAACACAGAGAAAAGTGACAACTCCTTTCATGGAAAGAGCTTCCGAAACATCTATCTCCTTGATAGTTCCATTTCCCCTTGTTGAAAGAACAAAAAGTGCATGCAATCCCTCTCCAAGTTTTAAATCATCGAAGTATTCTAATTCCCTTGGGACCTGTCCTTTATCAGTCAAAATTTGCAAGTCCTCGGGTGCTCCTGATCTACCACTTGCAGCAAAAAAGCTTGTGACATGATGCAATCCATAGTATGAATGCTCCATTACAGCCATCAACTAAATTGTGTTCTAGTTGTTTTCTTTTATTGAAGGGAGTACATTTTCTACAAATTCCAAATATGATGCCACATGTGGTTTTGGACCACTCATTCCTACATCAGCCTCATAAATACATGGAGCCCCAGGCCCCGGTGTTTGAGGATATCTTAATTCATACCTCTGAGAAGGTGGTAGATCCCAATAAATTCCATTGTATGCTGCAACAAAGCTGCTAAAGTTCACAGTTGTATACCTGATCCAGCCTGGTATCCTATCAACCCATATCCCATCAGCAGTTTTTATTTAGAATTTCACTCTTGAACCATTTGGGATAGCAAGCCGCCATCTTTCTCTGAAATATAAATTGACCCAAAACCAAACTGATCCCTTTCCATTTGATAATCAGATCCATTCCAGCCAATAAAATCTCCAGTAAGTTGAGCTTCCCAAACAGCAGGTGCCCATTTCCCTTGAGAAAATTCATCAAGGCTTCCCTCATGCTTCTCAATTGCTTAGTTTTGTTGTAAATACTTTGTATATCTGTACTATCCATAGTAACGGGACTCGCCCAAACTCGTCAGGAGTCCTAAGTCGAGTCACCCTGGCCAAGTCCTGGAGGCTCGGACTCGAACTCGGCCGAGTCCTGCAAAGTCCTGGCTAGACTCGCTAAGTCTAGTGGACTCGCCGGACTTGCCGAGTCTAGTGGACTCGCCAGACTTGTCGAGTCCAGCCGAGTCCCGTCAGCAGGACTCAGCAATTGGCAGGGTTTGAAAAGTGCAAAAAATTACATGAAATTTTTTTTTTTTAAATTATTTTTTTTACTTATTGTGAATGCAAAATGATGTACGTCATGAAGGTTTGTATGGTTTTGAAGGTCTTAATTTGGGCTTGGTAGCGGGGGCTTTGCCCCTCGACCTCACCCTGTATCGTGACAAGGAGCACGCCCAGGGCACTGCCCCAAGACCCCGCGAGGACCCCTATAAGGTGCGTTGCCCCTTGACCCCACTAGGGGTGCTGCCCACAGACCCCCCATAAGGGGCATTGCCCCTTGACCCCATTGGGGGCATTGCCCCCAAACCCCCACAAGGGGCACTACCCCTTTGACCCCATTGGGGGCATTGCCCCAAACCCACAAGGGCATTGCTCCCCCAGGGAGCTACCCCTAGACCCCCGCAATGGGTGTTGCCCCTTGACCCCACTGGGGGCGCTACCCCAAAACCCCCACAAGGGGCGCTGCCCCCCAAACCCCACTAGAGGCACTGCACCTAGACCCCCACAAAAGGCACTACCCCTCAACGCCATTAGAGGAATTTGCCTAATACTTGAGATTATGGCTACTACATCATCCGGGACCTATCTTAGACACATTCGTAGGAAAGATGCAAGCTCCTTTGAGCCTTAGACTTCTAGTTATTGTTTTGAATCTTTTGATATGTCATATTTGTTGGAACATTTTATGTCATAGATTTCATATTCCATGAGTTTTGTATACATTTGAGTCTTTGACTATATATCTAAGTGTGCAATTTCCTTGAGCAGCTCAGCTACAATTTGAATTTGTACTTATATGATCGATGTATACTTGTGTTAGTGACGAGGATCTTGATTGGGTTGATCGGGCAGATAGAGAGGTTGAGGCTATAGTCATGGTAGAGGAGGAGGCTAAAGCACAAGCAAACACATCCAAAACTAATGTTGGTGAGGGTGGCATGGAGTCACAAGCAAAGACTATGGCTGCAGTTGCTACATCATCTAGGACCCACCTTAGATGCCTTCGTAGGAAGGATGCAGACTCGTTTGAGCCATAGACTTGTAGTTATTGTTTTGATATTTCATATTTGTTTGGAACATTTGATGTCATGGATTTCATATTCCATGAGTTTTGTATACATTTGACTACAATTTTATATACCTAAGTGTGCTATTTCCTTCAACAGCTCAGCTATAATTTGTGTACTTTATACTTATGTGATCGATGTATACTTGTGTATGGGATCAAATTTGCTTCTATTTAATGATGTTATTGTGTCTTTAAGGTTTATTCAATAAAGGGTGCTTGAAACAAGTTTTAAATCCTTAAAAATCTCTAAATTTCTAGGGTTTTTTCATTTTGCCGAGTCTGCGCCAAGTCCGGGCGCCGAGTCTGGAGTCGAGTCACCCTAGCCGAGTCTGAGTCTCGTTACTATGGTACTATTTGTACTACAGATGGGCTTTATGTGAAGCCAAGGATGGATCCACATTCACCAGCACTAAATTTTTAGATCTTCTTCAATAGTTATTTTGATTGAAGCATCCTCATATTTCAGATCAATAGCATTTTCAGTCAAAAAATCCTTCCATACAGAAAACCGTCTTCCATTTTAAGTTAGAATGTGCATGTGCTGACAAACACTCTTTGTAGGCAAATACTTACAAATTAAACCTATTGAATTGCCATCTTGAGCCTACTTTTGTAGTAAAACATTGTCTTTCAGAAATGCATTTTTGTTGGCAATCATTCAAAACACACTGGCCAAAGAAGAATTTCAAGCTGTTGCGATCAGAAGTTTGGTCATCAACTTCATCTGATATTGCTACCTAAAGTGCTATCAAGCAAAGCTTGCCACAATTAACACCAGATACAGACCATGCATCATATGTTTGATCTGAAAATACCTTCATTTTCTGTAATTCCATCTCTGTCTCTGTCAAGTTGGTCTATATAAGTCCTTGCACTATAAACAGATGGCCATTCAGCATGTGCAAAGGATTTGTCACTGTCTGCAACCACATCCTTCTAAATCTCAAAACCGGGATTGGTGAGTCCAAGATCATGTGAAATTGCACCTAGGGTATTTCTAATACCCCAATACTTCATCTTTTTTGCATCATGTATCAAAACAGAGGCAGCAAACTCTATCTGAATTCTCAGCTCAAGTTTTGGATACACAAAGCATGCATTATACATATTCCACCTATAGTACTCCATTTTATTTGATAAAGATCTCTTAGTGACTTTTTTAACACCTTGGAGTGGAGGTGAACCATCAGCCCAAAGAGTACATCATGATAACGAATCCTGAAATCTGACTTGAAGTGAGTCCCATGCAAAAGAAAAAGACCTCCTTTTCATAAGCTGGAACCAGTAGAGAAGCTGAAACTATACTTTCAGTTTCAATTGACAACCCTAGTTTTCAAATAGGAAGAGTTCTTTGACAAGTATTAAGATCAAAAACTCTTTCCTCTTTTAACTGAGAAATCCACATTGTTTCCAGAAAGTGAAGAGTCAAAAACTCTATTCTCCTTTAACAGGGAAATCCACATTGTTTCCAGAAAGTGAAGAATAGGGGCATAAAGATAATTTACCACCACTTGTCTGCTCAGCTGCTATAGCAAATGTTTCTAATGTCTTTGGTGGATCAATTTTTGTTGTTTCAGTAGCCTTCAAGTGCCTCATAATGTCTTCAATTTTGAGTTCTTCGGATATAGCACAATCACCATGACCAGGATCCCAAACTACCAAACAAGAGCAATCATTTTGGACTTGAGAGAAAAGGGTTCTTCACCATTTTCCACAAATTATACCCTCTGTCTTCTTACCAAAGTGATCAAATGAAGTCTGCATGAGCCTACCCTTTTGTGACTTGCTCGGGCTAGTGTACCTAGCTGATCTGAGCTCAGAATCTTTGTCAATTAACACTTGCCTCCTTTCCAAAGAGCATGTTTGTACCCTACTGTATCCTTTTTGCAGTATGTTCCCTTTTTGAAGGCTTGCTTTGTAATGATATGGAGTAGGACTGGTGTAACAAATCTTTGTCACTACTATTTTCCATATTTTTTGAAGTGTAATCCAACAGGCGATCAAAGTGTTTACCTTCCATTGCTGACTTGGGAATTTCTGAAAGATTTGTAGCAGCACTGCCATTCTTGTAACCCAAATTCTTGAAAGAAGAATATTAATGGAACACGAACCAACTGAAGCATTCTTCACAAGTCCATGCCCATCAACATAGCTACTTTGTAAATCAATCTCTCCTAGCAATGCTTCCATCTTTTCAAGGCTTGAAATCTTGACAAATGTTACTTGGACAATGCTAGACACCACTAGAGTATCTCTTTTAAGTATTTGTCTTTGCATTCAACATGCAATACTGATTTCTCATTTAGTTCAATGAGAGAAATACCTCCTAGTGCAAGAACTTATTGATATTGCTACTGCCATCACAAGTAGGAACATTAAGTTCCCTCACTTTATGTTGCAAATATCTCACGACATCCTTTCGATTGCTGGCATGAACTCTTCTGCCTTGATATTTCTTCCCGAATATCACCAAGAAATTGTCAAAAGTTGTCATAGCTCTGATGCCTTTTGATTTCCTTTGATACTCCATAAAACGTGTGTCCAACTCCTCTATGGTAACTATCTCAGAATCTGATTTTTCCCTCTTTGTTGGAAACATGGGCTTAACCGACTTTTGAGTGGGAACCATTTGACTAAGTGCTGGTGAAGTTGAGCTTCCCTTTATCTGTGATTTTCAAACACGATATGGATTTTACATGTTACTCTTAACTAGCAACATTTGTGCCAATAGCTGTGTCATTCTCTCTTGGGTCTTGACCCCTCTAAACCCCTATCAGGGTATGCAGATCTGCTTTTTTCTCATCCATCAAAGTTATACAATTTTTTTCCATGGTTCACAGCCTGGCAGGAAATTGACTTGATACCCACTGAAATGAGCCTTAAATGAAAACATACAGAATAACAGATCCAAAACTACTCTAATCAGCAGCTATTTAAATATAAATATCTATTTTTTGTTCTTTTTTAGTTATATACAAACAAACAAATTAAATCTACTAATCTAATAGATTTAGTGCGCACTCCCAGCATACAAAACTGACAGGCTTCAACAATCTTGAGCACTCCGCAGTCTGCAAGTCTAAATTTGATAGTGATCCAAAAAGCCATCTGTATAAATCTGCTGTTACACTGTACCACGTGCTACTCCTGAGGGTTTCCATCCCCAAAATGATCAGATTTGCACCTGTAGTGTTTCATCTCCAAGCGCTCAACTGCTGTAGCAATGTTACTTCCCTGGAAATGAAAGTTGAATGTTTTAAATTTAAGAGGTGTTTTCTTTTCTCCTTCCAGCACTTCCTATACTCACACAATCCTACCATTCACAATCATAGGGAACTTATCCCTTAAACTGTGGTAGCTAACTAGTACGTCCATCCCTCAATTGAAGGGGGTAAACTGGCCAGAACTGAAGGACGCAACCTCTTCCTAACTAAAGATTCAGTCATTCCTAACTAAGACATACTTTATTTCATTGGTTCACTTTCCTAACTGAAGGTGCTTACAATCCTATCTAACTGCTAAAAGTGACCGTGCTGAAAGTAAATCAAAGCTATGTATTAGAAAAGGGGCATTACACCTTATCTTCCACTGAGGCAAAATATTAGGCATTCGTCTGAAGAGTTTGCGAGGCAATGCAGTTGCAAAGGATATTTGTTGAACGTCAAGCTTGGCTTTTTTCTGTGACAATCAAAGTGTGCCCAAGGTAATGAAGAAAAGTGGTTTATCATGCCAAAACCTAACATATTGAAGCTCATCATCATTATATCCACCAGTTGGTTGATAATGAAAACGTTTGTCTTTGTTATTGTTCTACAGAGGAAAAAAATTGCTCAGATAATGACCCTTGGCCAGTATAAATTTGTTAAATCTGGAGATAAACTTAGGGTTAAATCTTGTTTAGTAATTAAGGGGGTTAATGGATATTATACGACATCTTAAAATATTATGCAAACTGATAGTTGTTTTAGCAAGGCTAAAGATGGATGACTTGTTGCACCTGGATAATTTGATCACATGTGTATCAATTATGGTATTTCTGGCTTATATATACTAGCATATTACAGTGTAATTCTACTGCTTCTGCTTTCAAAATTAATTCTGTTACTGTTATCTACAATTGAGCAAACAGATTATCCATTGAACAAATTTTAGAATGGAACAAGTGTCATGCTTCTTCTAGATTTTACTTGGACGATGAGGAAATATTGACAGTCATTACCAGGGCACTTGACTCACACTTCATTATTTGTCTACCTTTATCTTGAACTGCTGTGGTAGATCTACATATTCCCATCGTGTCCCTTTATCAAGAAAAGATTTTTAAGCAAGAGATTCCTAATTGAAGTGTCCACTAGAAATGTGTTGCCATGTAGTGTTAACTTGTCTTTGATTGCTTCTTTTGCTCTTCAAATCAAGTGCTAATCTGAGGTTGAATGAAGATCATTTTCCTTATTAAAGTGTTGTTTGGCTCAAGAGTTAGAACCCTTACTCTACAATTTATTCTAGGACTTAGAATCTTCATTCATAGAATTTTACTTAGCTTTCAATTTAAATTTGTAAGCATATATGGCTGCCTCTCCCAAGGAGCAAATATGTGTAGATATCAAGCTTCATGCCTAACCAATATTTCAAACTGAAATTTTACTTGGACCTATCAGTGTTCAACTTGGAAGTCAAAGTGTGGATACTCTTGAACAGACTGATCGCAACCTTGGTGCAGTTAAGTATCGATCCTCAAAATTTATAACACAGTAATAGATTTCTTTCAAAGAGCCAATATAGCCACTGCAGTATCTACAGTTGTAATGAAATCCTCATAGGTAGTGCAGTAGCTATTCCACTATTCCTTAACAAACAAGCAATCTACCAAATGCACAGACGAAACTTTTCTTTGATCAGAAAAGTGCACCACTGCAGAGTATAAGTAAAGGAAGTTAAGCCAGTTATCCAGAATATATACATCTATTTGTCTTGAAAAGTAGGAATGTCTAGATTGACTTGTACCTTATAGTTATACAATGTCTGAGCTCTGAACAGACTATTTGATACTCAAGTTGACAGGTCAAAAGGAGATTGAAAATATAGCAAAATTTGGGCAAGGAGATCAATGATTAGAGCTCTTAACAATGCATATTTTTTCTCTGTTATCTCTACAACATTGCAGGGCGCTCTCTATCATATTCTGAAACATTTCTAAAGTTGGTGTCATTGGCATGGATTTATCTGCTATCTACCTGTTGACGAATTTGATTCTTCTTAGATTCATATAGTGATAAGGGGTCTTTAGGTGCATTTAGATGGTCATCTTTTAATCTCTCCAAGCATTATTCATTTCATAAATCTCTTAGGAGTCCTTCTTTTTACTTGATCAATAAAGTCCTTAGATTCTCCAAAGGTTGTCATAAACCTTGATATTTCCAAAAGCCCACATACATCTTTTTGGAGGGAGTCCTATTTGAAAAGGAGTCTAAGTGTTGAAGTCCCACGCAGGTTTAGGGTTTCGTTCGAGTCAAGGCAAATTATTAGGTTTTCAGCTAACTTGGCAGGTGTCCCAGCTCATGAAGGAGGCATAACAGGTGTCTGTACCCCTGGAAGACACGAGGATGCAGGCGAGAGGATTCATCAATAATGGTTTTGACAAGTATGTGAAACGACTCTTATAGTTCCTGCAGGTCGTTTATCTCTCCATGCAATATATCATGTGTTGTACCCAAACCGAAATTTTTGCTTCATTAAGGCATTTTGCTTAAAATGGTCTAAACCTTGTAAAAGTGGGGTCAAAACTCAGTTTTTGGGCAAATAAAGTATGGGCTTTTAGTCAGTGTGATGCCAGGAAGATACTGGCAAAATTTGAAAATTTTGAAAATTAGGGTTTCTAAAATCTATTTTTAGCCCGAAACCCTAAAAAATAGGAACTTGTAAGAATTGGATGAAATTAATTTTGATTGGCTTATTTCACATCACAATCACAGTGGTGAAGTCGGTTTCAGTTAAAAGTCAGTTTAAGGCTGGTGGGTAGTTTTCACTTTTTCAGGAGAAAAGTTAGGATCTTCGGGGTCATCAATGGCAGTTGGCCAGTACCAGGTATCAATATCTAAGCCTGAAACTCAAAGAGGAACGCTCTACGATAAAAGATGTTGGAAATAATGCTTTTTGATGGAGGGGATTTTCAGATTGGCAAAAAGTGCTAAAATATTCTAAGTCTGGGAACTTTTCACTATGTAACGTAGTAGACACTTGCGCAATCAACGTGCAAATCAACTTTATAGTGTCCGTACATGTGAAAATGATGAAGTATAGTCATCCCCACACCTCAGCAGTCACAACGCTTCGACATGGTCAACCGCAGGGATGGATACAGCGTTTGCAAAGCATAAAATGGTGAAAATCAATGAATTCAAAACAAATCCGCTCCCCTATAGCCCAGGGGCGCCCTTCCATTTGAAGGTCAAGATTTGAGTGTTTTGGATAAAGGATACATTTATTATGTTCAGTTTTCAGTCAGCTTTCCGATTAGCCATGAAGCAAGATTATCCGAGTTACAGAACTCCGGCAAACGAAGACAGAAGCAGAGGTTGCGAACAATGTTTTCATCACGGAGGCAGTCTAGAAATGCAAATCCGCTCCCTTCTAGCCCAAGGGCGATTTTCTTTTTGAAGGCCCAGATCTAGATGCATGTGTGTTTTGATGGTTTCACTCTTTGCAGAATTAGTTTAGCTTTTCAACGAGCTATCAAGCAAAAGCGTATCCAATACGGAAATCCGGTTATCAGCATTAGAAGTGGAAATTGCAAGCAAGATACATGTCAGATGAGGTTTCTAGAAATGCAAATCCGCTCCCCTGTAGCCCAGGGGCGATCCTGAATATGATTGGTTTGATGGATGAATTTGCAATTGAGGTCTTCCTAAGATCTCTTCCAGCTCAGTTCAGTTTTGCAGTGTATCCGTTCACAAGACGATCCGATATTCTGAGTAACTGTGACAGAGGTCCTACCGAGCACGTAAAACAGAGGATGGTGAAGCGTAGCTACACAAAGCTGCACAGCTGTAGGCTAGGGGCGATTCTCCTTTAGGCCTGCCAGACGGGGTTATTTGCAATTACAGTCTTCACAAGACTTGTGTGCAATTACTCAAGCTATCCAACGAGTCTAGCCGACAGCCTCCGGGATTTGGCGAATGCTCGTACGTGCGAAGTCAAGATGATAATGTTGTAAAGAAGAGCTGATTGAAGGCAATTCAAAAAATGACTACGTGTAAGAATATTATTTTCTTTGAAAAAGGCGATTTTCTTTTAGAGGCCTTAAAAGCAATTTTCTGGCTTCGTCGTCTCCAAGAACATCTCTTGCAAGTTGACCAAACTGTACAGCAAGACAGGCAGCACGCGTATCGGAACATTCCAGTTCCCGGTATCAAGGGTCAAAGTATGGTGTTTAGATGAAAATCACACTTTTCTCAAAATGGTGTTTGAGCTATCACAGAATAGGGGCGCTCATGCTTTTGGGGTTCCTAATACAATTTTCAAATCCCTCATATACAGTCATTGGATGCAGAATACTTCTAGTCATGCTATGAATCCATTATTCAATCAGTGGAGTTCATCATTCACCGTCAACGGCAGTTTGAAGCATCAGAAGGCAGAACGAAGAAATGACTAAGTCTGGAGTCAAAACATCAATTTAATCAGAGGCGCCTAATTTTCTAAGGTATCAGATGATGATTTTAGCAGTTGTTGCTCCCAGCAGACATTTCATCCTTGTCATGCAAGCTTCGCGATGGATATCTCAGCACGGTCGCAGGATCATTCAATCATCCGGAAATCAAAGTTGAACAGGGTCAGTTGTAACTTTGCAGTCAGCTATAAAATAGGAGATTCTCAAAAATCTCATAACTCTTACAAATGGAAGCCTAAAAGATCAAAATTTGACTTTTTGGAATCAGGGAAGTGTGTTGAACACAGCAAGATGCTATTTTTGGCAAAAATGAAAGAAAAATATTTTTGCATGCAAAGCATTGAAAAGTGACGAATTTCTTCAAAGATGGATATTGGCGCCATTTTTAGTTTTTTGCATGTTCTAAAATTAAGATATATTTATTTTTTTATTTAGTCTGAAGACTCAGAGACAGTGGCAGTTCAACTGGAGAGAAGCCAATCGAATTTCTTTTTTCTAAATTAGGGTTGCATTATGCATGCATGATGGTACGAATTGTTTATTTAAACAAGCATGGCGCCTTTTATCATTCACACAGCTTTGAAAATTCGAATTTCTTCAAAGAGATTGACGAATTTTCATCAAAGGATCAAGTTCAAAGGTGATAAAATATTCTTTTGCAGGTACAAGTTCAGATTCAAGGCAGAGTGGCAATTTTGACAGAAGAAGATAATAAATAAATAAAAAATTTAAAAACATCTTTCTTCTTCTCTATATTTCTTCCATCTTCTCGTCTTAAAATTTTCTCACATGTTTGAAGAATTGGCGTTTTTGGCAAAACAAATCATCTGGGTTGATTCAGAATTGCTTTCTCAGCAAAACCCATGTGCTAGAATTTTCAAGAAAAATTTGTTCCAGAGCATCAGTTCTTGAGGCTTTGATTTTCTGAAGTGAAATTCCTTTGCATGGTGGAGTAGAAGTCGATATTTTTCGAATCTAACATTGTGGGTTGTCTTAGAAATATCTTCTGGACAAAACCCATATCTCAGATTTTCTCGGGAAAAAATGTCCTCACAGCCCCTCAGATCTCAACTGAAAACCTTTTGCATGCGGGCCTAAATCACATTTTTTCACAATTCTGACATTGTGGGTCATCTTAGAATTTGATTCTACATAAAACCCACGTCTCAGAATTTTCTGTGAAAATTGCCCTCCGACAAGCTATTTTTAGCCTCATTAGGAGAGATTTTTGGTTTTTTGGAGAAGTTGTCAGAATATAGCCATGTTCACAGTCAACAGGCGAGTTTTTCAGGATGTAGTTCACGCAGAACGAATTCAAGACCAAGTCAGTCTTAACTCATGATTTCATCAGAAAAGCTGACATTGATTTGTATCAAGCGCATCGGAAAGGTTGACAAGAGTAGTCACTCAAGTTCACATGGTTTCATGTCTCGTATAGCTGATTGTCTTCCAAGGCCAGTTTAGAGGGTTGATACCGTTGGGTTTCTGTGTATGCAACATGTTCATTTGTATTTCTCACAACCAAAGAGTTCGCAGTTTCATCATGCAACACTCTTCCATAAAGAAAAGCATGAAAAACGTGAGAAGCATCAAGCTGCAGAGGAAACAGTGGCCATCACTTCAGTTACAAAGCCGCCATAGTTACCAGCCAGTGAAGGGCCAGTTTAAGTATACAGAGATTTTCAGTTTTGCTTGAGTTGCTAAGAAGCAGTGAATTGACAGTTGAGACATGTGACGACCTCTAGATGGTGATGCAGTCACTAACCTCGTGGAGGGGTTACTTGCTCGAGATCAGGGTCAGTGAACTTCAGTTCAAGGCGTCCCACCTTTTCCAAGATAGACATTAGACACAGGAGTTAAACTCGAGGCTTCTTTCCAAGTTAACTGGTTGTTACACATTGCATGCCATGTCTTTCTTGGAAATATCTACAAACACTTGGAGTTTAGATTAGATCTTTCAGTCAACTGATGATAGCATTCCAGTTGACTTGCTTTCAATAAGGACGTGCATGTTGCACCTTGTCCATTTAGTTTAGATGTTTCAGTTAACTGATGATAGTTTCCCAGTTAACTGTATAGTTTCATTCAATTAGGGTTTAGGAATAAGATCTTGCATGCATTGCAAGACTTTAGTTGACTCAAGGTGATTTTAGGGTTGCCTACACCTTGAAGTCTATAAATAAGAGCTTCAAGCTCATTTGTAATTTAACTTTTGCTTGATAGCATACATGCTGCGCCTACCTTGCCTGTAGTATTGCTATTATTGTATCTGTTCAAAGAGTAATTGCTGTTATAATAAATTGTTGCGCCTACCTTGCCTTCATGTTATTGTTATGGTGTTTATTCGATCTTAGTTAAATGGGGTTGTTGGTTTGATCGTTATTGCATGCGTGTTGCGTCTATACAATCTACTGTCCCAGTTGCTTACCTTTTGTTTTGTTGATTATAAGCCTATTCAGAAGAGCAAATAGTTGCGCCTACCTTGCCTTCATGTTGCGAAACTGTACTCAAAGCTTATCGTATGATGTGTGTTATAGTAGACTCATTCAGCCAAGCAGATAGTTGCGCCTACCTTGCCTTCATGTTGTGAAGTTGTACCAGGTTTACCGTTCATTTGTTTGTTTTAATAAACTTCTTCCCGGATTAGCAAATAGTTGCGCCTACCTTGCCTTCATGTTGTGAGCCCGCACCTGGAGTTTATCGTACAATACATTCCTGCTCCATTTCCTCATGCTCTGTTTCTTGAGGAAATTGGATAGATATTAAAGAAGTTAGCTTAGTTGTAGTTACATGATCTGCGAAACCAGAAAATACTTAGCTGCAACGTTCTAGGTTTTCTTAACCTTGTGCCTCTACCAGCTGAGAACAAAAAGATAGGACATTAGTTTAGTTTTCTATTTTATGCATTCCAGCACAAGAAGGGAGCTTCCCCTCCTAATTTGAAGAGCACTCATTACGTAGTGTGCATAGCTGTCCGTACAAACTCACACTCCAGAGGTGTTAGTTCTTACGCCAACATCATGTTTATTGAACTATTGAATACCTGTGTGCCTTGTGGAGAAATGTTTAAACATTTAAGGGTTTGGGCATGCAATCAAGAGAAATAACTTTCATTTTCTGTCAGAAGTTTGTAACAAGGAAAGAAACCTTTGTCAAACCCTATGAATCCTATGAGCCCTCATATGGCCTTGTACATGCATCCTAAGTCCAACCAAACAGTGAGGGATACTGTCATGGGAGATATTATTCAGAGCAAGGGTTTAGGTATAATAAACAAAGTATTCATTGTACCTTTAGTGGTTTTTCTTACTATGAATGAGGAGGATCATATACAGGTAAAGGATTTTAATCTCTGTCAAACCCAATGTTGTCAAAACCTAGACAAGTTGTGTATGTACCCTAGGACGGAAAAAATAACAAAATAAGGGATTGATGAAGACAAGGTACAGTCTATGAGGTCTGAGGCACAGTTTGATATCCCTTATAAACCTCCTGAAGGAACTATGAAGACAATGATGATTTGGTGAATGACAGTATGGGATAGTCTGAGGGCAATGTGCAGATTAGAGACAATGGCATCAAGTGCCACAAGCAAAAGATCTGTCAAATATAACCAGTCCACTGAATGATCAATGACAGAGATAGAATCTCATGGTAGTAGATGTAAGGAAGCATGTGTTCTAGAGCTTTCAATACAATACAGAGATTCTTCGAGGATGCAGACACACTATTAGGGTATGTCATGAGTACCCGTATTTGAGTGAGCAAAGTATGGAGTTTAACCTTGTAGATCTTCTTTAAAACCATGAAGAAACATTGAGCAAGTTTCTGAGATTGCAGAGGTTGTGAAGGTAATGAAGAGAAACCTTAGACTTTTCATTTGCATCTTGAAGATTTGAGATGGAGGTGTAGAGTAAAGTATCACTGTCGATAATTAGGTAGGGTGTTGGAAACCATATCTGGGGTTGTGTGCAGTAGATAAGAGGATGGGTCTACAAACAGTTATAGACTTGTTGACAAGCTTTAAGGTTTACCAAAACCCTAACAGGTCTGCACATTTGATTGTTAAACATTTCCATGAGCCCTATAGATACCTTATCCTTGCATCAACGGTTAAGAAGTTCTGTCAAATGGTTGACAATGTATTTTTGCCTCTGTCAGAGCCTCAGAAGAAAATGTCTATAGATGGTCTAAAGGCTAAAGGTTGTCAAAGCATTGTTGGGTTTATCAAGTTCTGATATTATGAAAAGGCTTGTCCATTCAATCCTTGTTTAGTTTCTTCGTTAGATCCAGAAGTCCCTTGATTCCTTTTTGAACAGTGATGAATCAAGCTATAGGTACCTCTCAAAAGCTCATAAAACCTCTGCAATGATTCCTACCCGACATTGTGTATAATGAGCAAACTACCCCTGAGTTTGCTAAAGACCTATGGAAGATTAAGACTTCATGATGTGTGAATGATAGTCAGATCCGCAGGAGAATAGTCTCTGTCACTGTAAAGGTACTAAGGATCATTAGTCTTATAACAGTGAATGAGTGAGGTGTCAAACGGTGACAAGTATGGTTTGATTGGCTTTGAGGTTATGTAACATGAACAGGGGATGTTTTACTTCCTTCAGCTGGTCTGTCAGGCCCCCTGCCATATATCATAAACCACAATCACAGCCTGTTTTGGATTGAAGGTAATCGCTGGCCAAAGAAATAGGAAACTGACAACCAAGGAAATATAAAAGGCAGCAATCAAGTTTAAAAAGAGAATAGGAATCGCAGCAAGGGAAAAAAATATCATTAATTAATAATTAATTAAAAGATAAAGGTAGTGCTCCCTTGAGGGAAGATATGACTCTTGGCAACGGATATAATTTATGAAAGGATGTGACTTTCCCCCTCAAGGGGAAGATATTAAAGGGAGAACATTTTATTGGAGGAGATAAAAAAAGGAATCAAGCAGATTCGATAAAAGAAAAATATGAATTGAAAATTATAAGAGATCTACTGGAATAAATATTATTTTTCTCAAGGATAATATATATGTGTGTGTGTGTGTGTGTGTGTGTGTGTGCGCATTATAATGGCATAATAAAATGATATTTGATTTACAATTAATATAATAAGTTTCCATCAGCAATCATATTTGGAATCAATGTAAAATGTTCAATAGTAAGATTCAGCAGTACCAGTTCCCTCATCAAGTATGCCAACCCCAAGATGGATGGACTGGAGGTCCTGCCATACTTGTGGGCCAAGGGCCTGAATGACTTGGAGGCTCATTCCGTGCCCTTGGGCTTGGTTGAGGAGGACAGTCTCCCAATGTCCTATCAAGCATTTCCATCAAATTCCTAATGTGGTTGGCTATGGAAAATAAGCTATGAAATAGATACAAGTTACGACTGAATTTAGGATATTTTGATTTCAATAGAGATTATTTGTATACATTCGTAGATCCTTGGTATTAATGCTTCAATATTAATTAATTAAGAGTTTCTCTAAATTGTATTGCAATTATGTAATTTTATAGAATTCTATTGGTAAATGAATTGCATTTGTTGGAATTGTTATTTTTGAGAAAAATTGGGTATATCCCCAAAAGGGATTACAATTGGTATCTGAGCTTTGATCCTGCCACCTTGAGGATCAAAAGAAAAAATATATGCCTAGGAATTTCAGACCAAGGCAATGAGACCTACATGTTCTTTTGGTTACAAGTTATTAGATCGTAAGATTCCCAATTAAGGAACAAATAATCATTTTCTAAAAACTCAAACATAGTTGATGATAATATCAAGCAATATAACTTGACTTTAGTTTCTCAAATAGAAATCGACATGTTTCCATCACTAGTTGTCACTGGAACTTAGGCATAACTAAGATACAAAGATGGATTTAGATTATCTTACTTCCAAATTTCAAGATATAAGTGCATAGAGATATTATCTTGACCAAGGTTTGTCAATCTCTTAAAAGCCAACCAATAACATTAAATTCCACATGAATATTCCAAAACAATCTACAACATTTATCTAGAATATTGGTCTTAATTTGATGTTAGTTTTATGATCAGAAATGAAAGCAATCAGAAAATGCATCACATAAGACAATGAACACCACAAGATACCCTAGGAAAACCCTACTACTCGAGGGAGAAAAACCCAGCAAATATATCACTTATATATTCAGGAATGAGAGCAGAAATCTGCTTACAACTCAGGCCCAGCACAAGGCCGAATTTGATACAATGAACAATATCACCTCTCCTAGATGCATAGATACAGAAATGAATATGTTTCTCCTTGAGATTGATCTGCTGCATCAATATAATGATCTGTTGCACAAGTGCGAACTTCTTCTAGGAGTGCGAATGTGAATGAATGAACTTGATAATCAAATGAGAGATCAACACCTTGTATTTATACAAAACAATATATCACTTCATGTAGGTCGGCCTCCTTAATAAATAACAATAATTAAATAGGTTGGCCATCATAAAGAAGTCGGCCCAAATACATAATAAATATTATGCCAAATGAAGCGCCTCGTCACTTTAATAGATGCAATAAATAAATAGCCGTTAGACTATATGAAATTTATTGTTCAACAAGCAAGGCGGAAATATGTAGCCCGAAGCTACAACATCAACACTCCCTCTTAGCTAGGGAGGAATACTTTCGATACACACAGTCATGGAACCTCTCAACATGACACCCACAATGGCTACACCCATATGTGGAGGGGGCTCATCACAGATTCACTCAATCGTGATATGAACCATCATGGCTACTCCCATGTATGGTAAAGCATATGTGCACAAGTGCCCATCACGGAATCACTCAACATGATGTCGTCATCTCATCATGACGTTCACCATGGCTACTCCCAGAGGGTGAATAAACACAAGCTCAGGAAAATCATCACGGACTCTCTCACGTGATGTTGTCATGGAGTCACTCAACATGACATCCACCATGGCTACTCCCAGAGGGTGGAGACAAGGGCTTTCACCTCAAATTTCTCTCACAGAGAAAAATGCATTAGAGCAATTCACAGAAGATTACTGAAGCTGAGTCTCCCTCTCAACTAGGGCTTCATTCTCCACAATTCCAAGCTTGTCTCAAGAGTACACAAACTTTACTGTGGAGACGGGCTTGGTGAGAATATCGATCGTCTGCTCATCAGTGCTAATGTATCTCAACTGGATTGCTTTCCTCAGTACCATATCTCTGATATAGTGGTATTTGATCTCAACATGTTTGGTTTTGTCATGAAACACTGGATTGACAGAAATCTTCACACAGCTTTGATTATCACAATGAATGACAGCTGACTCCATTGATTGTCCAAACAATCCTGCAAGGAGCTTCTGAAGCCACACTGCTTCTCGAGCTGCCACACACGCTGCAATGCACTCGGCCTCTACAGTGCTCAATGCCACTGAAGACTGCTTCCTGCTACACCAGGAGATCATTGCAGACCCCAAACTGAAACAACATCCAGAGGTGCTCTTCCGATCAGCAACACACCCTGCCCAATCAGAATCAATATAACCATGCAGCTTCAAGTCCACACTTGAAGAATATCTCAAGCCATACCCAACTTTGCCACGCAAGTATCTCAGGATATGCTTTGCTGCAACTAGGTGTATTTGCCTTGGTTCACACATGAACTGACTGAGTGCACTCACTGCATGAACTGACTAAGTGCACTCACTGCATAGCAAATTTTTGGTCTAGTATTGACTAGATACATCAACGATCCAATCAACTGCCTGTACATAGTAGGATCCACTAGATTTGAACTAGCTGCAGCCTCCTTTAACTTTTGAAAATTGGTTTCCATAGGTGTAGACATGGATTTACAATCCATCATACCAAATCTCTTCAAGATGTCTATTGCATACTTCCATTGACTTAGAATGATCTCATTAGGCCTTTGCCATACTTCTAAACCAAGAAAGTAATGCATGTATTTAAGATCCTTCATTTCAAATTCAGAAGCCAACTCCTTCTTGCATTTGATAATGAGGTGGTCTTCTCTAGTAAGAAAGAGATTATCAACATAAAGAACCAAGATCAATGTTTCGCCATCAATTACCTTGAAGTATAAGTTTGAATCAGCATCATTCTTGGAGAAGCCCAAGCTTAGCAGGTATCGATCAATCCTCTCATACCAAGCACGAGGAGCCTGCTTAAGGCCATACAAAGCCTTCTTCAATCTGCAAACATGAGACTCTTTCCCATGAACTCCAAAGCCATCAGGTTGCTCAATGTATACTTCTTCTTCAATTACACCATTTAGAAATGTTGTCTTCACGTCTATCTAGTGTAATTTCCATCCTTTAGTTGTTGCAATGGCAATGATAGTCCTGATGGAGGTATAACGAGCAACTGGATCAAAGGTTTCCTCATAGTCTATTCCCTCTTTCAGAGAGAATCCTCTAGCCACAAATCTAGCCTTGTACTTCTCAGTGCTTCCATCAGTCGCATGCTTGATCTTGAAAAGCCACTTAGAAGATACAACAGATTTGCCTTCTGGTCTAGGTAAAATGTCCCAAATAGATTGATATTCCTCAGCCATAGCATCTCTCCATACTTGCTGACTTGAAGCCTCCTCAACACTGGAAGGTTCAGACTCAATGATTTGACTCCCTCTGAATCACCATCCTCTTCTGGTTTAGTAGACTCCCTCTGAATCTCCAAGTACTTGCATCATCCTTTTGACCTCCTTGTCCAAGATTGTCTACAATGCTTGCTTCAGAGAAATGGTTTCCAACGCACACCTCTGTAGAAATTCAGGGCTGTCCTCTTCGACCTCATCCCAGATCACTCTATTCTAAATAGGTTTGTGGAGCTACCAATGTTAAATCCAGATTGACTGTCTTAAGCAATTTTGATCTCAATTGTTGGAGAGGTCTTTCAAGGATTTAGCACCTGACCTTGCAATACTGCAACCTTCAATTCTTCTCAGCGAGTCACAGAACTCCCTCTGAATGTTAATTCCTCCTCTTCAAAGAATTGATCGCAGAGACAACCTGAATAGATTCTTCATCTTCGAGAGATGTCTTAAGCCACCAACTCAGTCCCATGGCTGCAAGCTATGACTCCATGCTTGACCATTTCTCTAGTTGGCATGACTTCCTCACAGGATGTCTCAAGCTCTTCCTCTCTATGTGATCTCTCATCACCCTCTTGCTCCTTGATCCGTCCTGGAAACATTATAGAGAGAGATTACTAAAAGTTCATAGAACTCAACTATCTCGAAGAGCGAAGAGAAATACCAATGCATGATTCACTATCTCAATGTTACAGCATGAATTAATAATTACATAAAAAATTCATGAACATTATTCAACCATGAAATACTTATCTCATTGAAATCAGAATCCCGTACGCAAAAAATGAGAGATCGATATTCTCAAACAATGATCACAATATTTGCTTTCTCCGCCCTTTCAGTGGCGTTGATCGCTGCAAGTTAGCCCTTCGCTTGAGTTGATAATCGATGACTCCCAAGTCAGTGCTCATGACAATTAGCTAACCACAGTTGGCGTAGTCTTACTGACATAAAACGTGTCCCTCTAACATGTTTGCAAAGAGGCCACTCTGCCCAGAAAGTTGCTCCAGTAACTCCAGTATCCTCAACACTAATCGCAGTTCCTTGACCAGGTCCAGTAGAGGACCCCTCTATTGCTGCAAGTAACTTTATGCTAACTATATGGTATATTTCTGTAAGAACTGATTGAAAGGCTTTCTCAACATTTGTAGACTGCAACGCAGAAGTTTCTATAAAAGAGAGGCCCTCCTTTTAAGCAAATATTTGTGCATCATCTGTTGACACATCTCGAAGAAGATTCAAGTCAAATTTCTTACCCGCCATCAAGATAACGATGTTTGAATCACCATGATCTCTCAGCTCGCATAGCCACTGCTGCACATTATCAAAACTAGAATTCTTCGAAATGTCGTAAACCATTAAGGCTCTGAAAGCTTCAAGACAAGTATAATTCAAACACTCCACAAACTCATTCATATGTACACCACTGCCGTAGCAATTGAGATGATAAACAATGAGTTAATTTCGCCTTCATGCTTAAACACATATGATCAAATCTTTTCTTAGACCCACTCTGATACCATGTTAGTTTTATGATCAGAAATGAAAGTAATCAGAAGATGCATCACATAAGACAATGAACACCACAAGATACCTTGGGAAAACCCTCCTACTCGAGGGAGAAAAACCTAGCAAATATATCACTTATATATTCAGGAATGAGAGCAGAAATCTGCTTACAACTCAGGCCCAGCACAAGGCTGAATTTGATACAATGAACAATAGCACCTCTCCTAGATGCATAGATACAGAAATGAATATGTTTCTCCTTGAGATTGATCTGCTGCATCAATATGATGATCTGTTGCACAAGTGTGAACTTCTTCTGGGAGTGCGAATGTGAATGAATGAACTTGATGATCAAATGAGAGATCATCACCTTGTATTTATACAAAACAATGTATCACTTCAAGTAGGTTGGCCTCCTTAATAAATAACAATAATTAAATAGGTCAGCCATCATAAAAAAGTCGGCCCAAATACATAATAAATTGTTCATTTTGAACAAGATCACAATGTACAATCAAGTCCATACCACATATGATCTAGTGAACTTTGTCTTGTGGACCAAATTCACCTTTATATTTAATATCTAGAGTAGATCATTTCATCCAAGGGTCTTCTTCTCCTCAATCCTTCTTGATTAGAGTAGCTCTACATTCATGATCAAAAATCAAGGACATCAATATTAGGCATACGTGTACCTTAGATAAATTTGATACAAATCAAGTTACACCCAAATTTGTTACATAAGTCTACTAAGCTCATAACCCACAAATCCTAGGATCATTTTCACCTCTCAAACTTTGGGAAAAAATAAGTGTTCCACACGGACGCATTTCCCCCCTTTTTGGGCAAGTTTCCGAAACGGGGACGTTTCGAGGACGGGGAAACGGGTACTTGGCATTTTCCGCCGTCCCGCCACCGCCATCGGTGCTCTGCCGGAGACAGGGAAACGTCTCCGCGTCTCCCAGGAGACAAGGAGACATGGAGACGTCTCCAACTCTCCTTGGGAGATGTCTCCAAGTCTCCTAGGGAGACGCCTAGGCGTTTCTCGAGAGACGGGGAGACGCCTAGCCGTCTCCCGTCGAGCCCACGTCCATGGAGGCGTAAAAGTTAAAAAATAAAAATAAAATTGAATTTTTAAGTGTTTTGGGGTTACCCTAATTTGGCATGGGCCCACCCCTTCCTCCAAAACAACACAAAACAATGTTCCTTTATCATTTCACTCACATTTTTATTTACTGATTTTTTTTGCAGCCAGCTGAAGAGAAGGGAAAACAGTTCAAAAACTTGAAGAAGTCTGATTGAAGGAGTGAAAAGAGTGATTGCAAGTGTCATAGGATGAGAAGGAGCAAGAAGAAAAGGAGGAAGAGGATTCTACTGCATTTTGGAGAGATTTATCAAGCACAAGGTAGGGTTTTTGAAGTTTTTTTCAGATTTCTTGTTGTTTTTGTTTTATTTTTTGAGTTTAAACTTTTTCTTTTTTTTCTTATTCATCTCAAAGACTCAAAATCAGATTTGATGTTGAATCTTGAGGGCAAAATGATGAATGGATTCAACATCAAGTTTTTTATTTTAAAAATTTAATACTAAACTTGTTTTTTTTTATTTTTCTTTCTTGTTCATCTCAAAATCAGATTTGATGTTGAATCTTGAGGGCAAAATGATGAATGATTCATTCATCTTCATCATTTTGCCCTCAAGATTCAACATCAAATTTTATTATTTAATATTTTTATTTTAATTTTTAAATAATATAAAAAATTTAAATTATAAATTGTAAATTTTGTTTTCAAAATTAAAATTTCAAATTTGTATTTCAATTTGTTAAACTAGGCTGATTTTATTTTAATTTTGTGAAATGCAGTGTCACTTTCACAATGAGCAGTAGCATGAGTGGGGATGACATGGAAATCCATTCCCATAGTGAACATGATTCAGATTTTGAACCTGAGAATGAGGGGGATGACCATGGGGCTGATCCTGCAGCCCATTCTAGTTCCATGGCGAGTGCACCAGCTAGTATAGGTTGCCCTTCAGAGTTGTTGGCAAAGTATGCTAGGGGTCCTTTTGATCCTAAGTCTCCTCTCAAACAGTTTGCTTCAAGAATACAAGGCACATCACGTACAGGTGGGGGAACAAGGAAGTGGAAGTGCAACATTTGTCAGGTTGAATGGTTTGGTAGCATCACTAGAGTGAATGCACACTTTCTTTTTTGGACAGGAAAAGGTGTGGAGCCTTGTAAGTTTCTGAAGGAAACTAAAAATATATGTTATAGAATTGAGTTTAACAGGCTTTGGGGCGTTCCAGATGACACAAATATTACAGCCCCTACTACTTTGTCTGCTAGGGCAGCCCTTCAGCGCATCCATGATGCGCCACATACTTCTCCTCATGCTTCACAGACGGGAGGAATGATGTTTGGATCTCCATCCACTTCCACTACTAGTGCCGCTAGGGGGACAGCTGCAGGGAAACGCAAGTTGCAGACATCGCAGAGTAACCCCATTGCTGATATGTTTAATGTGCAGCTGAGAGATGAGATAGATGAATCCATTGGCAAGTTCTTCTTTGCCAATGGCATTCCATTTCATGTTACACGGTCTCCTTATTATAGGGAGATGATGGCTATGGTGGCGAAGGGAGGAACATCATATGTGCCACCAGGTGAGACGAAAATGAGGACTTCGATCTTGGATAAGTGCTATTCCAAGATCAATATTTTGATGGAGAAGATGAAGGCATGTTGGGTGGCATCTGGGTGCAGCATAGTTATGGATGGGTGGACGGACATTAGCCATCGTCCACTCATCAACATCATGGTCACATGTGCAGAGGGCCCATACTTCCTTAGAGCAGTTGATTGTACAGGGCATCGCAAAGATGCTGATTTTCAGTTTCAGGTCCTCAAGGAGGCTATTGAGGAGGTTGGGCCACAAAATGTGGTCCAAGTAGTCACAGATGCAGCCCATGTGTGTAGAGCAGCAGGGAAACTCATTGAGGCAGCCTATAGGCATATTTGGTGGACCCCATGTTGTGTGCATGCCATGAACAATGCACTCAAGGACATGGGTAAGATTGATTGGATTAGAGGAGTGGTCACCGATGCAAGAGATGTGCAGATGTTTATCTGCAACCACCACACTTCACATGCACTCTTCAGGACCTTCGCGAAGGAGTTCTTGAAACCGGTGGAGACCCGATATGCATCATATTTCATTCTCTTGGAGAGAATGATTGAGTTGCAAGAGGCATTGCAACTCATGGTTATGACTAATGATTGGAATAGGTGGGCCGAGGCCAAGACAACGCAGGGGAGAAGGGTGAAGGAGATAGTGAAGAGTGATGTGTTTTGGATTGATGCGAAATACATTGTCTCCATCATTTCTCCAGTATTCCAGGTTATTAGATATGGGGATGGGGATGCACCTAACCTTGGAGAGGTGTATGAGTGCATCGACTCTATGCTTGACCAGATGAGGGTTGTTGTGCAAGTGAAGGACCCCTCTCTAGCATTCTACAATGAGCAGATCCGGCCAATCATTCAATGCAAATGAGACAAGTTGAACACTCCTTTGCATATGGCTACCTTTGCCTTGAATCCTAAGTGGTACAAGGCTAGACCGGGTAGAGTGACACCGATTCAAGATGATGAGGTGAAGGCGGGTTTCTTTAGGTGCATAGAGAAGATGTATGATTCTAGAGATGCCAGCACAATTCGCACTAAGTGGACCAAATTTGCCACTCTTAGAGGCTATTCAGATGCGGCAAAGATGGATATAGAATCTATGGCACAGAAGGACCCACTTTTGTGGTGGAATTGTCATGGTACAAAATCTTTGACCACCACTCTAGCTATCTGTCTGCTATCCCAAGTTTCCAGTTCTTCAGCTACTGAGAGGAACAAGTCTACATATAGCTTCATCCACTCTCTTGAGAGGAACAAACTTACCTCTAAGAGCGCAGAGAAGCTTGTGGTTGTACACAGTGCTTTGCATCTCATAGACTGCAAGACACTTGGGTACAAGGAGAGTCCAACGGCACGATGGGATGTGGAGCCAGAGGAGCCTTCACAGATTGATGAGGATGATCCTACCTCTTCAGATGCAGGCTGGTTGGTGTGAGCTTGAGGAATCTTGACCTTGTGGAGTCCAGCAGTTCCAGTGATGAGGAGTTTGCACTTGCAGATGATTAGAGGCCTCCCTTCACTACATTTTGAGTTTTGACATTTTGACATTTTGTCTTTTGTAATGCTATTGCTATTAGTATATGTATTTACTATTTGGCATTTGCTACTCATTGTAATGATGAATCATGTAATCATCTTTATAGACTTTGTGATATCTCATATGACATCAGATATTCATATTTTCAATATAAATTATAATAGAAATCTCCAATTTGACAATTTCATTTGCCAAATTTTATTTAGCAATTAGCATTCAAGAAATCATCATATTTAGATTTAGTATTTCAAATTTTACTATGTTATAATTTTACTAATTTCCTATAGTTTCATTTGAAATGTAATTCTTATACTGTTATGCTGTTATACATCTTTTCAAACCTAGTTTTTCAAGTACTATAAGTATATGTATAACTATATCAGGACCACCACCCCGCCACCGTCGTCCCCCCGCCGTCCCTCCACCGTCCCTAAACTTAGGCCCTTTGTCCCCCCGTCCCGAACGCCCGTGGAACACTGGAAAAAATTGATGTTGTTTAAATGAATCAATTGAAATAAAACAATACTTCTCTAAGAAATGAAAATGATCTTACTGTCAAACATGGGGATATGTCAAATTTTACAAGAGTGACAGCCTCCGATTGATTTGGAAATTGGACAAGAATTGGATATTAGTGTAAACCTATAAATTTAAGTCTCTCTATCAAGTGTTTGTGGGCGATAATTGTTTGCTATGAATTCTAAGACTTTTGTACATCTTTCATTTTATTGGACTTGATCAATCCAATAATTTTGTACTATCTAGGAAATATATACTTAGAAGGTTATAACATGTCAATTACCTCTGAGTCTATGACAAGGTGATATATGTTGAAAGAACATTGAGATGTTGGCAGCATGCTTGAAGAGGGTCTAAGATTATCAAACAAGCATGGAGTAAACTAGTCATGCAAGGATAGTGAGATCATTGAATGTATTGACAAAAGGCAGAGGGATCTTTGTAAACTGTCAACTCAGTTGAACATCAGTGTGTTTTCACTCAATGAGGAACTAAAAGACTTGCTCTAAGTAACCTATTAAAGCATGGTTGACACTAAGGAAGACCTACTACAACATTTGAAGTATGTTAAGGGTATCTACAAAGGGTTCAACTTGGGAGGAGCATAACTATCTAAGATAACGTTGTTTTAATCTCATAAAGGAGACTTTAGGATGCAGTTTGCACTCCATAATGAAGAAGGAGACCTTTCCCTCACCTGGTCAAGGTAGTTGCAAGAAGATAGGAAGCATGGCCCTATTTTTATGTAAGAACAGTTTGAAGGTGGTGGATTGACAGTTATGGAGATTTAATCATGCAACCTGTTGGTTTCCCAACTTGTATTCCAATAACTCCTAAAAATTGACCTAATCTTATGCTCAAAGTTGTTGGAAGCTAGGCCAACGAACAGGAAACACCTTCAATAGTGTTTTCCTCTCCACTTCAAGCTCTGCAAAAGCTAGGTGGTTTTCCCTTTATGATGTTGAGTGTGAAAATGCTACAGATCTATGACTCCGCACCTAGCAATATAACTCTCGTATACTTATGACAAGGATATGTGAATCTAGTTGTTTTAGATATGGGGATTTCAAACAAATACAAAAATATTAAATGGTTGATTTAAGATTTATCGTTGTAAGATCATTCTAACACTATGGGAGAAATTGGACTAATTGGTGCCTATTCAGGGTAACAGAGTCAATACAACATACATATTCATAACAATCAATATACTCCAATGGTCAATCTAGAATTAATAATTATCAACTTGTAAAAACTCGACCTGCAAAGGGTTAACAGTGCGATCCTACTTCAAAATCCATTTTGTGACAACAGTATTCTTTATTATCTTCAATAAAAGAAATTACAAAGTTTCTTGAACACAATTAACAATGAAAATAACACAGATGCAGCAAATGTGCACTGAGGAACATTACAATACTTGATTATTTTGCTCCAAAGAATACTGGATCACAAACTGGAGATGTCACACACTGAGAGCATGTATTCATATATGCTCAAATCAAAGTATGTATAGTTATTACAGAAAATTGCAGTCATTGACTGTGTACCCAGAAAAATAAGACATGGAAGCAATCAAGTCACTACCCAAAGTCATCTCAAATTCCACAGAACTTTTTCTAGAACCCTTAAAAAATGGCTTTTAATCCCCTTTTAAAGACAAGATAATCCAAATTCATGTCATTATTGAGGAGAAGTTATCTTCAGATTGAACAAACAATGCTAGGTAAGCAGACTGGGCATCCCTATCATTACAGCATGTTGCAATTCAATGAAACTTGGAGATCTTGTTGTTAATCCACTCATGTAGGCACTAGTTACAAGTTATGTTGTGAAATCATGTGTTGCATGCCTCAAACTGCAGTTTTGGACCGTTATTACCACTTGTTGGCAGCAAAAAACACGTCTTCTAAAGATTGCAGAAATTTGTGCACTTTTGCACCATTGCAGAGATTTAGGGATCATTTGGAGTTGCGGAATTTTGGGGGCAATGTGGATATATCCTTGTCAAAGTCAAATTTCCGCAATTGAGGAATATCCTTGACAGGGTCAAATTTCCAAAATTGAGGAATATCCTTGTCAAGGTCAAATTTCGGCAATTGAGGAATATCCTTGTTAGAATCAAATTTCCACAATTGAAGAATATCCTTGTCATGGTTAAATTTCCACAATTGAGGAATATCCTTGTCAAGGTCAAATTTCTATAATTGCATATCTTCTACAATTTTGCTCAAACCTTCTTCAAACTTGAAACGCGGCATCCCTAACACTAAGAAAATCCCACAATTGCATAAATTTCACAACTTTGGTCGGATTTTCCTCAAATTTGAAACATGACATCTCTAACACTAGGAAAATCCCACAATTGCATAACTTTCACAATTTTGGTTGAATTTTCCTCAAATTTGACATAGAGATACCTAATTGGGTGTTCTATAAGTTGAAACTCTTGGCAACCTTCACACTTAGACAAATTTTTAGCTTTTCAAATTGGGTACTTGGGACGAAATGGGGGTACAAGTATAATGCTTAAGACATCATCTAAACATCACAAACCCATGAAAAATTTCTTAGATCAGTTATACATGATGGGAAGTGAGATGGGAGTAAGAAAACCTACAATACCTAACATAACCACCTTGGAATCTTCAAAGCAAAACAAGGATAGCTCATCATCAGCATTTTTCTCATTCACTAAAGGAGGTTTTCAAAGACATGATTATGGAATATGTTTTCTTCGGCGCCAAAAAGAGACTTGACTTCATTATAGAGGCAGTTGAAACATTCATTCCCATCAATGGATGCCTCCTATATTTCCTCATGATGCCTTGTAAGCTGCTAGATATGTATTACTCAAGGAAAAAGTAAGATTATTAGAGATTTTGGCAACAGAACTTCAGTAGTAAGACTTTGTATCAGTTGTAAATTTTGCCTTATGATCAATAGAACAACTATTTTTCTGCCTTTGTCATATATTTTTGCACTATGTTACTGACTCTGTTACTGGGTCCTTGTGTTTTGACCCCATACCTGGTTAGGTCCGATCCTGGTTTGGGTCCTTTACTGAGAACCCTAGACGTACCTGGGCCGTACAAAACTTAGAGCTAATTCACCACACAAAGCTTAGAGCTTATTCACCATAGAAAACAATGCAGTGAGAGCTTATGATGGTGTTTATTAGTGGGGATTCTCCTCTGGTTATGTTCTGGTCTGAATCAACTTTTCTCAATTGTTTGAGGTTATCTGATTCAGGTTGTTTGCATGATGAATTTGATTGGTTGCTTGAAGTTTTAGGGCCAAATTATCCTCTTGTAATAATACCTAGTAAACTAAATATCTTGCATGCAAGATTTACAGTACACCTGTGTTATGCTCTTCAACAAGGCAATAGCAAATACTATAGTTAATTTTTAAAATCTTAATTTTCAAATTTTAACCAAACACTAAAAATTATAATAAATATAAATTATTAAATAATAAATTATAATAAAAATAAATAAATATTAAAATTGTAATCAAGATTAATACCAAAACCTAACACATTAAATTGACATGAAATCTACATATTAAAAATTTAAAAGTATAATTACTAAATATGTATCATAATTTACAATATATATTTTTTAAATATACATTATAATTTATTATGGTTTACTATACCTTGTGCTTAGAAATTCAAAATTAAATATTGCATAGCTTTATTTCAAATTATTTCCTGCTAGCTAGAAAATCCATCATACCTATAACGAGTGTGGTCACAAGGAAAAAAACAAAACAAAATACGCTCGGAAAATGCATAGGAAAACCATAGGAATGTCACGCAAAAAAAAGACCAAGCAAAACAAGTAGGAAAACCCTAGGAAAATCGTATAGAAGGAAACGGTAAAAAAAATCGCGTAGAAGGAAATGGTAAGAAAAGACGCACAGAAGAAAAAACACACTTAACAAAATCATGCAAAAGAAAAATTGCACAAAACAAAAATCATGTAGAACAAAATCACGTAGAAGAATCCAACATGGCTAGAAAAAACATGCTTTTTTTGAGACGTGTGGGTATGGTATCCATGTCGTACAGTATTTGTATCCATACCAAGTATAACGATACATGTACAAAGGGAGGGGGGTTGTTGTATCCTACATCTTTGGATACAGCACATAAATATCATTCAGAACTCATTAACCTGGAAATTAAATGTCATTCACATCCATTCATAGCCTTTCCCAACAAGTACGACTAGCATAGAATACTTCATAAGCAATTCCCAAAGGGTACAATAGCCTTAGAAATGGTACGGCAGCCTTTTTCTATTCCTTCTCCCCTTTTTGTTGCATAAGCTTCCTCCTTTGCCTTCTACAATGCCTCCAATCTTTGCTTTATTCATTGGGCCCACAAATATGTACGGCTAGCTCAAGGGTTTGCATATGGTACGGCTGGACTAGCTTCAACAATATATCATAACATATTTCCTTTCATTTCACCATAACCAAAAATTGGTCTTGGCACGAGTTCACCAATTCTAAAAATGAATTCCAATAATATTTTGCTTTCAAAACTCACAACTCCACACTAAGCAAATAAGATATAAAGCTGCTCCAAAATAAGAATATGATGAAACCGCCAAAACCACCCAACTCTTTTAGGCAAGGTTTCCAAAACAAGATATTTTATAATATTTCCAATCACTTGCAAATTTGTCTCTGAAAGAGACTCACAAATTAGAAAACCAAATCTTTGAATGAACTGTGAAATACCTTATCAATATCTCCAACAAACATTAGCCAAGGTAGATCTTTCACCACCGAAGCAAATCTTCTCCAAGAGGGTTTTCATCCTCAAGAAGGTTGAGATGAACCAAGTCAATCTTCAAAACTACAAGGGTTTTGAGACAAAGAGGTAATAAACTTCAACCTCCCAAATGAGCTCTCAATTCCCCTTTTCATAAGTTTTGTAGGGCTTTCCAGAAACTCCCTTTTAAAATCACTTTATTAATTTATTAAGCCTTTTAACTCCAAAAAGTGATTTAATTTACTTTTAAAACATTTATGGCACTTAAAGTCACTTTTAAGTGTCCCATTATTCAAAACTTTCCATCCTCTTTCCAACGAGCTATAACACTGAGGTGCTAGATAAATGTATTTAATTAAAAGGCAACCTTAGTGAAAATAATTAAATATAGCTCAATATTACACCCAATTAGTGGAAGTGGCCGAAAAGCATCGGAATTGAAATCTAACTGCATAGGAGTGATCCCAATGATAAAAGATGATAAACAGACACGACTAGGTGACTTACTAAAAATAGACACTCCCTTCAAGAATCTTGGAGCCCAAACCATAAGCCGAAAATAACATTTGAAAGTGTCACATGACTCCTCAAAACCATCTGAGCTCACTGGTAACATCAAATTACCCATTTGAACATGCTGACACAAACCTAGAAAGTCAACAGCAACTACACTACTAGAGAACCTGAAAATGGGGACATTACATGATCAAAGTCACAAATCCTCTTCGATCATCAATATAGAAGACCCTTTGATGTTTATCATTCTTTTCCCTTGATTTTTGAATGAGAAATCACATCCGACATCATTCTACTATAAATACAATTACCAAGTTCAGAATTGTCTTCAAAATGGTTCGTGAGAGTTTATAATTGTGCCATGTATAATCAATTTGCAATGGACACAGATGTAATGCTAGATGTCATCCATATGTGACACCCAAGCCATAGAACCCAGGTTCCATCTGCATCTCCATTCTTGTCCCTATCCCCAAAATAAAAAAGGGAATAACTTTTAAAAAGCAGATAAGCTCACAGTCAATTGCACAAAGAATACCATTTTGCAGAGGGAAAGAATACTTTGCACAAAGAAGACTCACAAAATCCTTTAACCATGCATTTCTTTGATCCACAATGATTTTGCGCAATGGAAGATGCTTCGGACAATGCAAAACACTTTCTTGGTATTTTTATATTTTATTGTTTTAAGCTCCTAGGGAAGTTTTTGGAGAGCTTGTTTTGGACAAAACACAAAACATCACCCTTCAAGCGGATGTTTTGGACAATGCAAAACACTTTCTTAGTATTTTTATACATTATTATTTTAATGTTTTTGGAAAATAGTTGTGTTGTGATCATCTTGAAGGGTGATGTTCTGATTTTGGACGATGCATTTTCAATAGGATTACAATTGATTGATGAATTTGTGAAGTCCATGGTACATATTATTTTGCCTTGCAAATACAAGTTCTCCTAGTTTGATGTAGTTTATAGACCATTCATTCCACATATGTTAGGGTAAAAAAATTGCAGATAGAAGAGACCATGCACAGTATAAGCAGATGCAGAGAAAAGTAGAGATACAATACAGGTGGAATCACCTCAATGCACCTTCACAAGCAGCTGTGTAGTAAATTTGAAGCGGTACGATACACAATGGGCAAATAAGAAGGCACACATGTAGCATTTTACATTATGCAAAGAAGATATTTGGACATGGAGAGGAATCCTTGGCTATTCACAAAGTTTGTTGCCTTTGTTTATGGGCAATATCACACATTCAAGAAAGCTACATTAGTTTTCCATGTGTCTGCTTCTCATACATGAGTTTCTTTGTTTGCACAAGTAATCGAAGGAAACACATTCTTGTTGACAAAGTGAGAAATTATCTTTTCTCTTGACAAGGGGAAGCATGGTCTTATTGACAAGGGGAATGTTGATGATTTTGGAGAGGAATCCTCCTGAAGGGTTATGATTGCCAAATCTTTGGAGATGGCCATTGATATCTCTCAACCTTATCATGGAAAAGGCCTCTAGATTTATGTCAGATCTGTGTGTAATTTCATCTAACCTCCCACTTCCAAAAAGTATAACCATGAAAGTTGAAGATTTTGAATGGTCTCAAGCCCTGGACCATGAAAGTATTGCCTCTAGATGCAGGAGATGCCATGTCATCTCAGTCGTGAATGTCCCGTTTTTCAAAAGAAGACCAAGAATTATAAAAAGGAAGCTGAAGAGAATAAGGATATAGAGGGTTTCATGAAACCCAAGAAGAAGCAGACAACTAGAAACAAGAACCCAGGATCTATTGGTAGCCAGGTTGCAAAGGGCAAGAAAAATAATCAAGCTAATGAGGAGGTAGTAAAGGAAACTCAAGTTCTTTAAAATAGGTGATGACTATTCAAGAAATGTTGGTCAATTATAATTTTAAGAGAGATCTGGAAGATCTTTTAGACTTTTGGAGGAGGATATTATAAGGGAAGGTAGCAAGATACGAGTAAGATATATCAAGCCTAGAAATTTTTGGACTAGGTTCAGAGCACATAGGCAATGTGCGACTATCACCTTCTTATAAGATAAAGGTGTTTAGGCGAGCAATAAGACTAGGCGGCCAAATAGGTATACAGCTCCACAAAATACAGCTCTAGATGATGTTGCAGCTGGCACCAATCTTGGTGGGCACCATGAAATCCAATGATGATCAATGAAGCTGTTTTCATGGGACTTATGGGGACTTAACTCCCCCTAAATGATCCTCTGCTTTGGCCCCTTTTGAAAAGTTATTTCCTAGAATTTTCTCTAAAGGAAACTAATTTGGATCATACGGACATGGTTTGGGCCCTCCCTCACTCATGCATGCGTGCATTGCTTTCCCATGCATGCATTGCTTTTCATACTTGCATTGCTTTTTTATGCATGTTTTTTGCTTTTTGCATGCATGTATATGAACAGATTGCATCCCTCCTGAAGCACATGTCTGCCCTTGGCATTTTCTACATGCTGGGTTTATAGCTAACTTTTTTAGAAAGTTATCTTTGCCTTCAACATACTTAGTAATTCCTACATGCAGACCTACTGTTTTAGGTAGCCGTTTTAGAAGGTAGCTACTTCTCTACATGTTTGGTTTCTGTCTCATGTCACCTTTGTAATTTTGGGACTTGTTCCCTCCTTTTTATAATACACTTTTTTAACTTTATCAAAATCATGTGTTCTTAAAATGAATATATCCAGAAAAGCAATCACAGATACAGAGACAAAGAGAGCAACCACCTTAGTCAGAAGAGTTCAGCTTATTAACTACAGAGTTTCATCTCTTTCATCAGACTAACATTACATAGGGAGAAACCTAAACTGTACAAAAGACAGCTGGAAATTTCAAAAAAACAATCTTGATGCTTATGATAGTATTTAGCAAGTTTGGTAAGAATTATCAAACACAACTTTCCATTTCCATAAAGTCTGGTCAACTTGGCAGATGCATATGCTGCCAAAAAACATAGGCCCTGTATTCCATTCAAATTTTGAGTTATCAAACCTACAAAACATTTGCAAATTTGTTTTCAGATCAAATAGTTAAATTCACTGTTCCAACAATTGACAAAAAGGCACAGTCATGTCCTCACCATTTCCAAGCAAATAATAAATAGAACACTCGAAATCTCCTCCTACAAAATATGCTTCTGCACCATGTTGAAAAAGATCCAGCAGTAATATAGCGAATATGAAGACATACCTTAATATGATTCCAGTCCATGTTGACAACAGCTAATCTTCGAGTCTCACTATCCACAGTCGGTACCTTTTCCTATAACAAAATAGATGAAGCTGAGACATAAGCCAACTGCTCCAATCAATAAACAACCATTGTATTCCAAGAGCAAAGACAAAAGAAAATCATGTACCAGAACAGCCTTTTGAATGTTTACTGTACCTAACTTCCGAAATTTTTTCAAAGATCAATAAAACAGTAATGACTTACAAGGAACAGAAAGCTGAGATCAGAAAATTATCCCTGGCACACAATCAATTTTTAAAATCCTTCAAAACGTATAGTACAGCGGATATGATGTACTCATAGCACTGATAGAAATAATGAAATGAAACAGAAGACTGATAAAGGTCCATGCCTCATGAGAAGCATCATCTTAAGCACTCTGACTACAGCTGGCCTGCTTATGTCAGAGGCCTGCTATCCACAGAGCTTTTCATTTTCCTTTTATAGTTTTTATTATATTCAAAATTATTTATGTAAGATAAAAGAAGAAAACACAACATAATTACTGAAGAACACCAAAAGAGTGTTCTTTCTCTTGTATTCAAGATAAATGTATTAATACAGAGCTAAAGTCAAGTAAATGATAAGGAATTGCTTGTCATTGTTAGATCTTGTGTAATTTTCAATTTACTTTTCACTGTATGTCATTGGCCCCAAGGGTCACCTATAATGAAGTATAAAATTAATTTCGATCAAGTTGGTCTCATCATGCATCAATGACTTGAACATGTATACAAACCAACCTCATTGATAATTAACTTGTTAATTCAGATAGATAAATAAAGTTTTTCCCTACAGGTCCTTTCAAATCAAATGTCTCTCTTGTACATGATTATTTTCATGTTTGATTCATGCTCATGTCATTTGGATACAATGGAGATCTTCAGTTTCCACATGGTATGAAAGCAAGAATGACTCAGCTTGCAAGTCAACACAAGGCCTCTGTCCGAAATTTTGTCAATGCCAATCCAAATCAACATTTTCAAAAAAACTAAATTTGTGAGACATTTGTTCAAAGAAATTAAATCTGCCTATATATGGAGTTTAATTTTACTCTAGACAATCTCTGCAGATCAATCTATGCTTATGGGCTAAGTTGCCGAATCGGAATCGGAATCGGAATCGTGGGTACGGTACGTCGGTACATCAATTTTTTTGAAAGGGGTTGGGTACGTTTGGGTACGTCCATACAAAAAACATATAAAAATCATAAATATATATATTAAAAATTAAATATATTAATTATTATTAATATCTATATATTAAAAATTAAATATATTAATTTATTATTAATATATATAAATAAAACTTATTAATTTATTATTGATATATATATATTAAAAAATAAATACATACATTATAAATTAAAAATAAATATATTTATATTAATAATACTGTATAAACATACAAATTTTTAATTATAATTTTACAATTAGTTTAATTTTAATTTTTAAATTTAACATTATTTTTAATTTATAGTTTTATTATATATTTATTAACATATAATTTAATAAACAATACACTAATATAATATATAATAATAAAAAAATTTAAACTATTTTCTAATATTAATTAATAAATTATTTTAAACTATATATTAAATTAGAATATTAAAAATATAAAAAATATTTATAGAAATTTTAAATCTTTAAAAATATTACCATATGAAATTATAATATTAAGGAGTGTAAGAATCCATTCCCGTATCACTTTGTATTCATTTAATATTGAAAGGTATTTACATATAGTTGAAGCCATATGCACTCGATGTTAATCTGGAAGCAACTTCACGATGACCCGACGAATAGAGTCAGTTTCGCCATTTCTATAATAAACTGTACCAATAATGCGCTACAAGAAACATATTTTGTGTTTCGGAGAAGAGGAGCAAACCATGTGGACATTTTATTTTTGCTCGACCAGGAAACTACGCGACGGAAATGGACCTAACCACCATGAAACTATGCAACGGAATAGCTCAAGAAACTATAACTCTCAATCAGGAACTTGCAAAAACGAGATGGAGGCTTTATTCTAGGAAAATCCGAACCCCACCCGATTCTTAGGTGATTCCAATCGGTACCCGATTCAGATACGGCTCGTACCCGAAAACGGGGATTATAGCCTGAAGATTCGGTAACTTAGCTTATGGGAGGATCCAAATAGAGGCTTATCTGAGGGGCTATGGAAGTATGTCTTGCAAGATAATCTACCCCCCAAGGACATAGCTGAGGTGAAGATCAAAGGAAGGGAATGTGGAGAAAGAATCCACACACTTGCTACAAATGATAGGTTTCACCACCAATGCATGAAAGAGAGTGATCCAAACAAGTTCAATAGCTTGTTTAGAACCAACAACAGTTCCTAGATAAATCTATTGGAAACAAAACTCTACACTCTCAAAGTTTTTGATTTTGATTGTGTCGGAGTGTTTTTTTCACAATTCAAGAAAATCTGCATTGAGATTAGGGCGGAAAATGGATGGGAAAATAATATTCAGAATATATGAGCATTCTTCTTAATAATCTTTCTTCTAATTATAGAAGCTTTGTATGCAACTTTCATATGTCTCATCTCTTCATATAAAAGCCCAAGGATACATCATTTGAGAGAGTATATAAGACTCTCACCCAGTTTCAAACCTTCTTATTGAGCTTCAAAAAGTTGTCCACCACTAAACAAGTTCATGCAATCAGATCACCTAAGAGATCATGAGCTATAAGTCAAGGCTCTTGTAGAGATCATTTTAGAAGCAAGAGAACAGTAGCTATTGTGGCAAGTTTAACCATGAAGAGAGAGAATGCCAAAAGCATACTGAAGATCTCAAAGAACATTTTAAGTAGACGAGTAAAGTTTTTGCTCAAGACAAACACAGCCTTAATGCCTCTTCCCATTCCAGAACATCTCCCAAACAATTGGTCAATTTAGGAGCCAATTATTACAAGACTAGTCATATGAGCATGCTCTCCAATTACTCCATGTTGCTTCAAGGAGAATGGATCCCAATTGGAGATAATCATGTCCCCACTATGTCTGAAAGCGGCAATGTCCCCATCACAACACAAGTTTCAAATAAGTGTTACTAGTGCCAAACATGGGTAACACCCTTCTATTAGTCTACCAAATCACTTGTAACAACACAAAAGTTGACCTCTAGCAAGCAAGTGGATCATGAGAAACATTGATAGCAGTCGATTTCATATTTCTTTACCCTTGAGAATTCTCACTATTTGGCTTTTATTACAGCTCTGAAAAAAGAAAAGCTCTTACTATTCCACCAATGGTTGTCTTACCCTCTTCTTGAGATTAGAGAATATCTTCACTTCTTCCATCACCCTTCCTAAAGATACTTTCTCCAATAATTTGTTGATTGAGTAGGCAGAGGAGACCATTTTCTCGTGCATCAAAAGATTAAGTGATTGATGAATCTCTGACAATTATTTCCATCAAAACATCTAGGTGGTATGCTGCTACACTAAATTATATTCCCCAATGCTATAATAACTTGTAAAGAATCATGGCAGGACATGATCATATAGATATATCAAGCTCTCACAGCTCAACATAACAATCCTATTACCAACAAACAAGCCAAGAGCTAGACTCGTTGGGAAAATGCCATGCAAGTTGAATATGATGCCCTCATGCAAAATGACACTTCAGAGCTTGTTGCTCAATCTAATCATGCAGGCATTGTAAGATGCAAATGGGTTGACAAAACAAAATAAAATGCTAAAGGGAACGCTGACAAACTCAAGGCAACCTTTGCTCTTGTTGCTCACATTGATACCAACCACAAGGTATTTTCTCTTGTCGCCTCCTTCACATGGGAGGTTCTTCAAATGGTTGTGAAGAGAGTGTTTCTTCATGATGATTTACATGACAAGGTCTTCATGCAGAAACCTCCCAGTTTTCAGCAGCGCGGTCATATTCCATTTGTTTGTAGAGTGAAGAAAACTCTCTTATGGACTCAAGCAAGCTCCTTGATCATGGCAGGAAAAAATTCACATATTTTTCATTTCTTCTATTTCATTTGTTGTGAGGGGAATTGAAATTTCTATACGCATCATCAGGATTGTATCATATGTTGATAATATGGTCATTGCAAACACAGGACACATGTCACATGCAAGCTGCCAAGTATATCCTTCATTAGGGTGCCCTTATGCTTGGCATTCATCGGACAACAAGTAGCAGCCCCATATTGTTTGTGTAAAGGGATGCAAACTATTGACAGTGATTTGGAAAATCGAAAGAGTACATCAAGATACATATATTTTCTTTGATCAAGGCCTATTTGTTGGAAGAGGGTCATAACAGCATCCACGGACCACAATAATAGTGTGAGTGCCATTTGGATGACACACAAGCTTATTCACAATCAATGCACATTACACATTGAGATTTACATGAACCATGTCAAGCAAATTTTCCAAGGGAAGATTGATTTCTTGCATGTTCCATCACTGTCTAAGCTAGCAAATATCTCCTCCAAAGCTCTCTCCAAAGATATGCTCCTCAATTCTCAAATTGCATTGGTTTTCCAGAGTCACACTGAAAGGGTTTTGGGTGGTAGAATTCTGCCTGAAAATTTCAACAGTTAACCTTAGGGGAGGATGTTGAAACTTGCATAATCTTGACTTTGCTTTTCATTTTATGTTGTCACCATCAAGGCCGCCTATAATGACATGTAATAGTCTATTGGGTCAATTCAACCTCATCATGTATCAATGACTTGAATGTGTATATACATACATACCAACCTCATTGCTAATCATCTTGTTTATTCATATTGATATACAAAGTTCTTTTCCTACAGTCTCTTTCACATCTCATGTCTCTCTTGTACATACTTATTTTTGTGTTTGATTCAAGTTTATGTCATTTTAATCTCAAGGAAAACTTCAATTTCCACACTAACAACAACCAAAACCATCAAAACTATTTGCAGATTTGAAACAGTAAACTGGATTTTTTTTGTTTCCAAGTTGTCTTTTCAGCAGCGTCCAATGTTGTTCAAGGTTTCTGGAATAAACTGTATTTATAAATTGCTTTCCAAAGTTCTAGATTCTTCTATTGGATTCATCTTCAAGGAATTTTTTAAGAAGCCAATGCTTAAGATGTATAAAGTCCTTTATGATCCATTACTAGATAGTATCACAATACTGGAAAGGAGGGGGGAGGATGGAAGGGGTTGGGCCAACAAAGGAAAATACAAAATAAGTCATTTAGTTAAAATAATTAGTTAATCAAGTACACAAATAATTACTTTGGCAGTTACCTAAATTGGATATTCAACAAGTGATATAAAAGTTCGGATATTATGCATCCCAAAGTTCCTAATACCACTTTAATATTCTTTTTACAAAAAGTTTGTACCTGAACTTCTCAAATTTGGTTCGAGACAATGATTTAGCAAAATCATCTGCAAGATGATCCAAAGTGGACCAGTATAAAAGCTCACTCTATCTTATCATTCTTCACCTTCTATTGGATGAAGTGGATGAACCTTTGTGTGCTTGGTCTAGTCATGCAATAATGGGTTCTTCATTGGCTTCAAGGATTCTAATTGTCAATTGATCTCACAATATACCAAAATCTCTCAAGATTTTGTAAAGACAAATTGCTTTAAAAAAGCAACCTTTCACTTTATTGTGCTTTGTCTCAATGAAATAAATAGCAACAATCTACTACTTTTTTATACACCCAAGAAACAGCTCCTAAGCACATGAGGAACGTGTATGCAGAAGTCCACTTGAGGTCATCAATCAACCCTGCCTAATCATTTGCGCACCCAGTCAATCAGAAACAATGTGATTTCCTTGAATACACAAATATTAACTCTTCTCCTTGATGCGAATCTGCTGCTCTTGAAAGCAAACTTGTTGCTAAAGGAATTCGAATTAGAATGGAATGAATTGATAATAAATGTGGAGACTCTATCTCCCTTATATAGCAAGCTAGGTGAGATCTCTTCTAGGGCCGACCTAGAAAATATAATATTTGTTTTACAATACAAAGGCCGACTTGCCTTGAGTCAATTATCTTTAAGAGAAAATACCTCCCACCGCTATAAAACACTAACACTCCCTCTTAGCTAGGGAGGTATTTTTCAAATATTTGGTCATGGATTCTCTTAACATGACGTCCACAATGGCTACACCCAATTGTGGAAAAACACAGCTCAATCTCAAAGATGTGATTTGTACAAGGGCTTTCACCTCATATTTCTCAGTCTCGGAGAAATATACACTACAAGGGCTTACAACTCATATTTCTCCATCTCAAAGAAATATACGCTACAAGGGCTTTCACCTCATATTTCTCCATCTCGGGGAAATATATGCTACAAGGGCTTTCACCTCATATTTCTACGTCTTAGAGAAATATACGCTACAAGGGCTTTCACCTCATATTTCTTTGTCTCAAAGAAATATACGCTACAAGGGCTTTCACCTCATATTTCTCTGTCTCAAAGAAATATACGCTACAAGGGCTTTCACCTCATATTTCTTTGTCTCAGAGAAATATACATTTTAATGAAGTTGTGACTCCCTTTGGAGCTAGATTGCTTTCCTCAGCACCAAAATCTTAATCCACTTCCTGGAGATGATCTCAACTCATGCCTAGAATTCTCGGAATCTAACTCCCTCTGAATATCATTTCCTCCTCCAAGAAGTATCCTTTAGATCTCCTGAAGGTTTCCTCCTCTTCGAAGTAACTGGTCGTAATGACAATCTGTATAGGTTCTCCTGACGAATGCCAATCATACGAGTTGAATTTATGCTGGAGTTCTTCGGCCATGCAAGAACCTTTCCTTCAGAGTAGGCAACCTTGTACCCTTTGTCCTCCAAGCCTGAAATGGAGACAAGGTTCCTTTTGATTCCAGGAACAAACAATACATCACTCAATTGAGGAGGGAAACCCGAGTCTAGCTAGAAGGAAGCGGCCCCAGCTCCCTTTACGGCATAACTAGCATTATCTCCAATTATAACCTGTAAATTAGACACTCTCTCTACTAAGTCTGTAAGATGCTCTTTGTAGCCTGAAATGTGATGTGAAGCACCACTATCTATCAACCAAGTATCACTGTCAGATTGTACATTACTTGAAAGAGCGGAGATGAATAAGAATCCTTCTGAATCGACTTTAGAATGACTTGACTCCTTCTGAGATGTCTCTACGTCAATTTTTGCAATAGAAACATGTTGCGATAACTTTAATTTGCAATCTCAAGCAAAGTGTCCATACTTGTCACACCTATAACATTGACTGTGAGAGAGATCCTTCTTCTTTGGTTCTGGAACAGAATCTAAATTTTTGTCTCGATTTCTCTTGAAGGTGCCTCTTTTTCCTTCTCTTCCTTTGCCTCTAGTAGCATGTGTAGCAAGAACTTGATTTTCTTCATTATGAGAGTTTCGCCCATTTCCTCTTGCTACCAATCTGGTTTCTTCTTGAATACAGTCAGCTCGAAGGCAATCAAACTTGGGAACTTGGATCTCCCACTGATGCTCTGAATAAAACGTTCCCAAGATTGGGGAAGACCATTTAGTGCCAACATAACAAGATCTTTGTCTACAATTATATCCCCAATAGTACTCAACTGATCTCTCAAATTAGAAATCTTCATAAAGAATGAGATGACTGAATCTTCTTTAGCCATTTTTACATGATGAAGTTGTTGTCTCAGAGCAAGGGCTCTATTGGTATTGTTGATCTCATACAATCCTTTTAGAGTATCAAACATTTCTTTAGCTGTCTTCATCTTGGAGATGATCGGTACTAGGTGATCCATCACAGAGTCCATCATGATCTTTCTAGCCTTCATACCATTTTTCTTCCACTGGATTTTCTTTGTGTCTTCAGACGGCTCAGGCATGTCATTTTCTACGAATTCTAGAAGATCATTCTCTTCTAAGGCAATGAGTACCCTAGGTTTCCAAGAGTTGAAGTTTGAAGCTCCATCAAGCCTATCTTCTACCTTGACACTGGTCACCATCTTCTTTTTCTGAGTACCCTAGATTTCTGTTGTAGATTTGCTCCTCCAAATATCTGATTTTTAGATCTGCACAAATTCACCTTCAAGGTTTCCCCTTAGGTCTGCAATAATTCGCCTTCAAGATCTGCTCCGAATGGGAATGATATTCAATGAAGAATCCTTAGTCAAATTTGATCAAATCTTCCCTAAACCTGCTCTGATACCATGTTAATTTTAGGATCAGAAATGCAATTAAGTAGAAAAACACAATCACAAAGAAGACAACACAGCAATTTATCCTGGGAAAACCTTCCTACTCGAGGGAGAAAAACCCAACAATTTATTCACTTATAAACCAGAAATAGAAGTGCAGAAATAGCACTCAAAATCAGGCCCTAGAAAGGCCGAATCTCATACAATGGATCTGCACTTGAAGATAGTGCGATTTTCCTTGAATACACAAATATTAACTCTTCTCCTTGATGCGAATCTGCTGCTCTTGAAAGCGAACCTGCTGCTGAAGGAATTCGAATTGGAATGGAATGAATTGATAATAAATGTGGAGACTCTATCTCCCTTATATAGCAAGCTAGGTGAGCTCTCTTCTAGGGCCGACCTAGAAAATATAATATTTGTTTTACAATGCAAAGTTGGACTTGGCTTGAGTCAATTATCTTTAAGAGAAAATACCTCCCGCCGCTATAAAACACTAACACTGCACATGTATCTCAACACCCACTTACCTGCCTTCCTCAAACTTGGGACATTTTGAGATTATGAACTAGATCTGGTCTGCTGTAAGTGAGATAAATGAGACTCCCAACACACTTCCTGTAGTAATCGCATTCACCTTCTTCAATTTTGCAAATCTGGAAAAGCTTCAATATCAGTTCCCCTATTGTTTGAACTCAACCATCATTTATTAGTGAAGCAGATCATTGGCATACTTCCTCCGTGATACAAAGAGATAATTAATCGTTTGCCATTCCCCAAAGCCAAGGAAATACTGAAATATTCAACTTCTTCAAAAATTATTCATATCCAACATCACTCCTAAAATCTCCTCATTCCTGGGTATACAAGATCATAAAAATATAGTGTACACAACTGGTATGACGATATCTCCATTTTTCTTTCAGGAAAACAGTTTGCAATCCAAAGAAATCCTACAAAATTCATGTGTGCATAAATCTCCAACAATCTCAATGTACAACACACAAAAGCCTTGCTTCAATCAGTACAAGGACGTGATCAATCTACAAACTTGGAATGCTATACCCCAAACCAAAAAATTTAAAGTTGGTGTATATACACTTAATCCAGGGAATCCCTATTCAAGAAATCACTCTTCACATCAATCAGAATGACCCTTCATCCAAATTGTGTGTCAAGCAAGAAAACAAGTCTGCCTTTCATGAATTTCATTATTACTGCAAAGGACTCGTGATAACCAATACTTTCTTCTCTGAATGTCCACTGGAAACCAATAGTACTTTGTATTTGTCAATTGTCTCGTTTGCTTTCTACTTTCAACAGAACATTCATTTGCAGCTTATGTGTGTCTTCCCTTATATCAAATAGGCAAGGTTCCAAGTATGATTCTTTACAACAGCATTATACTTTTGCCTTTATTACATCAGCCTGCTCCAACTTCAATGACTCAATGACAGAGTTAGGTTCTGATGAATGAACCACTGAACACATAAGTGGAAGGTTTGCCTCTTCTCAAGTTGATGCTTTACTTCTCCTATTTATATTAGAAATAAAGCATTGGGATGTTGAGTTCTCTCCAAAGGAATATAAGATGGATAGAGCCCAAATCCAAGTTGATCTTCTTTCAAACATTTTTCCACTTGTGTCTAAAGTCCAGAACAAAATCTGGATGTCCATAACTTCAAAAGACAAATTAAGATAGTGTGTTTTCTCCATGAAAAGGGCAAGGCACTTGGTTCAGATAGCTTCTTGGATGCTTTCTTCCAAGTGTATCAGGAAACCATCAAAGATGTTTTAGTCAAAGCAGTACTGGAGACTCATCAAAGTACATCCATCATTAAAGAGATGAAACCCACCTTTCTTGCTATAATTCATGAGAAACATGAAGCTGATTAGTTGGCATTCAAAATTATTACCAAGGCTGTTGCCAATAGACTCAAAACTTCTTCTTGATTTGATATTTGAGCAGGAATAATTTTTAAAGGAAAACAAATACTCATCTGGATTATTATTGCCAATGAAATCCTGCACTCTCAGTGTGAAAGGTAAAGCTGGTATGCAGATCAAAAATGGATATTAATAATGCATATGTCATTGTTCATTAGTCATTCTTGAACACCACTCTGTAGGATTTTGTTTTTTCTAACTCAAGAAGAAAGTGATTCAGGAGTTCTTTCAGCACCCAATTTTTGCTTTTAATCACTGTTACTCCTGCAGGTTTTCTTCATATCTTCCAATGTATTGAGACAACAGATCCAATGTCTCCTTATCTCTCTCACAACAGCCAAAGCCCTTGCAAGATCCATTTAACAGTGAAATAGCCTTGTTCATTCAAAGGAGCCTGGGTAACTTCCTGAATTAGTGCATCTTGCATCTCCAATTCTTAAATGAAAGCCCTTTGGAAGCTAAGGCATAAGTAGAGGGAGCCAAAAATTGAAAAAAAAAAAATTATGATAATGAATTGGCAGTGAGGCAGCTCATCAATAGAAATAATTCTTAAATCTCTTTCCATACAAAGACAATTCTTCGACTTAGTCCTTGTAGAATTTTGAGTTTGTATATCTTGGCACCCTACTGTTCACTGGAAGAGATTCTATCAACCTGTAGAAAGCACTTTTGGACAGAGAGCAAGGTAAATTAGCCAGCCGGAATAGCAATGGTTCCCTTATTCACAGATATCTTGGATTTAAAATGAACCTCCATGCAGACCCCAAAATTATAGTGCCAATCTTAAAAGCTATAACAATTGATAATTACTATTCTGATTCCATTAGAATGCATATGGAACTAGAATAAAGGATAAAAGGAAGATTCCTCTGACTGCATGAAAGATTTATAGGTCCAAAGCTTGAAATAGTGCTAGAATAAAAGAGACTCGTTATCCTGGCCCTGATAGCAAAGCATGATTGGAGAATGTATAGGTTAAAAAAAAGCTATGGAGAGAAATCTAAAGCTCAAATATCTTTATGTTATGGATCCTGAAAGTATCTCCACAGCAAATAGTCTTATCAAGAATTCCTCTAAACAAGACTATCATTTCATCTGCTCTCTTATCAAATACTCAGATGGAAGAATGGAAGAGGAGAAAGAACATGTCTCTAGAAGGATATCAGCTCTTGCCCTCTCCTTTGGCTTCCCATGCCTTCTCCATCGCCTGAAAAAACTTTTGTCCAGGATCAGCTTTAAAGTTCAAGGCTAATTAATATAAAAACGTAATTGGGTAACATCCATTGGAACTGGGATATCTTTGGAATTGCTAGGTAGATAAGACTCGAGTAACTATTGTTTTTCACTCCAAAGACGCTTCCTGGACTTTCATAGTCCTGGCAAGATGAAGATGTCAAACAATGAACTGATAGAGCAAGGAAAAAAGTTTGAGGAATAGTTGTTGAAAATTATACACAATTTGACAATTTAGACTTTGCTACATAGACCAGACTTAAAGAACTCTTATTTCTCACACCAAATACTAAAGGAGTTTCATATTCCCAGAAAAGATGAAGATGACAGACTTATGGCAAGGAAGCAAAATTGAGAAATATTTTTTGAAAGTTGTAAGGACTCCGGAAAGCTAATTCTTTCCTGTGGCTGGAAGCTTGCAAGAGAAGTCTTTACACATAATGTGTTAGCAACTAAAGGTCACAAAGAAGACTTCAAGATGTTTCCTGTACCATGCAGCAGTTGAAACCTGTGATCATCTCAATTCTCCTCCACTGTTCCTATTCAGAAAAAGATAATGTATGGAGTCGGCCTCTTTCAAAATCTCCTTAAGCTGGGTCAGCTGAAAGAAACTCATGTCTTAGATTGAGACTTTGTCTCTACATCATAAATCCGAGACTCTTGAGATCATTTTGATAATCAATGTTGCTCTCATAATATGTACCATGTGGAATGCAAAAGAGGGAATTTGTTTCAATACAAGCCTCTACCTGGTCAAAGATTTATCAGAAGAATTAAAGCAGCTATTGTTGAGCTTGTCCTTGTGATAATATTAATGGGTGGGAAACAAGTTTAAGTTGCGGATGGAAGAAATTAACTCACTTGGACCTTGCTAATAGGATTGTTTTAAGTATCCCTACAGGACATCTCTGAGTGAAGGACTGATAAAATTTAGTTTTCATGGACTGCTAACAGGAATCCTGGCCCCTATAGGGGAGAACTAAAACCACCAAGGCAACATCCTGGTGTTTTCTATAGTTGCTACAGTAAAATCCAACAACTTATCTGAAGCTGAGGCTTTACTCCATGGCATTAGCTTGACTGAAACGCATGGTTAGCAGAAGATTGCTTGCAAGTGTGATTCCCAAATAATCATTAGCATAGACAAAAAAAGGGAGGATGTAGTTGTTGGCAATTAGACACTGATGCCAAACATATCCTCTAGTAGTAACTAGAGATATGTTGGATGTCAGTTTCATCCATATTTGCTGAAAAGGCAACAATAATGCTGATGCTTTAGCAAACATTGAAGTTAGAGTTATAAATATTGACCAAGACTTGTAGTAAGCATTGCTTACATGCTGTTGATAACTTGATGGGACCATTGTTTACCGGCTAGCTCACCTATCTTCAACATCATTAATATCATGGTTTGAGGATTCCCCTTGGCCAGTTGTGGTTGTGCTCCCATGACCTTTTTGTTGAGTATAACCACCATATTCTACAAAGTCAAGAATTTGGTGGCCTTTGTTCTCTTTAGGAGGTGAAGTTTAAGAAGCATTTTATTTCCAGAGTCTGGTATACTATGAAATCCATGTAACTCCTATTGTTTATATAAAGATTCTGGTGGTTTTCTGGCCACCTTTTGCTAACCTAATCAGAGATGTTTGGTGCTTTCTCTTTGTGAGATCACCAGGTTCAAGCATAGGTCTCTCTACGGTGGTCTCAAATCTACCAAATTGATTACCTCCTTTTAACCCATTAGAGATGTTGAAGGCAATAAGTGCCCTTTGGATACTATTGATTTGTTTACAGATTTATTTTTTTATATTGATAGTCGTTTACAGTTATTTTTTGCTCATTCAAGCATCAACATGAGATCAACACAAGCTCATTGTGAGCGCAACCATGAAACTAATACTAGCTCCTTTCGAGCAACCAATGGAAGAACAAGAGTTGCAACTTAGAAATCCACTTATTTAGAAACCACTTCCACTTTTGAAGCCAACTATGGAAGACCAAGAGTCACAACTTAGAATTCCATCTTAGATGTCCCTTTTGGGATGTGAACTTGGGTCTCCACATTGAGAATTCAATGCTTTAACCAATTAAGCTCAACCCCTTGGACTTTTGTTTACGGATTGAGACAAACCTATGGGGCATTGCTTATCCTTGCAATCTACTACATCTAAGGCTCCTTGACGCCTTGGTTCTCACTCTAATGGTCATGGCTCTTTCTCTTCTCAACATCGAGGACCTCTCACATTACTCTTCTATAACACATAATTCAAGGACAAGCTTATATTACCAGTTTTTTCCTTACTACCAACAGTTCTTCAGCTTTGAATGTTAGGAGGGACTCAACAACGAATTGACTGCCTCCTAGGATTGTCCAGCCCATCAACGGTTTATAATAAGCTCTCTCAAATTCTAAACTGACACTATAGTGATCGTTATAATATTGTTGGCTCCTCCAACATATCCCTATACATTGACACTTGAGGACTTTGGTTTCCCTTCTTGGGTGGTCTTCATATATTTCTACTAGTTTGTGGGATCTTCTCCCCCTTGTCTATTTAGAATTGCACTAATCTAGGGTGGTTACACTTTCCAAGTTAACCCCCATGTGAATATTTTTCTAGCTTCTCACTTTTTTGCTTTTTCTTTGTCTCTAGGCGCCCTTTTGCCCCAGTCCTTCGCTATTCTACCTACTGTACATTTCAGTTCCTTTGCTCTATTTTTGTCATTTATCGACATTTATATAGTTTCTCTATTTATTTATTTTTCTTTGTTTCTAATAGTACCCTACCTTGTCTTGGTCAATTTAGCAATAATGAATAAGTTTTGGCCTTAACGTATCAACTATACACATTACCATGGGCAACAAGCATTCAAATATAAAAGGAGCTAATGACAAGAATTTGGTTGGTTTGTGGCTTCAAGGTGTGCTTTGATATCATGCAACAGATATATATTTTTACTCTACTTTGTGATATTTGCATGCAAAGGTGATCCACAAGCATCTTGAAGATCCAGCCATCAACATTAATCAAAATATATTTTTGTTGCAATTTGGGTTTTTGTGACACCTAGTAGAAGCAAAAGGGTCACAATTTCTCATAAGGATACTTGGCAGGGAAGGCCTCTTGCATGTTGGACCTCCATATGAATGGCCTCAAACATAATAGAGGCATTCATGTGTAGAGAAGTTAAAATTGAAAAAGAATCTTGCATGCTTGCCTTTCAGATGATAACTAGGTGGAGATTACATGGTCTTCTTGATTCTTGCTTGACTTGCCTGGAGGATGGCACCACTTGTATGGGAGGACTTATGACATGGGTTACACATCTACACCTTAATGAATGCCTTTCATTCCCTTGGAAATGGCACCACATCAAGGAGGAGATACATTTGATATTTTGATCTTTCTTGAATTGACTAGTCATGGTGCCATGCTTAGAGAGGTAATAAAAGAGGAGATGGGAACTGAGTTTGGTTAGATTGCCAAATGTTTATTTGCAGATCGGAGTAAGAAGGCCTTGGAGATTTCATTTGCATATTGTGAGCTCAAGGGTGAAACTTCACGTCCTAGATTGCAGCCAGTCTTGGCAAAGGGGCTACTAGATCCCTTGTAGATGTTTAAGTTCCAGATTTTATCTTGTAAGACCTTGAGAGGTTGGATATCAGTTTTGTAGGAGGTGCTGTCCAAATCAATCCATGAAAGTTGAAACTCTAATGTGATCTTGTTATCATATGGTTAATTAAATTGGCATTTTCCCTTCATATTGGTGTACCTGGATTGTCTCTGAATTGTCTAGTTTTGAGAGTTACTGAATGTTTTCACTTAGTTGATATAAATCAGTCATGTAGTGTGTTTGGAAGTGTCTAGTAATAATTCAGAAAATGTGTGTAACTCTCCAATAAATATTGTGCAATTTCACTCTAAGAATATACCCTAAGTTGATAACTAGATGTGACAATTTGTTCTCCGTGAATTAGCCCAAGTGTTAAGAGTCTTTGTTTTCAGTTTGATTAGTGTTGAAAAAAACCTTTGTGAACCCTGTAGAAGTGCGTTGTTAAATCTTTCTGCACAGGAAAGGTCACCATTCACTGGCTTCCTACCCTTGATTGCATTAGAAGGCAAAGAACTGAAGTACAAAATGGAAAAACAGTGAAAAAGACGTTCCAAACATGCATGATTGGCAATCAAAGTCAACTGGCACCTTGATTCCATAGTTGAGGATCTCTAATCACTGCATTATGTGCTTTGTTTTGTATTTCACTATTCTGCTGATTTGTTTTTCTTATGTCTGTCCATAAGGATGAGGTTTCTATTTGTAAAGTTTGTGATGATCCTTTCCTGTGGCTGCCAGGTAAAATTTTCTGGCTGAAGCTTTTTCATTTTCAGGCTGTGTATCTGTGTTGTGAGTTCCAAACTGCCTGCTTCTGGATTTGCTCTTGCTGTGGCATTTCTTTTGTTGCAAATATGGTTGAAGAATAGATTAAGTTTGGACTAAGAGGAAGAGAATAAAAACTGGTTGAAATCTACAGGGGAAAAGGATGGATAACATTTATTCCTTGTTGTGCCTTGTTCCTGTTATCAGGTTAGTATTAACACAGAACAGAAGATTAGAAATTGCATGAGAATTGAAACTGCAAAAAATCCTGTCAAAACTCCCAGGAAAAAGAGGATGGAGGGCTTGCACGAGAATGGTAATAAAGATGAAGGAAAGGAGATGGTTGAAGTGTTGATGTTATAGTGTCGGGCCTCTTACTTCCAGCGGCTACAATAAAAGAGGAATAAATTAAATAATAGCCTTTGGCTATTTAATTTATTATAGATCAAATTTAAGTGAAGGAGTGCTTCACTTTATTGAACAAATAATCATTATTCTATTAGAATATTAAATTCTCTATTGTATAATGGTCAATTAGTGCTACAATAGTCAGTAGTTGATGTAGTTAAACATCTTAAATGTCTTCAATGCTCTACCTCCTCTATAAATTGTAATCTACCTTCTTTTGTCAATTCAAGCAATTTCTAGCCCAAAATTGTTTCATGGTATCAGAGCCAGACTGAGCTCCTCTCCCTCATGGGAGGGCTCAGGATTTTGGGAGAGTTGGGCAGAAATTCGTCAAGAATATTTTCTTAAAAAAATTCGCAAGAAATTTTTTAAGTCTTTTGGAAAATATTTTTCTGTCATTTGCGAATTTTTTCGTATGCTAGGCAAGTTTGTAATACGCGATTTTAGCGTGGGCTTGTGATCTCTTCGAAGCTCTGTTCACGGGTATCTGTGCCCTAAGGTCGCGGAGTTTTTCGTGGCTTCTGCTGTTTAGGCGCATGTTTTTTCCTAAGCTCGTTTTTATGAGGGTTTATGTTCTTTGTGCCGCGCGTTTTGGCATGTATTTTCTTCTTCCTGATTCGTGCATTTGTGGGTGACTTCTTCGGCGTGATTTTCGACTGAAAGAGCTGCGTTTTTTTCTGTGGTTTGGCCGCGTTTTTTAGATCTTTCTTGGTCACGATTTTCAGCTCAAATCAGCCCGTTTTCATCTTCTCAAGGTCGCGATTTGTTGCTGCATAAGGTCGCCTTCACTTTGCCCAGGTGTGACGTGAACCTCAGTCTGAGTGCGTCACGATTTCGTCGATTTTCAAACATTTTCTGCAATTTTTTGAACTATCCATGGCAGCCAAGGTTTTCTGCAACTTCGTCTAGGGTTTTGACCCTCTGTTTCAAGGCGACAAATTATTTCGACTGCAGATTCCTTCTAGGTTTTTCGAGATCTCATCTGGGTTGGTCTCCGTTTTTTCTAGGTGCATCATTTTTCGTGCCTCGAATTTTGTGCCCGTGGATGTGTATTGAAACTCGTGCCTCAGGTTTTGTGCATCAACCTCTTCTCAGTACCTCATTTTTTGTGCCTCGAAAAGCGTGAAGATGGTCAGTTTGAACAACATTAAGCTGGAGGACAGTCAGCGATTCAACAACAAAATTTACTTGTATGGGTTTTAATATTTTTTCCCTTAAAAAATTCAGGGAGAGTTTATAATTTTCTCCTCAAAAATTAAGAGTTTTTCCTGTATACCCTAGTCGGGGTTTCTATTGTTTGGGAGGGCTCTCTGGTATCTGGTTTTTATCGTTTTTTTCCGAAAAAACGATGATTTGTAATCTGGGTTTGGCGATTTTTTCTGAAAAAACAATGATTTATAATCTGGGTTTGGCGATTTTTTCCTTAAAAATCGTGGTTTGTTGCAGTCTGTTTTGGTCGCACTTGGAGTTGTTGAGGCAAACATCTGCACAACTAGCTTCTTGCAATCAGTTCTCGGGTGTTGTGCTCATCTGCAAAAGTTTTGACGGTTTGCCAATTTATCCTCAAAATCGTGGCAGTTGTTCTCGGTGTGTCTCTGGTTTCAGGGAGGAACAACTCTGTTATCCAACATCAGGTTGGACATTTTGTAATGACTTCTGGTCAGCAGTTCTGCAGTTTTTGGGAGGGTTGGTGGCAAACTCATCTCGGTGGCAGAGTCAGTGGCAAGCTCTTGTCTCTTGTTGCAGAGCTTTCTAAAGAAGGGGGCAGCCTTCTTTGTTTTTTCATGACGTTTTTTGGTTCTCTTGGTCATTCACATTCTGCAGATCCAGGGAGAGTCTCCGTAGCAGCAGTGTTTTCTGAAGAATTAGTGACCAATCGACCTGCAAATTGTTTTTTGTAAGCTAGTTAGTAGATTGACCATTAAGGGAGGGTGTTAGAATATTAAATTCTCTATTGTATAATGGTCAATTAGTGCTACAGTAGTCAGTAGTTGAGGTAGTTAGACATCTTAAATGTCTACAGTGCTCTACCTCCTCTATAAATTGTAATCTACCTTTTTTTGTCAATTCAAGCAATTTCTAGCCCAAAATTGTTTCATATTCTTGGCCGACCTATTTAATTATTGCTATTTCTTAATGAGGCTGACCTCATGAAGAGTCAAATTGTTTTGTATATAAAACAAGATGATGATCATCTCATTTGATCATCAAGTTACTTCATTCATATTCGCATTTCTAGAAGAGGTTCGCACTTGAGCAGCAAATCATCATCTTGTTACAGCAGATCGATCTCAAGGAGAAACATATTCATTTTGTATCTTCGCATCTAGGAGAGGTGCTATTATTCATTGTATCAAATTTGGCATTGTGCTATGCTTGAGTTGTAAGCAAGTTTCTGCTATTATTCCTTGTATATATAAGCGATATATTTGCTGGTTTTTTCTCCCTCGAGTAGGAGGGTTTTCCCAGGGTATCTTGAGGTGTTCATTGTCTTATGTGTTGCATTTTCTGATTGCTTTCATTTCTGATCCTAAAACTAACATGGTATCGGAGCGGATTTTAGACAAAGACCTCATCAGATTTGTGTAAGCTAAGTAATTCGATATTGTGAGGATCTTATCAGTTTGGAAGTAAATCGTACATCTCAGCCTGGAAGATTTATTTGCAGAGTTGTAGGACAAATTCCTTGAAGGCATTGTGGCATCTAGAATGAGAAATTATTGAACAAAGGCTAGGCGCATCATCTGAAAATAATACGACTCAGGAAATTCTATTCCACATACTTGGCGCATCACTCTTGAACCAAATCAGTTTGATTCTCTATTGGCGCAATCTTGGATGTCGATGTGTGACTTAGAAGGAAGCGACCATATTTTATAAAGAGACGTCTTGCTATCAAACCTTCATTGTATCAACCCATAAATGACAAGAATTACATCGAGCTGCCAAATAAGACAAACAATTATATTGATGATTGTCTGATGATCGATTCACGCCTAATCAAAAGTCTGCTGCTGTTTGTATTGTGAAGCCAAGGACTTGAAGGCTCGACTAGTCAAAGGTCTGCCGCTACATGATATTGCACATGTTTCCTGTGTAATCATACAACTCATGATTGTGAGTCTAATCAGTGAAACCGAGCAGATTGTTGACCAAGGTAATATAAGCATTTCATTTGAAATGTTTGATCACTGTTTGAACTGGTTGAGAGTTATTCCTGGTGATACAAAATAGATATTGGTGCTTCTTATGATACGGAAGTTTGTTGTTCCTATTCAGGGCATATCTGGAGCAGCATATCATTCCATTGCAGCAGATTTGAATCTTTAGGTGCAAAGATCAGGAAAGAACAATTGGTGGATTGTAAGGAAGATTAGTCAAGAAAGAGATAAGTATTTTTTTGTTTATACTTTTGAAATCTGGGGTGAATTTCAATCAGTTGAGTTGTGCAGATTTGACATCGTTTATTTGGAATTGTTTCATGCTAGTTGTGAAGATTTCTGAGTGTGACTCAGAAATGAAAGGAGAACTGCAACTTCGATTGTGATTGGTTGACCACATTGATATCATTCTCTATATGCATGAACTGTGATAGAGCCTTGATTCTTTGAGAGGTTTGGTTCTATATGTTGGCTGCATAATGTATCTAAGAAATCTGTGTTGAGCAGATTGTCTTTTGTTGTGCTGAGATTAGCACTTTCGAGAGCAGTAAAGATGGAAGAAAGAAATATCAGAATCAACGAAGATAAGTCCTATTACCTCTTTAAATTTACCTAATGATATTTGCTACATGCTTCATTTGTAGTTTGATTTTCATGAGATGTTATTAATCTCTTTAAAATACAAGTTGGATCGAGAAGCAAATTAATTATCTGGGATTACTTAAAGAGATTCTAATTTCAACGAGATAAGTATTTTTATAATGTTCATGAATTTGTATGCAGTTATTAATTCATGCTATAACATTGGGATGCTTCTAGCATTGGTATTTCTTCAGGGTAGTTTAAACCATTAGTAATCTATCTCTATAATGCTTCCAGGACGGATTGAGGAGCAAGAGGGTGATGAGAGATCGCATAGAGAGCAAGAGCTTGAGGCATCCTGTGAGGAAGTCATGCCAACTGGAGAAATGATCAAGCATGGAGTCATAGCTTGTAGCCATGGGATTGAGTTGGTGATTGAAGACATCTTCGAAGAGGAGGAATTAACATTCAGAGGGAGTCTGACAAACCAATAGAGGCAACCTTGGACGAAGAGGTCAGGAGGTTGATGCAAGAACTTGGAGATCCAGAGGGAGTCTAGTGAACCAGAAGAGGATGGTGAGTCAGTTGAGCCTTTGGTACCAACTGATGGGACAAGAGATATTGTCATAGGTCAAAAGGGACCTCTATGGGCTAGGCAAACAATGCAGGAGGCAGAAATGATGCTGATTCCAACCTGTACTTCAAGGTAGTTAATGGTGAGGCATTAATCTTGGTCCTTTATGTTGATGATCTATTTCTTATTGGAGAAGAACGTCTAATCATCAAATGCAAGAAGGAGTTAGCTTCTAAATTTGAGATGAGGGATCTTAGATACATGCATTACTTCCTAGGATTAGAACTATGGCAGAGGCCTAATGAGATCATTCTAAGTCAAGGAAGGTATACTATAGACATCTTGAAGAGATTTGGTATGATGGATTGCAAATCCATGTCTACACCGATGGAAACCAATTTGAAGAAGTTGAGTGAGTCTGCAGCTAGTTCAGATCTGGTGGATCCCACTATGTACAGGTAGTTGATTGGATCGTTGATGTATCTAATCAATACTAGACCAGATATTTGCTATGCAGTGAGTGCACTTAGTCAATTCATGAGTGAACCAAGGCAAATACACCTAGTTGCAGCAAAGCATATCCTGAGATACTTACGTGGCACAGTTGGGTATGGCTTGAGATATTCTTCTGGTGTGGACTTGAAGCTGCATGGATATTCTTATTCTAATTGGGTGAGGTGTGTTGTTGATTGGAAGAGCACCTCTGGATGTTGTTTAAGCTTGGGGTCTACGATGATTTCCTGGGGTAGCAGGAAGCAGTCTTTAGTGGCACTAAGCACCGCAAAGGCAGAATATATTGTGGCTTGTGTGGTAGCTTGAGAAGCAATGTGGCTTCGAAAGCTCCTTGCAAGATTGTTTGGACAACCATTGGAGCCATTGTCATCCATTGTGATAATCAAAGCTGTGTCAAGCCTTATGTTAATCCAGTGTTTCATGACAGAACAAAAACATGTTGAGATACATTTGTACTGACGAGCAGACGGTTGATATTCTCACCAAGCCTCTCCCTAGAGTGAAGTTTGTGTACTTCTGAGACAAGCTTGGAGTTGTGGAGAATGAAGCCCTAGCTGAGAGGGAGACTCAGCATCAGTGATCTTTTGTGATTTACTTTTAATGCATTTTTCTCTGTGAGAGAAATTTGAGGTGAAAGCCCTTGTTAACGCATCTTTCTTTGTGAGAGAAATTTGAGGTGTAAGCCCTTGATAATGCATCTTTCTCTATGAGAGAAATTTGAGGTGAAAGCCCTTGGTTCCACCCTCTAGGAGTAGCCATGGTGGATGTCATGTTGAGAGACTCCATGACAACATCACGTTGAGAGACTCTGTGATGACTCCTTTGTACTGAGTCATGGTAGCCATGGTGGACGTCATGCTGAGATGACGACATCAGGTCGAGTGACTCTGTGATGAGCACATGTGCACATGTTCTTTCCATACATGGGAGTAGCCATGATGGACGATATCACGTTGAGTGACTCCGTGATGTGTTCTCTTCTCACATATGGGTGTAGCCATTGTGGGTGTCATGTTGAGAGAATCCATGACCTTGTGTATCTGGAAGTAATCCTCCCTAGCTGAGAGGGAGTGTTGATGCTACAGCATCGGGCCTCTTACTTCCAGCGGCTACAATAAAAGAGGAATAAATTAAATAATAGCCATTGGCTATTTAATTTATTATAGATCACATTTAAGTGAAGGGGCGCTTCACTTTATTGAAGAAATAATCATTATTCTTGGCCGACCTATTTAATTATTGCTATTTCTTAATGAGGCCGACCTCATGAAGAGTCACATTGTTTTGTATAAATACAAGGTGATGATCATCTCATTTGATCATCAAGTTATTTCATTCATATTCGCATTTCTAGAAGAGGTTCGCACTTGAGCAGCAGATCATCATCTTGTTACAGCAGATCGATCTCAAGGAGAAACATATTCATTTTGTATCTTCGCATCTAGGAGAGGTGCTATTATTCATTGTATCAAATTTGGCATTGTGTTGTGCCTGAGTTGTAAGCAGATTTCTGCTATTATTCCTTGTATATATAAGCAATATATTTGCTGGTTTTTTCTCCCTCGAGTAGGAGGGTTTTCCCAGGGTATCTTGAGGTGTTCATTGTCTTATGTGTTGCATTTTCTGATTGCTTTCATTTCTGATCCTAAAACTAACATGAAGAAATCTCTATTACACACACTTCTCAACTTAGAAAGGATTTCAAGAAAAGTGTCCACTCTGAAGCTGCCGTGCTTGGTTGTAGGGATCAATTCAGAGGAGATGGTTTCAATGGGCTTATCCAACAGGCCAAACAAGCAGAACCAAACCATGAAAGATCCCAATGCATTTGCTAGCATCACAGTGTCCGTACAGATTAATGGGATCGCTCAAAAACTAAACTACCAAGTTGAGAAGTTGTAGAGGAACTTAACTCTGCATATCCAGGAAGCAGGTTTAAAGTTTGACATGCTTCAATTGCAGAATGCAACTTTGTATGCTGTTATAGAGCTGCTAGAAGAAAAACTGGAAGTCAACAAATAAAAGTGTTAGATGCAAAACTTGAAGTCGGCTCTATTTCAATCAGAGAAATAGTACAAATTCAGAGAGTTAGTTGTGCTCCTGCATGATCATGATACTCTTTTTTTACTCAGTTCTGGATGCTTCATTCTTAGCCTGGGGTAACAGATTAAAATTTCATGACTACTAGAAATTTCAGTATACTAGAAATATCCCAGATGTTGAATTGTATTGCTTGTGGGAAAGAAAAAGGACAAGAATGAGGCTGTTCTTGCTGCTAAAATGCAGAATCTTCCTATTGTGGTGGTACAGAGTACTTCTGTCAGATAGTCGTTTTAGAAATGCTGGTAGGAATCAAGTATTTCAGCTGATACCATTTGGCATTTTTTTCCCTCAGATGGACAAAAGGCAGAACAAATTGTATTGTTTCCATGTGCAAGGGTAGGTGACCCCAATAGATGCCTAATCTAGTGTTTTTCAGTTATAGCCATTTACAAACAGCAACGTGTTGATCTGAAATTTGGTAATAATGTATGGGTGGCAGCAGTCCTGTTTCTAGGATTCTAGTGTACTCTCTATTGATGGCATTGACATTATGGGAGGAGACTCTCTTTCTGGTACTTCAGCAGGGCTCATCCCTCATTCAATGGTTAGAGAAACACAGCTTTTGTTGTGTGCTTCTAAATCCAAGAAAAAATCTCCCACCTCTCCACCATAAACAATTTTTGAGAAGAATCTCGAAGCTTCCACAAAGTAAAAAGTGGAAATATATCTAAGAACCTGCATATTTATAAATTTACAGACCTTATAATCTCTGTGACCATAGGATGGGCACTTCTGCACTGCAATTTCGAATTGCAATGCATTGGAACTCCTTCACCAAGGACCATGTTATAAGTTCTACACCTGGGCAAGGTTATCTCATCTCCATATATCAGATCTTGTGAAGATCAAGAAGGTGTTTACATTGAAGGTCATACTAAATTGTTGGATTTATTACATCATAGTTAGTATGGATTAGAATAATAAAAAATAAATTAACATTTAGATGTTAATTTATAATAGGTTAGTTTATAATAAATTAGTTGTGGGGAAGTTACATTCCCGTAAGTAGTTTTGGGTAGTTCATAGGAAAGTTTAATGGCTTTATAAAGCCACATTGGAAAGCATTGTAAACCATTCAAAAATAATATATCATATATCATTTTATTCACAGCAAACATGGTGTAGATTTTATGCATTTTTAATTTTGTTGATCTACCATTTTCAATATGGTATGAAAGCATTTATGGATTTTGGTGCTGTGATTTGATATTATCTTTTGCAGGATATGTGATGTGATGATTTTAACTAGAGGTGAATCCATGGAAGAAGAGCTGTGTTGAAACTAAATGGCATTTTGTATACCAGTCTAAAGCAGTCTCAGTAAAACTGCAATAACTTTGTCATTTCTTAACAAAATTCAAAAATTCAAACTATTCTGTAAAGCTGGTGAAAAAGAGAACAAAACCCAGAAATGGTTTGAAAATGTTCTCAGTATTTAGCGAGCAGTTTGAAGAAGAATATTGACATGATATTTGTTGGACGTGAGAAATGGAGTTTTACTGCTGCGTTTTGAATGCTGGGCGCTTAATATGTTTGCTGATCATTTCAAGTGTTGCTGAGTGTGAGAAGACTTTGAAGAAAGAGCGGCATTGATATTGGATTGAAACATCATTGAAAAGGTGATAAAGGAATCACATGAGGCGTGATCTGCTGAAAGAAGGAAATATGTTTGCTGACTGCATCGAAGGAGCGCAGTATGTTAATTAAATTTGTTAAAAATAAATGATATCCTCTCTTTATAAAGTTTTAAATAAGTTAAGGGGCTCAACATTATACATGCTAGTTGGTTGTGAGATGTTAATGGTTCGAACCACTCCTCTAATAACATAAAGAAATAAAGGTGTATGAAGGCTTAATAGATTAAAATTCTGTAAAAGGTGTGGAATTTTTATTTTCTTTGGGGATATAAGGGGAGTAAGATTTTAGATTTAAATTCATGTTAAAGATTGAATGGGTTTAAATTTTCAAATGAAATGTTTGTAAGGGTGTATTAGCAGTTGAAATCAATAATTTTCAATTTTGTATATGGCCACATATCACATGGCTACTTCATGTAATGCTTGTATAACTGATACCATCAAGGATACATTTGGCAATGCTTTCAAAGGCTCACATGTCAAATCAAGAGGATAGAGTGTAACAGGGTCCAATTGGAGGTTGGAGGCGCAAGAGGACTTTTATCATCTCAAGCTAGCTTCTCGCTCAGAGATGATTCATTGCATGAGAAGCACCACTTTATATTTGTGTCCCTTCGTGGAGCAAGGGGGTGCTTGGCATCTTGGTAGAGCTTGTGGGTGCAGTTAATGTATTCACGTTTGGTTGATATTTTTTTGTACAGCAGAGGAGAGATTGGTTCTCACAGCACTTAAGGAGAGATATTGACACACTTGGAGGAGATGTGAACTCTCGAAGAAGAGTTGTTCTGTCATGTGCAGCACAAGAGGAGGAATTTTGACACACTCAAAGGATAAGTGGACTTTCGAAGGAAAGTTGTTCTCTCATTGTGCAAGGAGGATGGGGGCATTTTATGTTCTCTCATGTTGTACAGATGTTTTGCAGGTTTGACAGTCAAGAGATGTGTTGATGGAGTCAGTCTAGAGTTTCCTATGTGAATGAGGTGAATTGGTGAAGGCACTTCATCAAAGCCTCCAAAAGGGTTGTTGTGATCAACTCGTGCAGTGTTCCACCCTTTGTTCAGATTGATGTAACAAGGGGGGGAATGTTGGATTTAATACATCATAGTTAGTATAGATTAGAATAACAAAATAAATTAACATTTAGATGTTAATTTATAATAGGTTAGTTTTTGTGCTAGTTTATAATAAATTAGTTGTGGGAAGTTACATTCCCATTGGGTAGTTGATAGGAGAATTAAATGGCTTTATAAAGCCACATTGGAAAGCATTGTAAATCATTCGAAAATAATATATAATATATCATTTTATTTGCAACAAACATGGTGTAGATTTTATGCATTTTTAATTTTGTTGCTCTTACCATTTTCAATATAAATGAGCCAGGGTAACTGTATTTGACTCATTGTCTGGGTTTAGTTCTTTAGGGAGAATCGAAGAAAATTTATTGTGTGTAAATGTTTACCCTGCCTCACTTCTCCTTGTAATGTCCCCTTTTTGAATAACCCTAAATCTTGCCCTAGAATCACAAGTATGATGTAGTTAGGGTTATATCTTACCAATTAAATGCCTTAACCAAGATAAATCTTGGTTTAGGTCCTGCAGTCATGTTAGATAATATTGGAATATAATTTCATATGATCAATTGCTAGGCAGAAAGGCTGGAAGAAGCTATGGGTCGAAGGAGATTCTAGCTTGGTTATTGAAGCTATTAAGGGAAGGCCGGTGCAGCACTAGAAACTGGAATCATGTAGCAGATTGGGCTGCTAAAACTAGTGTTTCATTGAAGGATGATGAAGTTGCTAAGGACAGACGTTGGTTTGAAAATTTCCCTAGGAGAGCGATCAGCTTGATGCAGGAAGATGTAAAAATGTTCCTTGATTCTACCGTGTAGTCCCTCTTCTCATGCTTGGGTCCCACGTGTTAACAGAAAGAACAGTCCCATTCAACTCTAGAGAACTTAAATAATTATTACTTATTCACTAGAAGCATAATCCTGGGAGTCCAACTTGAATTGTAAGCCATACAAGCTTGGGATAAGTATTGTAGAAACCCAAACACATAGATACTAAATGCATATAAAACAAAAGCAAAGAATTTGCAATACCTCCTCTGAGTAATCAGTCTCTATCTGATAGTCGTCTTCGTCATCATCAGAGGATGTAGATGTTTCACTTTCTTCACTCTCTGAGATACCCACATCCTTACCTGAGGAAGATTTGGATTCACTTAATTCTTGGTCCTCCTCACTCTCATGATGCTGTCTTAAAAGCCCTTCCACGGTATTGTTTTCCTTCTTTCCTGATCCAAACATAGAACTTCGCTTTGTTATCTGCTTCTCACTATCCTCGCTCTCTGTCTTTGTTTGTGATCCTTTCACAAAATTTGACACGTCTATGGCATTCAGATGCTCTCTACTGCCCTTAAGCCTGCCTTTAAACTTGAGTTTCTCAGATAAATTACTGTTAGCCTTATATCCACCTAAATCCACAGAAACCTCTGGCTGTGTTTTCACTTGCTCGTGATCCCCTTCAAACTGCTCCAACCCTTGAATTCCTGCACCATTTTTTAATGTGTAAATTTTTGCGTCTGAATCATCAAGATCGTTATTGGCGTTCTTCTTTTTCTTTTTTTTCTTCAATTTTACATCCCTATTATTCTCCTGAGCCTCCTCTAGAAACATGTTTTCATCTAACCCACTGCTAATCTCCTTTGTCTCCTCCTTAATGGACCCAACCGGCTGTTTACCATTATCTCCTTCATCTGCGTACAAATGCTCGTTTAAATCAACCAGTTTAGTCTTATTTTTCTTTTTTTCGTTCTTCTTAATTGACCCAAGTCCTCGTTTACCAGTACATGTTTCTGCATATGCATCTTCACTTGAATCAAACAGCTTGTCACTCGTCTTATTTTTCTTTTTGGCTTCTGTCTTCATCAACTGAATCCCTTGGCTTTTATTTTTCTTTTTGCTTTCCATCTTCATCAACTGCATCCCCTGGATTTCGTCATCACCACCGTCTGTGCACTTACCCATTGCCTTACCCAAGATACCAGAATTCTCAACCGTTTCGCGCTCCTTTTTCTTTTTCTTTTTCTTCATATGCGAATCGGAAATGCCGGTTACGTTGCCCAAATTATAATCGTCAGAAACAACATGATCATCCCCGCATACAGTATGAAATTTTCCATGCTTCCCCTCACTTTTATTCTTTTTCTTCTGGGTTTTGTCAAATGAATTGACACAGGGCACTATACCCATTTCACCAATCTGTTCATTAGGTTTATATTCGTTATTTTTTAGGGCGTGTTTACTCGCATTTTTCTCCTCCTCCTCCTCCTCCTCCTCTTGATCTTGATGATAATAGTACTCAAGTAACTTATTTTTTTCATTCTTTTTCTTCGGTTTGCCTCTCTTGTCAAACGCTAAAGATTCAGAGAATTTTTTATCAGAGAACATACGTTGAAACCTGGAGTCGATTTGTACCTTGAATTTGTTCCTAGGAAGACGCATAAAACGAGGGTCTGAATGAAGACGCGAAAATCGCTTGTCTGTGATGACTCCATCCATGCTCTCTTTTGCCGGATTCTCCTTCGCCATATTCTCCTTCTTCACCTCGAAGCTCGGGATATCGTTACAACTTTACACCCTTCTAAAATCCTTGGCCTGCTAAAACCCTAATCTATGCTTAACCTCTGCGCCCTCGGCTCTGCAAATTACGTAGAAGTTCCCGTTAGGCAAAACAAGGGAGTTTTTTCTTTTCTTTTTTTCAAAAAAAACGATGTTATCGTAAATCCGACCTACGAATTCAAATTCTTTTTTAAAATTTTTGGATGCCTCAATTTTGTGATAAAAATAAAACTAGCAATGGCACCTTCGTGTGCAATGGGTATGCCGAAGCGCTGTAGATGCTCAATTAGGGAAAATTTTAGTCTTAACTTTTTTTTCATATATTTTGTGCATTATATGAAGTCAATTGATAAGTCATTTAGTAAATGATGTTGTTTGTGCAACAAAGGTCTTGATGGAGAAATGATAGCTTCAATATAAGGATTCAAACATGACTTCTCTAAATCAGTAAGATAATTAGGTTCCATTACCAATAGACTCATGTTATGTTTGCAATAGGGAGAAAGAGAGGGGGGGTGGAGATGGAGATGGAGATGGAGATGGAAAGAAATATAGAGAGAGGGAGGAGAAAGAGATAAATATATAGAGAGGGAGAGAGAGGAAGAGATAGAAAGACAAAGATAGAGATAGGAAGTGATATAGAGAGAGTGGTATAGAGAGGGATAGATGTAGGGGTAGAGAGATGGAGATATAACAAGATAGAGATAAAGGGAGAAAGGCAAATAGATGTAGATATAAAGGTCTAAGAAGAGAGAAAGGGAGATAGATGGATGGATAGAGAGAGGAAGACATGTCTAGAGATAGCGAGGTAGAGGGGAAGATAGAGGTAGAGACATAAGAAAGTGGGAGAGAGAAAGAGGGGGACAAATATATAGAGAGATAGAGAAAGGTGGAGGGAGAGATAGGGAGATAGAGAGGGACAAATGAAGAGGAAAAGATAGAGAGATAAAGAGGAAGAGGGAGAGGGAGAGATAAATAGATGGTGAGATAGAGTGATAAAGAGATAGAGATGTAAGGATCTATATAGAAAGATGGGAAGAGGGAGAAAGAGACAAAGAGATAGATAAACAAAGAAAAGTAGATATAGATAAATAGAGATGGAGAGAAGGAGAGAGAAATAGAGGGGGATAGAGAGATGGAGAGAGAAAGAGGGAGAGATATGTATGGCAAGAGACAGAGAGATGTAGATATATGGGAAGAGAAAGAGAGAGATGTAGATATATGGGAAGAGAAAGAGAGAGATGTAGATATATGGGAAGAGAAAGGGAGAGAGAGGTAGAGATAGAGAAATAGATAGGGATAAGGAAGGAACGAGAGAGAAAGAGATGGGGAGATATAAAGAGGGGGAAAATAAAGACGAGGGAGAGAAAGGGAAAGAGATAGGTAGAGGATAGGTAGAGAGAGAGAGAGAGAAGAGGGGGGAGAGGGAAAGAAATGGGTAGAGAGAGAGAGAGGGAAAGGGGGTAGTGAGGGAGAGATTGCTCAATATATAAAGGGAGAGAGAGACGAGGTAAAGAGGGAGAGAGATAGGTAGAGAGGGAGAGGGAGAGATAGAGCGCAATATAAAGAGATAAAGAGGGATAGGGAGAGAGATAGACAAATAGAGGTAGAGAAAGATATTGATAGAAAGAGAGAGAGAGGAGTGAGAGGGGGACCGAGAGAGAGAAATAGAGATAGAGATATAGAGTAAGAGAGATGGAGTGAATAAGAGAGAGAGAGAGAGAGAGAGAGATAACATGGAAGTCATTATGTTGCATCACACTAAATTATTATTATATGCTATATTTTATATAATGTAAATTTATTTTTAAAACAATATTAAATGATTATATTTATTACCATATACTATATTTTATATTAGAAATCATTCAATATAAATATAATACGATATATATAATTAATACATAATGTATATTTTATATAATACAAACTAAATTATACATAATATATAACTATACTTATTATTAACATAAAAACTTTAGGCACAATGTCTAACTCCATAGGTTTTCGCGCTCGCTCAGCGAAGGAAGGCTCCGCTATTTTTTGCACTCCCACAGAGAATGATGGCAACACAAGTTTGAGGGATAATGGGGTTGTGGCTGGTTGGGAGGAAAACAAGTGATCCAAGGACCACACAGCGTCAAATCCATCTGATTCTTCCCGTGTGGATTATGTTGGGGATGGCAGACTTGTCTCTGACGACTCGATGGAAGCCCTATCTGGATTGACCCCACGTCAAGCTGCTTGTAGGCATCTGCGCCATGACCTGGGCAATGCTAGGGCATCACTGATCGTGGGTACGTCGTGCACCTCTCCTCAGAGTATGCAGGAAAACCCTAGGTTAGATTTCAAGGTGGCATTGGATCTGGAGGCCCATGGGGATTTGGGGCAAGCAACACCCACATCTTTGCCTGCGTCGGACGCTCTTAATTTTGATTGCTCTTCAACCCGTTCACACACAGTGTAGAGTCCCCCTTTCACAATTCGCTGCTCAGATACGATTCCAGAAATCAGTTTGGATGGTGTTGTTGTTGACAAAGAAGAATACCTACAGGATCACACACTAATTTGCAAATTTTTAAGGGTCTGGCCAAAATTGTACGATCTACACACTTGGATAAGCAAAAATTGGAAGGAATACATGGAGGAAGAAATTACTATTTACCCTTGCACGAGGGGTTTCTTCATTCTGGAATTCGAATCTCTGGCTGACAAGGAATTAGTTCTTAAAACTGGCCCATGGTTTTTTCAAGGGGATTTCTTGTGCATTAAACCATGGTTCCCATCCTTTGATCCTCGAATAGAGATGTTCTCTTCTACATATCTTTGGGTGAGACTACCTTACCTTCCCTTACAATTTTGGGAGATTAAGTGTTTGAAAGCTATTGCCAATGGGATTGGGAAGTATCATAGAATTTCAAAAGAAACAATCAATTACGAAAACTCTACTTGTGCACGATTATGTGTGGAATTGGATCTATCCAAAGGAATCCTAGTATAAATCTCACTAAAATTTGGAAATTGGCGTTGGCAGCAACCTATAGACTACGAAAAGATTGCATTCAGGTGCAGGAAATGCTTCTCTGCTTCCCATGTTACATCCCATTGCAAAAAAAAAGCAAGGAAGCAAAGTTGTTTTGAATCAACCCACATGGTGGATTGGTGCCGAGTCCAACCATTACGTCATCTCACCTAACATGAAGGAGGATTCTTCTACTACACATTATTATGAGGATTCTTCTCCCCCTCCTCTCTCAACTAACTCTTTGGCTCCAATTGTTGACAGTTTGAAAGGTTTTGGCTCAGTTGCCAAGAATGCAACTCTCTCCCTTGAGATGGCATCAAACCCACCTTCATCAGAAAATTTTGATCCACGGTCCACAGTGTCATTTGTATCACCTAATGGAGTCTCCCATGGTGTTTCCACTGAGAAAGGAAAAATTAATAACTTGAATCCATCGCACAAGGTTTCTGATTGGACCAAGGTCAAGAGGAAGAAATCATCTTCTTCCAATGGCAAACACCCAATGTCTCTAAGTTCAGTAAGTTTGGGGATTAAATAAGGTAATTTATGAGTCGATACGCTTTGAAAGTGGGGTTCCACTGGTTTGGTCCCATAGGAAAATCATAATTCACATGAGGAAAGTAGGATTGAACAACCCATTTTGTAGTGTTGCACCCCTGCTGGCAAGGGCATGCATTTATTATCTTTTCATTATGGGAGTTGTCCCCTTAACAATACTTACATATAAAAAATAAAAATAAAAAACTATACTTATTATTATATATTAAAAAATTATATAAAAGTTATATTATTGTTATTATATATTATATTCTATAATAAAAACTATTAAATACAAATATCAAATTATTATAAATAATATTTAATATATTTATATTGTACAAATTAGATTAACATGCAAATATAATGCAATATCTAATTAATATATAATATACATATTATACAATACAAATTTAATTATATATAAATTGATATATAATTATATTATTATTATATATTAAAATCTATAATAAAATATTAAATATAAATATAAAACTATTATAATTTTTAACTATTTAATATATTTTTTAGAAATTATAAAATTAAATTAACATATAAAAAATATAATGGTTAAATTATTTATTTTTATGTGCTCTTTAACTCTATTGTATTATTATAATATTATTTAATATATATATATTATATTATATAATATTATATTTATATTTAAAGTATATACTATATAAATAATGTATTAATATAATAGATATAAATTATTTATATGTTTATATTATATATTATTTAAAAAATAGTCTTATATTAGAAGGTTAATCAAGAAAAAAATTGATCTATTTATTGCATTAATTTTAGTAGTACATGAGGTCAATTGGTTAGTCATTTAACAAATGATATTGTTTGTGATATATTTAAATAAACACTAAAACATTATGACCTTCAAAATAGCATACATATAATATTGTAAATATAATGATTTCTACAATGTAAAAATTATAGTAATTAAAATAAAATTGTAAATGATGCATTTCTTGTAAAAGAGAAATCTTTTTTTATCTCTACACGAGATAAAGACAACCCAAAATAAGCTTGTAAACACAAGCCAATACGACCACCAAACCCAAGAGCTTTAAAAACAATTATTACATGTCAAACTGCGCTTTGTTGAAACCATCTAATGTTGCCACATCTCAATGCAGTTTCCATAACGTGTGCAATCGAGCTTCCACTATTCAAATTCCATCAATCTTCCCTTTCTCCCTGAGGAATTACAGTGAAGTTGAACGCAAAGGCAACAATGGGATCTGAAACATTTTATTGAGGTGCCACTCTTAATATTTTTGCCTCTACTTGGATTTTTTCTCAGATATGGTTGTGGAGTATGTCTTTACCTTTCTCATTTATTTTGGCTTCATTTTTCTTGTATAATGACAATCTTAGTATTCTAATTTACCTAGGCGATGGTGGTGGATTGGCGTATGGAATTTTTGATAGATTTCTTGGAACGTATTCCACAAAGCTCAAACTGAAATCTCACCATTCTGACAATGAACTACACCTATCCTAAGGTTGGTCATCCTCTTGCATCAATTTCCACCTTAATGTTCTTCTACCTTCTAGTAATAACAAGATTGGTAGATGAGGACCAAATTCATTCAAATGAGGATAGTTACAGGGATCAAAGTTTGAGGCATGAAATATTCATTTTGTGTGGGGTAATGTTAAACAAGGGCAACCACTACATTAAAAGTATGTAATATATAGTCTTGGGTTTGACAACATCTTGAACAACTAAAACATCTCATGTAGTAGTTGCAAATATAATATTGCAACAAAGGTTTTACTTTATGTGCAAACATAATATTGGGCAGCAAGAAGTATTGGGTTACTTTGCACAAGCCTTGGATTGTCCAAGGTATTCAAGCCACCTCAAGAGCTCAAATTAATTGTGTTCCAATTTGAGGCTCAAAGTGAAGTGAAACTCATGCATCCCTCCCTAAGCCAAGCTTTACATTAGGGTTAAGTGGGAAAGCAAGGGGTGTCCTCTAAACCAAGAGGGTTTCAGTCCCCTTTAACCCTAAAAAGGCTTTCTATTAGAGCCTCTTGAATATTCAGAACCTTGGCATTCTTGACCCCTACCCCATGGATTCCTTTACTACTGAAAAAAATTCCTTCCACTCCAACCAAACATTCTCAAAACTACACAAGATCATCCAACAAATTGATTACTAGCATTTCTAAAATAGTTTGTAGAAGTAAACCTTGAAATCCAAAATATGAACTCTCTATGAAAAGTCAAGCAAATAATATGCACTTCTATTACAAAGTATACCATATAACTTGAAAGCATAAAAAATTAAAATTTTAGGATTCAACAAAACTTAACAAATACAATTCCAAAGAAAAACCTACATCATGACAGGGTTTCAACCTAATCAAATGATTTGCAAGGCAACAACAATGAGAACCCCATTTAGAAAGAATTGAGATAGACCCAAAATAAGGTATCTCTACAAGAACATTGTCCCTGTTTAAAATGATGGAAACGGTTTGCATCTCTCACAAAAATTTCTCTTGCAACTATCTTGTTGATAAATTTTGTTGCAGTGTGGCAATCAACATATAATCAAAGGTTCTGAACAACTCTAATAATCATTCCAGGGGGGTTATTTAACAAACCAAATGCAATTGCCAATTGTTCACTATGGTGGTAGAGAAATAATTATTTTTCCTCCTCCTCCATAGCATTAAGTAAATGCCTTGAATTTGGAAAATACCATGCTGCCTTCATCTCCCACATCCAATTTCTCCAACTTTGCATGATCTCCTATGTTTTTGGATGTAATTTTTCTCCTACATGAAAAACATGTACCATTTTATGGCCTTCAATTCATCGGCATTCAAGGTTCTTTTTAATTCCTTGATATTTGATCAATTTCCTTGTCATTTGAACCTCACCCCACCTACCCAATTTTGCATAGATGTTTGAGAGAAGAACATATGTCATGACATTTTTAGGATCCAAATAAAAAAGCACGATTGTTGTAAATACTCTTAAGCCTGTATTCATATGCGATCTACAAGCACCCAGAAAACACATCCACACAACCACCACAAGTTTAACTAGCAACTTAATGATAAAAGTGTGGAGTGTCTTCAAAATAGTCAGCCTAAGCAAGAAGGTCAACCATGGAAACATAATGATTAACTATAATTGTAATGCAATAAGAGTTAGTCATGTAATTGAAGTATGTACAACCCTCATCACTAAACCTACATGGTTGCATGCATATAAAACACAAACAAAGCTTACAATGTCAGGATATGTTCCAAAGTGCTTCATTGGTTCAAATATTTTGAGAGCATCTTTGCAAAATCAATGTTGTGCATATCCTGAAATCATTGCATTCCATGAGATGACATCTCTTTGGAGAATTTTTTCAAACAGTTCATGTATATTTTCTATGAAATCACATTTTGCATACATGTCCACCACGGTAGTTGCAACTGCAATATCTGATAAAATTCCTCTATTCTTTATGCTTTGATGCATGTCCATACCCTATTCCAATGATCCTATTTTAGCATAGGCTTGGAGAATGCTAGAAAAAATTATGGAGTTTTGTTTTACACCTAATGTAGAGTCTAAACTAGTGTCTTGTAAACCTGGTAGGAACTACACAATTCAAAGGTATGACTAGTTGAATAGTCCACTTCATATTGTAAAGACTTCATTAAATTATCAACAAAGGTTTGTAAACTTGTGATGGTGTTCCAATATATGTGCCTCCAAAAGACTCGAGGTTACCTAAGTATATCCTATTAAAGGTATTCTACTTTCTGGAAAATCACATAAATACATAATAGTGAAAGAAGTGAACTACCGCTAATGAATACGAGTGCCTATAGCATAAGCTGTAACTAAACTGTTGTTAACAAAGAATTGTTGAAATTAACTCAAAACTACTCAAACTAGCTATTGAACTTATTCTAACCTCTAAAGTACTACAAATCATTTAAATGTATTCATGCACATGAACATTCATTATTGGCATTTATAGTATGAGAATCTATTGTAGCTTACATGCAATTTATAGGCAATGAGTAACAAAAATAAACAACTGCACAAATGTAGTGAAGAATAGTTACCTTGAGTGGCCTGCTCAAGTGGTTGTCTTCACTTAACTAAAACCAAATATAAATCTTAGATTCTACGTATTCATATGAACTTGAACTTCGTTAATTATGCATCACAAAATATTACACAAAATCTTCCTCACATATTGTATTCAAGGAAATAATTTATGAATAATTAACATGTCTATAGATGAAAACTAAAAACTGAAAAATAATTGATAACAAAAATACTAAATCAACAACACTAACTAAGGACTCAACCACCAGCTATATACAAGCATAGGGGAGTTTGTTCTAAACACAACTCTTAGATATCAGAGTATATAGTTAAGATTGAATGTTCAAACTATAACTGAAAAGAGACAAGAGTTCTAATAGAATTGAAACTTTGCAAAACAAATCTGCACGTGGAACACACAAACAGTTATCCAAAATCCTATCAACAAAAGAATTCTTCTTCTCAACGCCTTATTAATTGTCATAATGATGCATGACTAACTCCATCAAGTGTCTCCATGCAATAGTTATTACATTCAAATTGATTTGGCACTTCCCCTATTTTGTTGTCCAAGTCATCCTTTTGCTACAGGCTACAACTTCTAGTTGTTGCAGGCTACATTATCCTCTTGGGTTACAAGAGGTTAATCCACAAAACATATACACAAAGCTAACTAGCATGATTAAACACATAATTTCATCCATATTTTATACATACTCATATATAAACCATGCAATACTACTATATCATAACCATAATTCTATTACTATAATTTAGGTCCAAGGTTGTATAATAAGCATGAAAAGATAGCATAGCATAGGAGTATTGTTTGAAAGGATTTTCTGATAATGTTTGAAAACATGCATAAAAACAATAGAAAATAGGCTAATAAATGAACCCATCACTCCCCCTAACTATACTTTTTTTTTTCCTCAAGCAAAACACTAGGGGGTACAAATTATAACGTAGGGTGATCTCCCTAAGGTCCATGACAGCATCGACTCCCTTGATCTACTTTAAGTAGAAACCTCTGTAAGCTACAAGTTGTCTCATTCTGATCATCTCGACTTTCTCACACTCCTCACCTTTTTCCCTAGTCCAATGTGGAACTGAATAGAGTAGCATAGGTGGGTGAAATGTGAGTGGTACCCAACGAACTCCTATGTTCACCAATTTTCATGTATCTGCATACCCTCTCAAGCATGGTGGTAAAATTGTATATTGAATGAGGTTCCTTCTTCTGCAACTTTGGGGTCAAGTTGTTCCATTTGTTCTACATATATTTGTAACATTGTTAAACCAATCCCACAACTAATGTTTGTATTATTTTATAATCCTCTATTCTTAGTTTCATAATCTTCCTTCCTACAACTTTATGATCCGAGAGTTTCAACCATTCATCTATAAGTGCATCAGGCTCTCTAGTCTCTTTCCTTATTGGAAGAGTAACTGATTTCTCCCTCTCCTCATATTCTTCTATTATTTATCCATTGAATTGTTTATTCCTATAATAAGATGTTAGTGCCCATACCTGGAGATTTCCTACAAACATCAGAGGATTCCACTTTGTTTCATCCAACACCACATAGTTGTGCAAATAGTATTCACAGTTGATCCTGCTTTTCTGGTGTAGAATCAACAAATACATTAAGAAACTCAAATTTCCTTCTCATCCCAATTGACTGGTTACTAATTATCCTACTATTATCCCCATTTTTAGTCATTAAATTTTTAAATTTTTCCTTGTCAATAAGTCATTTGAAGCCTATGGGTTATTCACGAGTTCAAGTTGTTCATTTCTAGCAGCATTACTTCTATAATTGAATCTTAGGTACTTGGCAGATTGAGGTTACTGAAGTCTCCTTCATTATCATCCAAGTTGAGGTTTACGGTTGACCACTAGAAAAATTGCAGTATGAATATCAAATGAATTCATTAAGAACAGTCGAACTTGTTTGTTTCACATGACCACATTATGGATGGTACTCTAAATTCTACAACAATCCTTCTTTTATTCGCTGCAAGTCATGGCTATGTGATTGCTATTGATGGGCAAAAGTTATTGAGTATCTAAAACAAAACTATTACAAAGCACAACACGCACGATATAAGTTTCCTCTATGTTTTGGGTGACAATTGGAATAGCTACAAACATTGTAATAACCACCTTTTTCAAGTGGCTCATAAATGTGGAGTATAGTGTTTAAAGGAATGCAAGTTTGTTTTGCTCAAAGCATTACACATTAATTGATCGATGGACAAATAATCATTGTAGGCCGATAGAAGCAGATTACACGACATCTATGGTGATTCAAAGGTGAAGACACATGATCAATTTAAGGACATAAAGGTAGAAAAGAAAGGATCGCTTTTAAGGGTTGTGCCATACATTTCCTTTGCTTTAGATTTTCAATATAATGCCAAAGCATGGTCATCGCAACATGACCATTTGGAGGTTGAAGACTCTTCCATAATATTTGCCAGTAATATAAGCGGTCATGGTAGATTTGTGTTCATTGGATACCATTAGAAAGATTCTTAAGATTTATGATGGTGTTGCTATTGATGATCATGCTGCCAATCATGCTCCAATTTTTCTAGAGACTTCAAACCAGGATGATGCAATGGTTAGAAGAATTGAGCAAAGTAATTTGAATGGGACCATCGAACGAGCTCCCCAAACATAGCATAAACCCAATTCAAGATGTTAAATAGAAGGCGTCGAGATAGCTTATCATGGTCAAAGAGAGCAATATTCTTGCCATTGCAATGAATTAAGAAATGAAACATTGGCGGGTATAGTGTATTGGGCAGTAATTTCACAAATTCTTGAAACTTGCCAATCGGTCGTCGAAGTAGTTAGAAGAACCACTCGAAAGCCCGCCTACACCAAGTACTAAGCTTCTTGTCAAAATCATCAAGAACAAACGATGTCTTTGGAGAAATTCCATCATTAAGCACGATGAAGGATGTTCCTTTGTATTGGGCGGTAATTTTGCAAGTTCGTGAAACCTCCTAAAAGGTCGTTTGTTGGGTTATAATAATCACTTAAAAGAGCGATAGGATTTTATATGGAACTCAAACACAATGAAGGCAGTAATCTCGTAAGTCCTTGAAATTCCATCGGCATGGTTGGAATAACCTTTGAAATAGAAGAAAACCTTGACATTTGTGAACATTAAATGCGCCGATATAAAACGTGTATGAGTTTTAGAGAATGTTTACCTTTAAAATCTTTCGAATCCAAGAGATTTGTAACCGTTGAAGTATTTCAAGAGAAATGATCAATAAGGATCTTAACGATATGGAAGATACTTTAGATGAAATTATACAGTCAAGGCCCGATAGGAACATCTCACAACAGTTTATGTGTTTGCATTTGTCTCAGGGTAGATAAGTCTATGCGTCAGCTTGGCCATGTGGGCAATGATATAGAAGCTAGCGACATTTTATCTTTTAATAACACAGACCTATGGTAATCAATACAAAGGCCAAACCCCATGAAAGCAATGTTAATTATGTGCAGGGTGGTGTCGGTACTATCTTGGTTTCATTCGATTTCATTGAAAATCATATAAGGGATACTCTACTTCTCATTCACAATGGATATATGGTAGACCGATTATCAATGGAAAGGCATTTAGTGACGTTATTAATTTTGATGGTTTGAAGATGATAGAAATAGAGGCTTCAAATGGGAATGTTTTAATATTTCCATACATTGTCAAATGCTCGATATAAGTCTTGATAAACCTAGCCACTCGACTTGAACCATCCTGCTCGTCAAGTCTCAGAGAGACTAAACAGATTACCTTGTCGAAGTACTTTTGTTGTTCGAAGGAGAAGATAGTTGTGAGGAGTATGAAGATAAAGGGAAAACCTACTTTTATTGTAATTGCATCGCATATAGTAACAAAACAATTATAAACTTCACTGCTACAGAGCCATTATAAGCAGCGTATGTTCGGGGCTCAAATTGGGTGATGCACCTAATAACCAAACCGAGAGTAACCTCAAGGAATTAGCAGGTGGAACAGATGGTTTTTCTAGTTCTAGTATTTATGTGAATTACATGTTTCTTGAACCTGTCCGTGGGACTTAAGATGCTATGTTCTTATGAAAAGTCCCTACTCAAGAAGAAACGAAGTGGTGTTCACTTGATGTCCCAAATGTAACCGAAGAGCATCATATTGGCCTATCCAAGATAGTTGCAATCAGAGTTCATTAGATAGATTCCATTGTAGAAATGCTTCATAATAAACGCACAACTAGAGGAGATATTGGATGAAATTTGGAAAGTGGGAGTTATATATGAATAACGATCAAACTAGATCTTTCCATTGTATTGGAAGCCAAAGGGAAAATCAATTGGGAATAAAGAAAACATTCTGGTTATAGGTTATTTGATACCTGAAGAATGAGTAGACAATTTGAAATCTATTTCATTTGTGGACTAGGTGTAATCGATAAGGAAACTGAAAAGTCTCACAAGAAAAGATGATTTGAAGGTTCAAGAAGCTGTTACAAGTAGCGAGGAGAGGAAACTTGAAAACTCTCTTTTTATAATTAAAATGTAATTTCAAGAAATGGTTACGATAATTGAAAGGTCACTGTGTGAGTCGTAGGAGGTGGCTTCCTTTTCTATTGATTGTAAATTTGTTCAAGAGAGGGGATCTTTTGGCTATGAAACGAGAGCCTTTTGAAGGCTGTGGGGTTACAGTAATTGATCTTTTGTTGTTCATTTGGGGAAAGGGGTTATTTTTCATAACTTAATCTTTGTAAAGAGAGATAGAGTCTTTGTGCTCTATATTTTATTTAAGGAATAAAGGAGACATTGTTAATCTTTGTGTTCAATTGTCTTCTCTTTGATTGTTGATTTCCTTTGCGAATCCACAATTATTCATTCATATTTTCTTTGTTATATTAAATTAAGGATGTGTTCATTGCAGGATCTATGAGTCTTGTTTTGTTCATGTATTTACTGAGAATCATTTTCTTTCCTCCTCATTATCGTTTGCGAGCTCAAGTGAATGATCTTTGTGTCATTTACTTTGATCTTTATTCCAAATTACTTTCGCATTTGTGTTATTTTTAATGCACAAATGTTTATTTTCCTTTATTGCTTTCTAGTTAAAAGAACACCTTAGTTTTATTTTCAGTCCTTCCTAATTCATCGAAGATCATAAGAGGAAGTTGTACCTCTAAAATTCAGAGGAAGATCGCTAATCTAATAGCCATCTCTAGAGTTGTTGGTAACTAATTTGTCTTCATTACTAGGCATATTTGAGTCATTTTATCTAATTATTTGAAGAAGGCCAGTCTATGTGCTAACACCTACTAAATTGAAAAACTAAAATTTTCTTACAAAAATAGTGCATATGTTCTTGTCGGAGGTCTGCATCTTATGATTTGAGTAGCTTTATCTGCCACTTCTTTCAATCTGACTACTAATCTCCTTAGCTCAATCTCTTTTCCTTCCAACACTTTAGCATTTTCTATAATCAAATTTTATTTTTCTTTCCTCCCCTTTTCCTTTTCTTGTGTGCAAATTCATCAATCACCTTCCATAGCTAATAACCAAGAGACAAGGTTGTATGGTGAATTGAAGTTTTTATGGGAGGAGGTTTTTGATTTGCTACTGCAAGTTCTCCATCCCTTACTTTTGGTAATGGCCAATTGTGGCAATAGATCTAGCTTTGCACCATGGCCATATGTTTGCAATTTTTCTTCCAATTCTTGTATTTTTGTCTATCTTTCTTTGTCTCTCTTTTCATGACTTTGCACTAGTTCTTCCAGATATTTTATTTTGTCCAAAAATTCCTGAAGCTCTTTCCTAAAATTTCTATATTCTATAAACATTTCCTCTACTCCCAAAAACTAATCATTACCACCCCCTGTACAATCATAGTCTTCATAAGTAAGACTATCCAAGGTTTTCTTTTGCGTTTTCTTAGCAACAAACACATCTTTTGAGTCTGAATCAAAAGTGGTAGACACTTATCTCTTACTCTTCATAGGTGTATGCACATTTCCAGGGATATTTCCCTTCCCTTTGGAGTCTATTTCAACTATCATCACATCTTCTTCCTATTGTTCTTTGCCCTTTTCCTCTTCTTCAGGTTTTTTCACACTCCCCCTCATAACACCTTGCTTTTTCAATCGGCCTGAATGCCTAGGTGTAGGTTTTTCCTTCTCAACATTCTTCTTTTTCTTTTGAACATCCTTATTTTTCTTCTCTATTTTAGAGATTGTGGATGTTGTGGATGTGCTGCCTCTTCTGCTCTTAGGTTTTGGTGGTTTGGAAGAAGATGGAATTTCTTCCACTGTTGGTGACCTAGACTCTGTCACATTGTGCTCCTCAAGCTCACCTTGGCTAGGGGTAGGTGAAGTCATAGGTGGGATAGGAGAACTTCCTCTTGTAGGTTCAGCTTGTGGCTCTAAATTTTTAGGTACTACAGGTGCCTCAAGTAAACTATTAATATCTTCACATTTCATGAAATCTTCTTAGACTACCTATGGGTATTGAATTCTCAAGCTTCTTTTTACAAATAGGGTAATAAAACAGTGATGTGATAAGGTTGTGTCACTTTGTTTCCTCTGGTACTCATATGCCATCCTTTTTAGCATATTATAAAAGAAAATTCGGCACATTTACTAGCCTAACATGGCAACGGTGACTAAGCAATTTGAAATGTACAATATACAAAAGATTTTGTCTACCATCACAAGTAAGATATCTAATGACATAGGAAGCATAGTTGGCCCAAAACCATGGAAGAGAAAGTCTATTTGTACCTTGTGATGATGAATCCAAATTTTCTCCTCTCTTGCAGCCATTGCATTTTCTCTAACTAGAAACTCTGCTCCAGTCCTAAGAAACCCATAAACGCGTGCTATGGTGACTTTAGATGCATCTACTAACAAAATTTTTACCATTGCTTCATCATTCTTTAATGTGGCTGAAAATATTCTTGCTATGCCATTGTCAAATTCTATCAGCTTCAAAAAATAATCGAGCCAACCCACTCTTGTGAAGATAGGAAATACCATTGCATCTTCTAGTATTTTCTTGTGAGTCAACGACTCTCTCCTAATAACATCAATACCCATTACGAATCTCTTTTACCTCTACTCAATGTGTTAACCTTGAATTCTCAATTTTCAAGTTTCACCACCCTCAAACCCTTCTCTTACTCTAATAATTCCTCATGCATTTTCAGTACCATATTGCAATTGCAACTCCCCTTCTTCTTCGTATCAACTTAATTGAGCTTAAAAATGGGTTATGGGTTCGACTTATCTCAAGATCACAAGATTAAGGACTTGGCAATTAAAATTATCAACAAAAAGTAGGTCTAAATTTTAGGACAAAAAGGGTTGCATGTCATATTTGTTGTTTGTATTTGGATTTAGGTGGTGAAAAATGAAAACAATTAGCTAAATTATACCCTCCCTCTACTTAAGGTTTGAAGTGACCTCACCTCAACTCGTGATAGGTGAAGGTATGATTAGAAATTATCGAAATAAATGTTATGAATATATTGAGCATGCTTAATTTAATATGAAATACATAATGAAAGTGTTAAGAAATCTATTATAATTATGATAGTGTACCTTGCATACCTGTCAGAGGTGACTAACTAAATGTCGTGCGTGTGAACTGAATAACATGTATCTGCAATATGATTTGATGTGACCAGAAGAAATTGCAAGTGAATGAATGGTGAGGTGGTAGATGTAAATTAATGAAACATAATAGATGGATGATAGTTGGTCTTCTGACAGTTCAAATGTTTTAAAATTTGAATTGGTAGCAAGAATAAGTTAGGCATGTTGTAGGTACTTATTATGATAAGATGGATACGACATGTGAAATTTTTGAGGTAAAAACACGTGAACTACAATTAATGTGGCACCAATTGATTTGAACCTTTTTTTTATTAGACGATGCTACAGGTTCCTTTGGCATCAAGTCCCTTTCTAGATTGTGACAGTTGTTATGCTACAGGTCCCTACTACAATAGGACCCTTTCTCAATGCTAAGCACAAAGTTGTGTCACACTTTATAAAGGAAATGGCCAATACTAATCCAAATTTTAAATTTGAATCACTAAAAAGTGGCATATATATTTTGAATTTTGAAATGATGTAAACTAGTAAAATATGTATTTTTTAGTATATTTTATGTTTGTATTTTTAAAAATTTAAAAATTTATTTTAAGCTAGTTTTTAATAAATCACTATAATTTAGTTGATGATAAAAATGAAGTTGCATGAGACGTCAAACTTTTTATACTAATTTTTTTTTCTTTCAATTTTTTTGTGTGTATTTATAACTTAAATTTTTAATGCGTGGATATATTTTTCCAATTTTGATAAATATATATTTTTAAATAAATATTAAATGCATGTGAATAAAAAAATAGTTATTTCCTTCGAACGCCAACTTTCATATTAAATATTTATCTAAAATGGAAAAAAAAAAATTACCATCTTGAAATAGATTCTTTTATCTAGTGCATCACATTTTTTTTAATTTTTTTTAATAAGTTTTAGTATTTTTCCTTAGCATGGTAATCAACCTAATATTTTGTGCTGCTAACCTAATTTTAGTAAAAATAAAAAATAAAATAAAAATAATAATTGAACTATTGAAATAAATATGTTTTTAAAAACTACACTTATGGATCTACAAAAGGGTATTTTTATATTTTTTTTAAATGTTATTTACGTTAGTAGGAGTTATTGAAACTTGAAGTTTTTCAAATAATTTTTCTTTTTTGGTAAATTGGACTCAAAGTGGTGCTCCATATATTTTTAGCCAATAATTCTAGTTGAGAAAGTTGTGGAAGTATCTCACTTAGCTAGAATGAATCTTACTAGATCAAATGTTTGACCAAAATTGATTTTTAGCTAGAAATACTTAAATTAAGTTGTGCTGATAAGTTGGTTGAAAGTGTGACACAACTTTGTGCTTTTACCTGTGAGTAATGGTTGTATATATAAAATAAGTCCCTTTGGAAAAAGTATGTACATCATTATAACTGTGTTTTGTGTGCTTGTGAGGTAGAATAAGAAATTAATCCTAAGTGATCTTAGGGATTGAGTTGTGTGGCTCAATCTCTAAATCACCCGAAGAACTCGATATATCTTTTGTTTTCGAGGCATCACTTTGTGTTTTTGAACCTGTATTTGGATCACTAAGAGAACCATACCACTAAATAAGAGAAAGTGTGAAATCTTCCTTCTATATTGGTTTCTTATAAAGTTTCAATCTGTGGCCATTAACCAAGAGAGAGAACCTTACTATATCTATGGTGTGCAACTTCACTATATTAAGAAATACTTGATTGATCTCATAAGGTCCCAACCATTTGGATTGGAGTTTCCTTTTGAACTCCTTGTATCTTGAACCATATAATAAGGCCTAATCTCCTACATTAAATTCCTTTGTCTTGATATATTGGTCATGCCACTTTTTCCTTTTTTGTTGTACTATCTTAGTGTGATGGATTGCCTCCATCTTGATTTCATCCAGCCCATTTAAGTGATGTAACCTCTCCTTTTGAGCTACTATGAGATCCATTTCTAGCTCTACTTTTTTTCTTAATGTTTTATATTCAAATTCAATTGGGAGGACTATTATTTTGTCATATACTAGGTAATAGGGTGTGAAACCAGTTGTCGTTTTATAGGCTGATCTATATGCCCATATTGCTTTTGGTAACCTAGTAACCCAATCTTTCATGTGTAATTGTACTATCTCGGTTAGAATACTCTCAATTTCTCTATTGGTAACCTCCTTCTGGCCATTGGCTTGAGGGTGATAAGGTGTTGACTTTTTTGTGCCTGATTTGATATTTGTCAACCAATTTGGTAATAAGATTTGAAGTAAATTTTGGACCCTAATCAATCACTATTTCCCTAGGTTCTCCATACCTAGTAAAAATGTCCTCATACAATAATTTAGCCACATTTCCATCTCTATCAAACTATAATGCCTTTACTCCTACCCACTTAGTTAGATAATCAGTGCAAACTAGGATATACTCCTTGTTGTTAGAAGTATGTGAGATTGGTCTAGGGTGATCCCACAATAGTGGTTTACAATTTTTGGCCAAACTTGACATTGCAATTATTATTTTTAACTAAATCTTCATATTCAGAAACCTATAGCAGCTAAACCGTGAGGAATTTGAAGATGATGAAAACTAGAGTCTCATCACATTTTGTCTGTAGATTCTAAAAATATTTTTTTCAAAATTTTTGGAATCGGAATGCACTTTTTTTTCCATCTCCCACAAAAACTAGTTTTTTTTCATAAAACAACATTTTTAAAAAGTGACGCTCACCGTATACAACATAACTTTTTTTGTATGAAGGATAAAATTCTATTTTTTTTGAATTTAGATTTGTAACTACGATATCTAGCACTTTCATTTGGTCTCATAGTTTTTTATTGAATATTTTTTCCTTAATCAAGGTTCAAAGTCAAACCAATTGCAATTCAGACATAGGCGAACTGTATACAACATAAATTTTTTTGTATGAATCGAAATTCATTTTTTTTTTAAATGGATCAAGGACATCAATACCCAGCCTCAAAGTATTTTTAAAATTTTTATTTTGATAATCTGCTATTTTTCCACATGTGCAAAACAAAGAGCTTGATTTTCTGTGAAAAACCTATGTTCAATAAAACTAAAAAAACACATACATAATAAAACCAAAACATATTAAAATTTAATTCGTTGGATAGCTCGTTTTGAGGACTACCATCTTCCAATTGGGTTTGTGAAGTCTCCTCCATTTTCATCCTCAACCCAAGCTTCGAAGGGCAAAAATCTACTAAAATTTGGTGGAAGAGGGGGAGAAGGGCAAAAAAGGGGGGTTTGAGCGAACCCCCCTTTGAACGAACCCCCCTTCGCTTGAAAGGGTGAAAGGGGGTTCACTCGAACCCCCCTTTTTTTTGAATTCTCCATAAGGGAACATGGCATCATAGGGTTCGAGCGAACCGACCATGCAAAAGGGGGTTCGCTCGAACTAGGGGTTTGACTAAACCCCTTTTTTGGATTCATGTGAACCCCCTAGTTCGAACGAACCCTTTAAAACATGAAATTTTGTATGCGTGAGAATTTCCTTCCTCATAAAAATTGTACACCACTATTATGGATTTACCCTCCAGTAAAGTCTAGACCCCATTTATCAAAGGGATATAGTGTTAATTGAGGTTGTAATGGAATTTCATCATTTATTGTTGGCTTTCCCATCCTTTGACACCTATAACAGCTCCTTGTATACTTGACATAATCTTTGTGTAGAGTTGGCCAATAGTAACCAATTGTGAGGATTTTAAATGTTGTTCTTTTTGTTACAAAATGACTCCCACATGGTTCATCATGGCAAGCCTTAATGATATAAAATATTTCATCTTCCCTTATGCACCTTCTCATAATGTTCTCAAGGCCAATGTAGAACAAATAACCAGATATCCAAGAGTATGGAAAACACTTATATACCAACTATCTCTTTTCACTCAGAGAAAAGTGTGGTGGAATCTACCTTACCACTAAATAATTTGCAATGTTAGAATACCAGGGTACATGTACATTAAGAGCAAACAAGGGTTCATCTAGAAATGAGTCATCCAATACCCCTTCTGCTCAGTGTGTTGGCAACTGTGACATAAAATCTTCCACTACATTAGACTTATCAGGCTCATCCACTATTGTGATATCAAACTCTTATAGAAGGAGCAACCATCTAACCAATCTACCTCCTAATACAGGATTTTTCATCAAATATCTGATAGTTGTATGGTTTGTGTGGATAAAAACTGAATAACCAGTGATGCAACGCTTATTGATGGCATACACTACTATTAGCATCTCCTTTTCTGTAACAGTATAATTTAGCTTCGTTCCTTGAAGATTCTTGCTAATATAGTAAATTGCATATTCTTTGTTACCTTCTTTCTAACCCAAAAATGCTCCAATAGAAAAATATGAAGCATTTGTATGTATGTGGAAGGGTAAGGTACAATTTGGGCCCCTCAAAATAGGTGCTTGGTTTAAGGCTTTCTTCAGCTCTTCAAAGGAATGTTAGCACTCTGATGTCCAATCAAATTCAATGTCTTAGTCAGCAGAACAAACAATGGTGCAACAATCTTATTGAAGTCTTTAATGAACCTCCTATAACAACCTACATGGCCAAGGAAGCTTCTCACATCTCTTTGCTTTTGTAGAACAGGTAATGTAGAAATGATCTCTATCTTATGTGGATCAACTTGAATCCCTACACTGGATATGAAATGTCCTAAAACAATTCCCTAAATCATCATCATAAAGCACTTTTCATTACTAAGGGACAATTTGTGTTCTTTACATCTCTTTAATTCCTTTTCCAGATTGCTAAGGGCTTCCTCACAAGTTTCCCCATATGTGGTGAAGTCATCCATATATATCTTCATACAACCATGAGCATAATCAAAAAAGATGTTGAGCACTGCTTTCTGAAAAGTAGTTGGAGCATTAAATAAACCAAAGGGCAGAATGGAGTAGGCATAAGTACTCCAAGGATTGTAACGTGCCCAACTAAATTTCTTTAATAAATAAAAAATTGACATTATCAATATCAAATTTATAAAACAAATTCCATAGCTAATTCTATTAAGCAATTTTATGTCCATAAATAACAAATAAATCTAAAATATATATTCATTTCCAAATGTCAATAGTGAATTTACAAGTTTGAGGTGGCATTCAACACCACTAGTCAATTCTCAATTGCATCAATATCACTTCTTTTACATCAATTTCTTTATTTACAACAATGATACAAAAACATAATAAAATTATGTTATGATTCCTTTATGACCACTTGCCTCCACTGGTGGATGAGAACATAGTTGAGGTGATTTTCCACCCAACCATGAAGCAACGCTTCCTCCAAATTCTTCAATCAATCGAAGAATACATGACCCTGCACATAACACTTAGCAAGAGATACAGTTTGCAAGGTGGAATATGTGCGTGCCTAACTACATGCATTTCTATCTACTGTTAGAATATACAAGTTTCATGTTAGGTAAATAAATACAATAGAGAGAGGATAAATATTAACAATATGTTATGTAAATAAAAATGGCTGCAAAGCTTGGCCAAGCTCATGCTACATAAATGCAACTCTGGTTAGATTTGGACAAGAAAATCTCCACTTTCTAGCACCCATTCTCGGAATAAAATCTCATCATATCAAGGGGTATTCCTCCCTTTTAGACCATCTATTAGCATCATGTACTAATGTGCTACATTCTATCACGTACTTCATGTATCACTCTATTTCAAAGTCATCAAAAATTATTCCATTTGATCTTGGTATAACCATTCATCCAATCATCATACTTCTACATTTCATTAAGTGTCGTAATACAATTCAACACTATTTTATTCTACAGTTCCTTTTCTTGCAAATGAAATTTACAATCATAGTTACAAGTAATAAAGATTAAATCCAAAGGTATACCACATGTATGTGCATGTGCATAAATGAAGCATCTATGCAGTACATATATATGCCTAAAAAGTAAACACTATTTGGAATATGTGCATACATTCTGAATTCTAAAGAAAATCTACCTTACGTTCAGGTTTCCCATATTCAGAAGAAAATGAAAAGAGTATTAAATTCATTCAAAATTTCCATTTGACCTCTTAATAACAACATAATTAATCACAATTACAGGGAATCATTTATACAATAGTCATTTGACTCATATGATTCATGGTTGAAATATATAATCATGATTATTCTATTCAGTAAATAAATAGTTTGAACATAATAAAAATATCCATCAATCAGTGACATTTAAATTTTCTATGAGAGTTCTAATTTCCACTAATATGTATTCACATAATTTTCAGTTTGATATATTTTCACCATATCATTCATTCGAACATCAATCCATTATAATGTTGGTTCTCTTTGTTCTAATAGTAACAGTGATACACATAAGGGTAGCAATATACAAGGTACCGCATAACCGTTATCAGGGTATCAGTTACCACTACTTATCTTCAATTACCATTGGTAACAAATCAATGGTCTGAATGACCATATGTAAATCATCTTTTGTAAGAACAAAGTATTATCGTTCTTCGGCCATAGAAGAAAACGATTGATAGCATACCCTTGTTTATATATAGACGTATTCATATACATATACATAGACACTACGATGTACAAAGTTGATGGTAATGATTCTTACAGTTGTGGCTGGAAATGGCCCAACACGACAAATCGACATAAAGTTGTGCATTGATGTTACGCTTTGAACGTTTGAAATGGTCGACAAAGGAATACCATATGGATGATAGCATCATCCATTATCTTTTCATAGCAAAGTAAATCAATCTATATGGAAATGTCGATATTTACTAGGGAATCATTGTGTACAATGATTGGCCCATACTCATATCTGGGCTCAAAATATTAACATGCGTGTATATCCCACCATATGATGGGTGTGGATGTTTTGCTAAGATCAAGTGATGCATGCCACTCAACATTGAAGGGAACGATGTATCATCATTCAACTAATTGTAGCCATGCGCTCGCAGAGCATTATGCATACTAAAAACATGGAACAATGTTAACTATTCGAACCCAAAAGCTTTACAACCATACAAATCAAACTAGAAAAGGACATGGTGGGTATAACCCTATGAATCAAAATACATTATCATGGTCAGGTCAAACGATCACGATCGTATGGTTTATGCTCATGCGAAAGAATCTTGTCATGGGTATTAAACCTTATTTTAGTGCATGCTGTGAAAAACACAATAAGCACAATATGGTGGATCGACCCTAACAGGGCGATAATAAAAGATTACGTTAGGTGACTTTACAATAATTGAATTCTAAATATAATGCCACAGCTTCATCTTACAAAATGAACATAACTTTGAAACATTTCCTTCAGAAAGCACATGAAAATCGACAACCATTTAATTACAAAGATAGACATTGACAAGAATTTTGAGATTACCTCTAGATGAGTTTGCTGATGTTTTCCTATGTTCAATTTAGCAACAACCTCCTCTATTCTTGATTTTTCCTTGCTTCAATCAATTTTTCCTTCGAATTACTTGCCTTTTTCCTAGATTGCCTCCCACCAAAAATTACCCTTTTGCCAAGTATATTTTATTTCTATCTCTAGAGATAGTGGTCATTATTCCATCGTCACTTAGCCACCCACTACCTTCCACTCTGGGCATTTTGAGGGTTGGATTCTTCCCATTCAATATGTGAGTTACTAAATTATTACATACTCTCCTTGTTTAAATCTTACAATAATCATTTTTTTATATATGTATTTCTATATATATATATTCGCATATATGGGGTTTTACCCACATACATATATGCTTATATATATGTATACATATTTATTTATATATATTTGTATTTCATTCATACATTTTACTTTCCCATTTCTTTTATTTAGAATCTATTTTTAAATAGTACAATAACACATTCATTTTCCTTATGTCAATCGTATAAGTTCAAATGCATTTTCTAACACCACTTATATCAAACTTTAAATTAGACAAAATAAGGCAAGAATGCATTAGAATCATTTTTTTTCACAAAATTGCTCATCCAGTCATATTTTAAATCCATACAACAAGAATGATATTTATCAATTGCAGACGAATGTATATGTTGTAGTCTACTATGGTGTGTGAGATTCCAGATTTCATCTTTGCTTAACGTGATCATCCAGGTAAGTGTTCCTACCTCAATCAACCTTGTCCTTCATCTTGTTCCAGCACACACATTCTTACACTTACCCACTTATCAGTAATCTTTAACCGATAATCATATGGAATAATTTTTTTAAATCACAAAATTGAAAGATATTCATTTTCAATTTGTCATTGTATTTTATCAAATCCATAAATAAAATGATAAATTCCATTTTTCTAAATATTTCAATTTTCTCAACATTATTAAACACAAGCAAAGAAAACAATATATGACAAGGATAGGTGAATGTTGTTTTCTCTTGATCCTTTGGAGCAATTTTATTTGATTATAACCACTAAAACCATCTAGGAATGAAAAGTACTTCTTCCTTGCTAAAGAATCAAGCACTTGATCTATAAACGGAAATGGAAAGTGGTCCTTCCTACTGGCTATGTTTAGTAAATGCAGTTTTTATGTTCACTAGCATAAATTCTAGTTCTTTGGATGATTCTTGCACAGATGAGAGGCCAAGGCTAGGAATGATTGGTACATATTATTGTGGAAGTAAGGAATGAAAGATCTAAGATATCTCATCTAAGGAATTAGCAGGTATAATACTTTGCAAGGGATCTTGTAGGCATGCAAGACAGTCCTGCTGGTGCGAGTTCCTATCGTAGTCATTCTATATTATATGAGCAATTAGCTCATCTTCATCCTAATCATCCAACAGGGGGTCGTGTTTTATTGCCATCAAAGTCTATAGTGAATAATTATCTTCCTCATCCAAAGTGGGCCAAATAGTTTGCTCGAGATTAGCATAAGGTTGGGTTGGAGGATAGAGAACCAATTTCTTGGTCACAGTCCCATTAGAAATTAGCATATTGCCAGACCTAGAGCCTATGAATGCATTTGTTGTAGCTAACCATGGTTTGCCCAAGATGAGTGGATATCTTGCAAGGTTAACCTTTGGTTGTAAAAATATGAAGTCCGCAGGGTATTCCCAAGAATCTAATTAAATAAATAAATTCTTAATGATTCCTTTAGGGTTGATTGTTTACCTATCAACCAGTTGTAGAATAGTTTGAGTAAGTATAAAGTTGGATAATTGAAGTAATTGCATTGTTTATTCATGACATTGATTGTTTCCCCTAAGTCTATCAAGGTGTTCTTGATAAGGGTCCCATTAATCTTAACGTCCACTACTGGACTACCAAGGTCTATATATTTAGGGACTGTTATGTTACCTAACATGATATCTATAAGGTTTCCTAGGACATGAACTATTTGAGGATCCTTCCTTTTCCTCCCTGGTTTCTTAATACATAGGTCCCTAGCTACCTTGGTATAGATTGGAATGTCCTTAATAGCTTGGATGAGAGGAATCTTGATATTGACATCCCTAAGTTGACCCAATAGGTCTATCCCAGCTTGTGTGTGATGCTTTTGAGTGACTAAGCATTCAAGGAAAGGTGGTTTTGGACTTGAGGTACTTTGGTGTACCTGATTTGTCTTAGGTTCCAAAGGTGACTTGTTTGAAGCTTCAACTGCAAGTTCCTCATCCTCCATCTCTATGATTTGAGTGGATGAAGGTCCAACTAGTTATTTCCCTAACCTGAGGTGGACATCACTCACCTCTACACCATAAGTGGGGTATTGCATAGCCTCGTTAGTATAAACCTGTTGGACGGACTTGTTGTTAGGGTTTGGTGTAGGTTGGATAGGTAATTTTGGTGGTATGAGTGGCTGAGATGTAGGATTTGATGAAGGCATAATGGCTTGTTGTTGGGGCTGAGAAGGAAGCCTAGGCTGCTGATAATTCATGTTTTGCTACTGCCACTACTGGCCTTTTTTCCAATGAGGTTGCCATTGGTTTTGTTGTGTTGGTAATTGGAGATTGTAATTGGAACCCTGGAAATTTTGTTGTACCCAAGGATTTTATTTTTGTTGGTTCCAATTTTTCTAAGGTTATGGCCATCACTGAGGGTTTTTCCATTGATTTTGATTAGGTGGCTAGAGCTAAGAATTCTAGGCAAAAAAATTATGATTTGCAATGGGAAAGGATGAATTGAAGGTAAGAGGGTTTTGTGGAATACTTTGTCTTTGTTGTCATGGCCTTCTTTGAGATATGTAAATAGGTGTCCATCCTCTCCTTCAAGTGGCTAAAAGTCAGGTTTCTCTATTTTTTCGTATTGAATACTAGCCACCCTCTTGCATTTATAGTTTGCTTTCCTTTACCTACAACTAAGCAATATTCAATGAGCATTGGTTCAACTTCCTCTTGCTTCTTATTGATGTGGAGAGTGTACAACTGAGTTGCTAGGTGACTGATAATGTCCTCCTTCATGTTGGACAACAAATTGTTTAAATTTATCTTTGAAACCCCAGTTGATGATTTACCAATAGTGGATGTCCTCTCTCCTCTTGGTCTCTTGGTGAATGTCCTGGAGTAATTTTTGCAGACCTTGCAGATGTCCTCAAATGGTATTTGAGAGATATCCCCTTGCCCAATAAGATTCAGGGCATCCATACAGTCCTCATTGACTCCCCTCAAAAATACTAACTTGAGGGATTCTTCAGATAACTTGTTCTATGGGCTTTTCTTCAAGGCACACTAAAATATCTCCACATAGTCTTCTAATGGCTCATCCTCCTTTTGTGAAATTTTGAAAATGTCATCTCTCCTCCTATCAAGTCTTCTACAATAGTCTTGCCACTTCTCCAAGAAAAATGTTTTCATGGTATCCCAATCAGAAATAACATCCTTGCCTAATCCCATAAACCATCTTAGGGTTGCATCTCTAAAGTGGCAGGGAAGAGCTTGAGCCTATGAGCATCAAAAGTATAGTCACAACTCTTGAATAGGACATAAAATTCAAACATAAATGTGTCTGGATCCTCAGTCACCAACCTATAAAAGACTGGTAATGTTGAAGGAGGAATATTCTTCTAACACAGTATCCCTTTCTTTGTTGGTGATTGGGAACTCAAAGGTCACACGCTCAAGATCATCCACAGCATCACCCATGGTTCGATATGTCCCCTCTATAAGTGTAGTAGATGTTGGTGATAGGTAAATTTCTTCTTCAGTATTATCCTCACTTTGAGTACTAGAATCACCATGTCTACTATAGCTTCTGGGCATGTAGAGGGGAGGAATCTGCCTAAAGAGTCTCTCTGCCTCCACATACAATAAATATGGCTTTGTATAGTAGCGATCTTGCATAGTGTTAGTGTAACTTTCTGGTATGTTAATAAGATAAAGATTAACATTCCTAATGCTGAAATCAAAATGTAACTATGAAAGGTTGGAAAAAACAAGTCTATGAAGATAGCACCATCCCTGACAATGATGCCAAAAATGTAGAGTCTAAACTAGTGTCTTGTAAACTTTGTAGGAACTACACAATTTGGAGGTATGACTAGCTAAACCGTCCACTCAACATTGTACAAACTTAATTAATTTATCAGCCAAGGTTTGTAAACTTGTGATGGTGTTGCACTATACGTGCCTCCAAAGACCCGAGGTTACCTAAGTATATCCTCTTAAAGGTATTCTACTTACTGGAAAATCAAAGAAATGCATAATAGTGAAAGAAGTGAACCATCACTAATGGCTAAAGGTGCCTACAACATAACCTGTAACTGAATTGTTGCTAACAAAGAATTGTTGAAATTGACTCAAAACTACTCAAACTAGTAACTGAACTTATTCTAACCTCTAGAGTACTACAAATCATTTAAATGTATTCATGCACATGAACATTCATTATTTATATTTACAATATGAGAATCTATTCTATCTTACATGCAATTTATAGGCAATGAGTAACAAAAATAAACAACTGCAAATGTAGTGAAGAATAGTTACCTTGAGTGGTCTACTCAAGTGTTTGTATTCACTTAACTAAAACCAAATATAAATCTTAGATTCTATGCATTCATATGAACTTGAAATTCATTCATTACACATCACAAAAGATTACACAAAATCTTCCTCACAGATTGTATTCAAGGAAATTGTTTCTGAATAATCAACATATTTGTAGATGATAATTGAAAATTGAAAAATAACTGATAACAAAAATATCGAATCAACAACACTAACTAAGGACTCAATCACCAACTATATACAAGCATGAGAGATTTTATTCTAAACGCAAATCCTAATTGAAATAATTAACTACAACTCCTAGATATTAAAGTATATAGTTAAGATTAAATTGTTCAAATTATAACTGGAAAGAGACAAGAGTTCTAATAGAATTGAAACTCTACAAAATAGATCTACATGTGGAACACACAAACAGTTATCTAGAATCCTCTCAACAAAATAATTCTTCTTGTCAACTCCTTATTAACTATCATAATGATGCATGACTAACTCCATCAGGTGTCTCCACATGGTAGTTATTGCATTTAGATTGATTTGGCACTTCCCATGTTTTGTTGTCCAAGTCCTCCTTTTGGTATGGGCTACAACTTCCAGTTGTTGTGGGCTACAATTTCCTCTCCAGCTGTAAGAGGTTAATCCGCAAAACATATACATAAAGCTAACTACCATGATTAAACACAAAATTCCATTCATATTTCATACATACACACATATAAACCATGCAATGCTACTATATCATAACCATAATTCTATTACTATAATTTAGGTCCAAGGTTGTATAATAAGCATGAAAAGATAATATAGCATAGGAGTATTGTCTGATAATTTATGAAAGCATGCATAAAAACAACATAAAATAAGCTAATAAATGAACCCATCACCTACCAATTGCATTTGCTTGAAAGTTTCTAAAGCTTTTAAAAAAATATATTTTGTGCATATCATGCAATCATTGTATTCCACGAGATAACCTCTCTTTGAGGCATTCTATCAAATAGTTCACATTATTTTTTTATGCTTCCACATTTTGCATACATTTCTATCAAATACTCTCCAACTATAGTATCTAAAAAAAATCCTCCTTTCATGATGCTTTGATGGATGTCCATACCCTGTTCCAATGCTCCTATTTTGGAACAAGCTAGGAGAATGCTAGTAAAAGTTGTGGAGTTTGGATTTACACCTACCAATTGCATTTGCTTGAAAGTTTCTAAATCCTTTTCAACAAATCCATTTTGTATATATTATGCAATCATTACACTCCATGAGATGACATATTTTTCAGGTATTTTTTCAAATAATTTGCGTGCCTTGTTAATGATTCCATGTTTTGCATGCATGCCTACTAGGATAGTTGCGACTGTAATATCTTGCTAAGGAGTGGAAATTCGACAAAGAAAATCTACACAAATTTGACTTGATTTTAGTGGTTCAATAGAGATCCATGATACTTAATGACTTTCAACTTAATTCCATACTAGGACATGAATTTTTTGTTGATTTGAATATAAAGAATAGTGTAACCACAAGGGTCAAATATTTATTGACAGACTTCAACACAAGCCTTAAGATTACAAAAAATCAAACTAAAATCCCCCCTCCTCTCCACATAACAATGTTTAAACACGAAATCAAAACCCAAAATATGCATTCCCCCCAAAAATGAAAAATCCCCCCTTAACCAGATTGCAATTGACAGTGAAATCCAATTTATTACATAAAATAAAAGAGGCTTAGATATCTAGTGTCCATGATTATGAAGATTTGAGGTGCTTGTATTCTCTGTATGTGTTCAAAAGCAGCAGACAGACTCAAGGAAAACATTTTTAGACCACTTATGTGCAGGATCCAGATTTACAGAGTCATGTATATTTTGTGATAATCTTGTGAATCTCTTCTTAGGTCAACTTATAATATTCTCCCATACAATTTCATTCATGAGTACTGGAAAATTATGTAAGGCAACATTGGCATATGTAGAGGTTGACATTTTATGGTGAAGGGTGTAGTGCAGAGGATGCAATAGAGCTAAGCAAATAGGACACAAATATATTTACAAATAGGGAAACACAATTGTATCTGCACCAAAAAAATCAAACATGGGGAAAAAGACAGGTAGGAAAATGAACAACCATGATCACTTTGATCATCTTGCATGAGCTATTGGAAATAGTGAGTCATTGATTAGTAATTTTAGGTTGGTTATCTTCACATTGGATAAATGCATTTGGCGTAAATAAAACTACCTTCCACTTATCATAAGAAATTTTATAGAGAACAAATGGATTCCTTCATTAAAGTAGATTTCATGAATAGTTAATTTTGGGATAATATAAATGAAGTGTTTAGTTAATTTTGTTGGTTGATAAATAGTTGTTTTTTATTTTATTATAATTTATAATTGTGGTATCTTTTATACGCGAGAGATAAAAGAATGAAATTTGAATTAGGTTGTTTTTACAATTTAGTAGATTATTCTTATGTACCATGTGTTTAATCCTAAGTTTTGTGGATTGGATCTTTTATGTGGACTTGATCTATGATGTGTGGTTTGAACTAATAAAATGCAGACTTCTAAAAATCATTTGTCTTGATCTCTAATATTTGGTGTGTATATATATGGTAATATTTTAAAATTCCCTTAAGGGCATCCTTAGATTAGTAGGGTTGAGTTATCCTAGGTCAACTCACATCGTTCACCAACTTTACAACATTGGGAAAATTTTGAAAGATAGTAGTGTACATCTATATGTTAATTTTAATGAAAATATGTCATTTTTAATACTCTAAAAATTGTATATAATGATTTATATTTCTAATTTTATATGAATTAATCGCACATTGAATGTCAACCCACTATGGTTGGTGCAATTTTGAATTTTAATTTTTTTAATTCAGGATCAACCCTGCACCATGTGGGATTGATCCTATCTTTGGTGGAATTGACCAAGGATGGGGAGCATATGCTTTCAAGATTAAGAATGGTTATGTGAAATGTGGGTCAATAATAACACAAATATGTGGGAATAAGTGTAGACATGGATAAGATAAGGTCAAATTGCATAGGAATGTGTGTAAATGAGAGTAAATGAGGATAGATAAATATCAAAGAAGGAGCTAAACTTAGCATGAGAGTGTGTCACATGTCATTGTGTAATTATATGAAGTCATTACATAAATGGGACAAAAAATAAATGGGAATTCATATATATAGGCAAGTTCCATATTTACATTTTGCCCCCACTTTGACATGTATGTGAATCTATAAGGGGGAAAAGAAATGTTGAATTTTACCTACATGTGTCTAAGCTTTCAACTATTTCTAAATAAAAGAGAATATTTTTTGTTGTAGTTTTATGATAGGAAATAATAAAAGAGTTCATCCTTAATCAAAATATTTCTTAGCTTACTTAACTAAGTTTATCCAAGCCAAAAAACTGAGTTGGGAATTAAAAACAAAAATAACATAAAATAGAAGTACAAAAAAATAGAAAATAGAGGTAAATACAATAGATGAGAAACCTAGAAAATATTTTGACCAATTCTTGGGCTCAGATGCTAATGCACCCACATTGTAGTCTAATCTACACATTGTCATCTCTAATGAGGCAATAAAAAGGGTGTTTCTAGAATCTATTTTTCCTCTACACCATGAGATGTATGTTAGGATTAAGGTATCATCTACCTTGTAAATCATATGTCATATTTCATGGTTCCAACATCCTTAGAAAGTGTCCCTAGGCACTTTGGGTGTATTGGGAAAATAATTTGAAATATTTTATTCTCACCATTGTTTGCAATACATTCATAAGCGATGAAGGGTTCCATTAACAGTGGTAAAGGTGACTTGCACACATTAAATATTTAATTAAATTTTATTCCCAAATGTGGATGCCTATAATGGGACGGTAAAAGAAAAGTAAAGAGGACAAAAGGTGATTTTGGGCTTCTCCAAGTTGGTGTTTGGAAAGAGGCAATGGGTATCTCTTGATATTCATTCATTTGTGGCATTTCATGTGATGTTTCATTTACAAGTTTGGGTGCCTAGGTTGAAGGGATTTTCTTTTGGAGTCAAAACTTGTGTCCTTACACACTCCTAGGAGTAAAATCAAAAGATAGAATGTTTGGAATGAAGATTCATCTTTGGGTGCCAAGTTTAGTGTATAAGACCTTTTTACAACTCTATAAATTCATCTCATTAGAAGTGGAAAATATGTGAAACAATTGTGGGAGCAATTATACTACAATTACAAGAACCTAAGAAGGAATAGGTTGGAGTGAAAAGAGGTTGTTTAGGAGTACATAGGTTCTTCCATATTGGAGGAAAAGAGGAGAATGAAAGCGTGACAAATTTAAATCTTGTTTTAAAGATAGTGCATACTTGGCCTCTCTTCTTGGTGGAGATTTTTCACGCAAGGATTTCTCCACATAAATCATTTGTCATTTGATGCAACTCTTTGTTGCTATCTTATGGTGATGTTATCTTTTATTTATTATTGTTATAAGTTTTCATAAGGTGGTGTTGTTAAGTATGTTATGTTGGCTAATTTTTAGTATCATAAAGAATATGGATCTATTCATGGTAATTCCACATTAAGGTTAATTATTTTTTATATTGTAGTAGTCTAAGTCTGGTATCTCACCAATTGATGTTAAAAATCGAGAACAAAGCTTTAATCTTAATTCATGGGATAGAGAATTAAAATTTCTCAACAAGTGGTATCAAAGTTAGTTTGGTGTAAGAGCCATTAGACTAGAAAAAGGGGGGTTTGTTACCTTTCTTGAAATGTTGGAGACTAGTGGGTTGTAGTGAATGTTCTATGAGTTAATCTTGTTTTATAAATTTGTGAGATTGGAAGCCACAAATATTATCAACGTGATCTATGTTGGGAATTGGAGGCTCATGCTTGTGGATCTATGTGGAGTTGATTGTTTTTATTTTACAATGGTAACTTGAGCTCTTGTTTGAAAATATATGAGTATTTTCTTGTTTGGTGGTTTTGTTCCTTTACCTTGTGGTAATTTGTAGTGAGAAGGTGTTCATGTTGGATGGTTTCTTTTGACATCTAGGTCACATGGAGAAACACTCACTTTTTGGACTACAAAATGGAGTGCTTATGTTGGGTTCATGGTTTTAGCCCCTAGTTACATAAAATAACTAAAATATAATCCATTGATCTCTTGCGGGTTGTGGAGTTATTATATTTTTTGTTATGTAAGCTCATGGACAACCTAACTCCCTTGTTTCTTTGTGGGTTGTGGAGATGATATTTTTCATATGTTATAAGCTCCTAGACAACTTAGTTCTCTTATAGATTGTGCATCTTTTCTTGTTTTAAAAGTTGTGGGTTTGTAGCTATGTGATTATTTCATTATTCAGATGATGTGTTTGATGTGCATTTCTAGGTGTTTAAGTGGATTTTAAATTTACAAAGATGGTTTTGCAGGTTTTACATGTTAACCAAAATCTATAATATATAAAATGTGATAAGATTGTATTCAATATATAATGGATGAAGACAACTACAAGTTTGCATGGTTAATTACATGGATCCCTAATGCTATGGTCACTATATTTGTGGATTACCTTGGAAAATCAAGTCTAGAAATGATATGGTATTTGAGTCTTGCAATCTACATGAAATCTTTGGTCGTCTCTATTATGCATATTACTATGATCTATGTTGAATCTATTTTTTGATGCAAAATTCATGATGAAGATTCTATGTAGTTGGATTTTCTCATTCATCCTATTCCATTGGTATGTTTATTGCAATGAGATAAAGAGATGGTTATTTGGATTACTTGATATAGTTGTATATTGGACTTGTAATAGTTGGTTATGGTGCGCAAGAAGCTCTATTCACTTTATTGGATTTTTAGCAATGATGTTGGTCATAATGCCATGTATATCTCGTTATAAATTTCAATGGGAGATTTATGTAGTTACATAGTGTGTTCTATCTTCTTGTTTCAAGATCTTGGTTCTTCTTTTTAAGTTGTTCTAGTGTCGTAGTGTGTAATTTAATTATGTGAGAACAATAGATAATATTTGATTAGGAGATGGATGATTTTATGCAATGGTTGTTGGTGTTATTAGGAGCTCCTATTATGTGAGAATTTATTGGCATTATTGATACTATTAACAAAGAATGGTATCTTCATGTTCTTTGGGAGTATTAACATCTTTGTAGTCATGTAGGACTCTTGGAGTATTTGGTTAAGGAGTCATTTATTATCTTTCTTTGGAGAGGATATAGTTATCTTTGGTTTTTAGAGTTAATCATTTTCTTGGAGCTTCATGATTCTTTAGGGTTGTATTTGAAGTTGTGTTATCCCTGAATTTAGTTGCGCTCAATTCTAGGATAACCCCTACAAAACTTATTTGTTTCGTAACCCATGTACTCTAAGCATGCAAAATGAGGTAGATCATTCTTGCCTTCATGTGTGGTCCCTCAACCTTGAAACGTCGTTTCGAGCGTTAACCTTTTTCAGTTTGTCAAAATTTGCAAAATAAACCAAGATGCAAATTTTCATTTTTCAAAGTTGGAATATTTTTTTTACTCATGTAGGAGCATTGAATTTCAGTTCCCCTACATGACCAATTTAAAAATAAAAAATCCAAGGTCGGTGAATTTCACCGACCTTGCATATCATTGATTAAACTTGTTGAGAATTGCGTTGGCATTAAAATTTATCGATTTGACAACTCGAGCTCACATGAGTTATATTAAATGCAAGTTCCAATGGCGTATTGGCTATTTAAATTGGTTTTATTTTAATGAGATGTCTTCCCAACTCCTTTGTGTGTTTGATAAGCCTTCGATTTTGTTGGTGCATGGTTTGTGAGTGGATTTCTCACAAATTCAACTAGGGTTTCGTCGTGTCTTCCTTTTTTCCAGGTATGTTCTATCTTCTTTTCTCTAGATTTGTTTTTAATGTTTAGGAGTTTGTTTTGTATTAGCGTTTCATTGTAAATTGAATAATTTTTATTTTCTTTGAATTTCAAGTTCTATGCATACATTTTTAAATCATTCCTTTGTTTGTTTTCGTTTTCTCTTAGTTTTATCAAAAATTCGTATAGGGTTTTCTTCCCTTTCTTTCAAGGGTTTACCATGTGAGTTTTTCCTGCGAGTCTTTATTTGGGCAATCATTTTACCCAAAGGTGAATTCGGGTTTTAAACCCTCCAACTATTTTCCTTTTGATAAAATTTACACATATGTGTGTATTGCGAGGTTCAAACCTCACGATACAAGTACAAACCATTTGTAACATGTTGAAGGGGTGTTATTTACTGCATGAACACCATAAATTCCAAACCCTACTTGTATCAATGGAAGAATATTTTTCATTCATATATGTCGAGGTATTCACAACATGCAACGACGATAAATTTCTCCACCAATGCATGAGATCCAAACATGAACTTATATGCAATAGCGACGAAAATCACCACCAAGGCATAAAATTTTTGGTCTACCAAATGGTGCTAAGTTTTACTGTCTATGATATTCAATGTTGATGGATTTTGTTGACATTGCATATGTTATCCATCTCGCCAAGTGTTGAGGCACTATTTGTCACTGCTCAAACATTATGAACCCGACCCCTCAAATGCACAAGCGAGGTTTTTCACTGCTTGTGCATGAAATGTCCCCATTGCAAAGATCTACCCAAATGTAAAATCGGAGTTTTTTGTTGAATTTACATGAACCAAAGTTTCTACCATATGCAAGGTTGTTGATTTTTAACAACTTTTCAAAAAATTCATAACATCAAAGCCACCTTGCAGTAGCACTATTTTTCAGTGCTTATACATAATGTAAACATCCAACAACTGCAATGGCACTAAAATTTAGCGGCCTTACACCCATTTTGCAAAAAAATTGCTAGAACTGGAAAAAAATCCACTTTGCCTTCTACTTGCTAGATTACCCACGTTCACTCCATTTTTTGCCTCCATCACACTTAAGCCCTCCAAGATCATGCAAGCGCTCAAATTTTGTCCACTGCTGAATTTCCAATCATGTGATATTTTCTAACATTAGAAAATAATGAACTCTGTAATGTAGTCATTTTGTGCATGCATTCCAAGATTCTCATATCTACCTTCCTAGGAAGATACAATCTTTGCTAATTGCTCTTTAGATGTCGGATCCCTCTCTGAGCAAATCCAAATCAATGAAGTTAAAGTACCAAGGTGTTTTCTCCCCAACTTTAGTATCCTAAAACATTGATGAGATAAAGGATATTGAAATTAGACATGTTGATGTCTGAATTTATTGAAAGAACCCAAAAGAAACCATTGGATACTGGTATAAGGCATATAGTTTAGAGCAACATACAAATGGTAGAAACTTTCCATGTAGCTGCACATAATCCTAAACTTGTACTTCAAGTTGTGGCACATTACAATAAATATTACCAAAGTGTTAGGGATGCAAATGGAAATGTGGTGATAAGGTTGGATCCAAAGTTCTTTGATAAAGCTTTCTTGTGTCCTAGTATTGATTCATATGCATATGTTACTAAGGAATATGCACACGATGAATATGAGAAGGATACATATAATTGCAAAAGAGTGATTAATAATAAGTGGTTGAAGAATCCATGGTCAAGTGTTTCAAGGTGGCCTAAAAGCTTTCTGCATAGTGACTTCATTGAAGAAGTTAACAATTTGACCACTCTTCTCAGTAGAGTGAAAGGGTTACCTACCTCATCCACCTTTCAGGAATAGATGTAGGTGTACATCAAGATCATAATGAGGGGTAAGCAACAAATACTTTGGGATCAAAAAATTTGTGACACAATTTATGAACAATTGATCAAAGTGCATATTTCACTTAAGTTCTACATGACATCTTATTTGGTGTATGTTGCTACTACAATGAGAAATTTTCTTGGGTTGAAAAATGAAGGGAAAAAAAGGGTAACTCTAGTGTACAAGTACTTTCCTCAAATAACTCTTGATGGAATCATTCATCATTTTTGAAGAGCCAATGATGCTTTCTTTGCTCCTTTCTTATGTGCATTTGATCCTGAATTGGAGAAGAAAAGGGTTTCAGACAAAGCATGGGTCGTGGTAAGAAAATATGGTTGCATATATTTTTAGTTCCCCACATTCACCTACTTGAGAGTTGGTTTCTTTGTGGGTTATCCATACATGATCCTTAGATACCCTAGTGATAAGATTGTCCTAATGGAGCTTTGTAGGCAGATAATGGCCGACCATAGCAAGCAAATGGAATCACACAAACCAAATTTTAAGTTTCCTCTCATGATTGGTAGGTATTCCATTCAAACATCTCCAAGGGCTAAGGCCATATAATTTGAGATGTAGTGGGTTACCTTGAAGAATTTCAAAATGAGTGATTTTGACTACTGTGGAATGAAGGAAAAAATCAATAAAGCTCACACCCATGTGCATAGAATTGAAGATATATGGGTTGATCACAGGACAAAGGGAGAGATAAGGAAAATGGATTATTGCTGACTGACTCTAGAACAAATTGAAAATATTGATTTGGCAGATATTCTTGAAGGTATGGATGATGATGGAAACATCCTACACCCTGCCTATGAGAGGAATAATATTGTAGGATCTCCTCTAACAACCATATAATGGTCAAAGAAAGAAGTGACATCAATTAGAGGAAGGTTTGAACCAATCCTTGCTAACACAAATATATGGTTAGAGTAGAAGGGGATTCATTTGAAACGCTTTGTTATTGGATCAGAGGAAGAGGAACCTAAAGGTCCTGCAAGTAAGAAATCTGAGTTGAGAATGAAGAACAAGGATGATGTACCTAGTTCAAGCAAGACCTTTAGGCCAAAAATCAAGATTGTTGTGAAAGGAAATAAGGGTCAAGTGACTGAAGGACAATCTACTATGGCAAAAGAGGCATCAACCCAGAGGAAGAGCAAGAAGAAGAAGAACATGAGGAAGAATGAGTATCACCTCATGAGAATATCTTTGAGGAACTACCTGTCTCTTCTTCTCCCATTTCTACTACTGTGTCTAGTCTTACTCCTCCCACTGTTTTTGTTGGACAGTCTTTACTTGTCACTGCTACAGTCATTCCTATTATTATAGTTACTCCAATCATGTTATTCAATCAGTTCATTCATCCCCATCTTTACAGTAAATTTTTTATAGTACCAAACATAGTTTGGAAAATATTTTGGGGTCTCCTACATCTTTTATGAGTTTGTCATCACTGTATTTTGATGTAACTTCTTAGCTTGATTTGGAATAATATATGACTGTGACTGCTCAAGTTATAAGTGTAGAAATTCTTCATGCAGTTTTGACTAATACTCCACCAATTGTAACAACTTTTGTGAGTGCATCCATATCAACGCAAGCATGATTTTTGGTCTAAAAGAAAGTGATTCTCCACTTTCCCATGGTTTTAATCTCAGACATTGAAAAGGAAGAAGTAAGCCATCTCTCTAGATGAATGACTTTTCACAGTTGGCACCTATAAAGGCAAAATCCAAGAAAAAGGCCAAGACTATTTCTAGGTTATTGGTTGATAAATCAAGAAATAGGTATGCAGAGGTGGTACAACCTCCTCCAAATAAGTCAATTGAGGATGTGGATATTTTTGAATATTCTATTACAAGAATTGAGTTAGGAAAGGTGACTCATGAAAGTGTTAAGGAAGATGTACAACTACTCTGAATTCTCTCATCAAGAAATTTGATGAGGTAAAGAAGAGTACATATCAATACAAGGAAAAATTAGAGCAGCTAACTTCGGTGCTCTAGAAGATTACCTAATCTTCGAAGTTGATAGATCTTGTGTCCATAAGTATTGAAGAACCAATTATTTAGAAAGTGGGGAAGGTACACTCAAGAGGTAAAGCAATTGGTGACTTTCTAGATATAATGATAGCATGGGGAATGCAACTCCTAAGATCTTCTGTAGAGAGAATGGGAGACGAGGAAAGTATAAGATCAAATTTAAATAAAACTTTTGATACATTTTCTGAGGGGCAGCAAGAAATAGAAGACAATTTGGAAGCTTGGATCAAGATGAAGAAACTGAAGCTTGATACCTTGGTGGAAGTTGGGATAATTCCCAATAGATATATGTTTGTGGAGGTAAAGGAAATAATGATACACAAAATCAACATCATCAAGGAATTGATCAAGGACTTGTGAGATTCTTGTGAATTCAGTGAGGACAATTATTTGAATCTTGTCCACAAGTTGAGGAGTTGCCTCGTAAACTACATGATGATAATTGGAAAATCCTTTCCTTAGATGAATTTGTTTAGGAATTCACGTCTATGATCCAAAAATAATTTGAAGATCAAGCCTTTTTAGTTGCTTCAATAGAAAAATTGATGGATATTCAATTAACCCCGGATAACCTCAAGGTGTATTTATAAAGGATTCAATCATAAGATTCATTGCTATCTCCAAGCATAATTTAGGTCCAAATAATGAAGAAGTTCAAGAAATCATGAATAAGTATGAAGATTTCTTAGAGAAATACAATGAAGAAAGTTGAACGTGCCTTAATTTAGTTTTTAGTATTTTTCATGCTTGAAGCAATTAGTTTTTGATATTTTACATGTTTTTTCCAAAATGTAATTGCATGTAAAAATAAATAAGTCCTAAATCAAATCGAACTCTCCTGTTGAATAATTCAAATTAGTTATTGCTTTCCTAGATTAGCTCTCAACTCTCCTCTATAAATATGAGGGATTTTCTTTTGTAAAATACCTTTGATATTTTGAAGCTAAAGGTTGTCATTTTGAAGAGCATACTTGCAATCATTGTGTTGAATGTACAAATTGAAATTTGATCAATAAAAGAAGCAAATTGATTCCAACCTTTGCTTTGGAGCACATTTGTTGTATGTAAGAGTGTTCTTATGTCTCTCTTGTCATATTATCTTTAAATTAGTTTATGAGTGGCATGTTATTTCATTATTAAAGGGAAATTCAAATTTGGTATTGATAGACTTTATGCTATCATATTTTATTTAGATATATATGTTTTATGTATGAATTTGGTTGAGAACTTGAATTCTTTGTGTTGCAATTGTTAGTTGTATTCTAGTGAAACTTTAGTGTTGTTCATTGATAGTCTTTGAGCTACAACTTGCTACACGGGTTACTCTTTGGAATCATCTTTTTGAAATAACTTGGAGTCTTTGAGTTGTAAGTTGTTGTTGTTGTTACGTTTGAAACATTGTGGAAAGTGATGAAAGACTTATTTTCCATAGATTTTCTAAGTTACTATCATTTGTTGGTATCGTTCTTATTATTCTTACGTATAATAAAATTGTGTATTGGTTATTATTGCTCCAACTAGTGTTATTTATTTTATTACTTACTGTGAACATCAAGGTAATTATTGTAATTCATTTCCCTTATTTTGAAAAAAGAGAATATGTTGATGGAGATACCCCCATGGATAGTTGTAGTGTATATAATCCTTGTTTAATTTATAGTTTATTTAGTGAGAAATAATAAGGGATCCTCCCCTTTATGTGAGCAAAGATTAATTTCTCATCATAGTTGTGACTGAAACTACCATTTTATAATTGTTAAATGAATTACAAAATATTCACCCAACAAGTTGGCATGGAATAATTGGTGGATGCTCATGGAGACTAGAGAGACATGGGTGAGGATAGGTATGTCTTCTACTTAGAAATATGTGTTGGAATGTTATTCACTATGAGGATTTATGTGGAAATATCAAGGAGCCTGTGCCTAGTTATGGATGTGAATACATTATGGACCCGAAGAGAATACTGCCATTTATTATTAGCTTTCATTGCTTAGTGTTGTATGCACATGACAATCTTGTATCATAGCCTTGGTCTACTTAGCAAGTGAATGATCTAAGAGGTATTTTCTACCTAATTTTAGATGCATTATTTTATTATATCTTTTCATCTCATATGAGTTAATCTTGAATATCAAATTTTTGAGGATTTGTTAAGAATATGCTGCATGGATTTCTATTATTCTTATGATTTTGGTCTTGAGCTATGGAACTAGGTGAGAGGACTTGTTTGGAGAGGTATAAGAAATGGTTTGTCTTTATGTAGATTCCTCATCTTGTGGAATGTTTGGCTTAATCTACCTTTAGTTTGAGAGGTTTGCTTCTACTACTACCATGTTTCACTTGATTTGAATGTTAGAAATTGATATCATTTCAATTTGTAATTTTGGAGATCTTCCTTCACATATCTTAGCACATGTTAGTGTGGTACAAGGACATGGATTTATTTGCAAGATCTCTCTTTCTTGATATTTATCTTTTTTCAAGAGGTTCAATTTATGGAGTTGAGGTTTGTATGGAGTTAAATGTTTTTTTTGGTGATTTGTTGACAAATTTTCGGAAGCTCTTTGATATTTGACATCATTGGTTTGGAGGATCTAGGAGAGATTTTTGATTTTTTAATGAGAAATTTTATTAGAATATCATGTTTCCTTGACACTATATAATATAGGATTTAGCCACATCCTCTATGGATGTTCTATTGGAAGAATTGTGTAATGCTTTGATCATGTTTTTTAGATTTGACATTACCTAGACAGTGGGAGTTTCTAGATATGTTGTGTCTTCATTGGAAATTTGTTCTTGTTATTTCAGTTTGTAGGATACTAATTTGATGATTATTTTGCATGTTGCATTTGTTTTAGATCTACGAGTTATGTAGTTTGTAGTTGTGTACAACTTATTGGTTATAATGGGATGACTTGGATACAGATTGTCTATATCCACGAGATTGATTCGATATCAATACACACTTTGTTAGTTGGTATTATATTTGGTCATTTTTGTATTGGTATATTATTTTGAGATTCAAGTATGGATGCTTAGAGTGGTGGACATACAGGGACTTTATTGTAGATTGTGGGTTGATATGTTCATAGCATGGAGTTCTTCCTATGTTGTTTATATACTCTAGTTTGAGGTATGATTAGATTAGATGAGTTATGATTTTTTTATTTCTATTTCAACTTGTCTAAGTGTGGTAGACACGTAGAGCCATTTGTTACCATTTGAATTTGATTCTTCTGTTCATGTAAATATTGGTGCAGGTTTTAGTGATACTTGATATGTTACACCTTGGCATGTTCCTTGTTTAATCATGGGTGACATGATGCAAAGAGCTTTTTTCTTGATATTGGTTATCATGATTTCTTTTGTAGGTATCTTGTTGGATCATGAGAGCATGGTGAATATTCAAGTGGTAAATTATTAGATAAGGGATATTTTTTCTCTTGTGTGTGATTCATATGGGCGTATTTACAATCTATTATGTCAAGTGGGAGAAATTTTGGGTTAAGGTTTCATCTACCTTGTAAATCCCATGTCTTATTTCATGCTTCCAACATCCTTGGAAAATTTCCCTAGGCACTCAGGGTGTATTAGGAAAATAATTTGTAATATTATACTATCACCATTGTTTGTAATATATTCATAAGCGATGAAGGGTTCCACAAGCTATGGTAAATGTGACATGCACATAAATATTTAATTGATTTTTTCCCCAAATGTGGATGCCTAGAATGGGATGGTAAAAGACAAGTGAAGAGGAAAAAGTGATTTTTGGGATTCTCGAAGTTTGAATTTGGAAAGAAGAAACATGTGTATCTTGACATTCCTTCAATTGTAACATTTCATGTGATGCTTCATTTCCAAATTTGGGTACCTAGGTTGGAGGGAAAGTTTTAAGAGCCAAAACTTGTATCCTTACACATTACTAGGAGGAAAATCAAAGGATGGGTATTTGGGCACCAAGTTTGGTGCATAATACCTCTTTAAAACTCTATAAATTCAACTCCTTGGATGTGAAGAATGTGTCAAACATTTTCGAGAAAAATGTACTACAAGTACAAGAACCTAGGAAGGAACAAGTTGGAGCACAAAGAGGTTTTTCATAGGTAGAAAAATGCTGCCATATTGGAGGCAAAGAATATAATGAAAGCGTGTGAGACATTTTAATCTTGTTTTAAAGATAATTCATACGTAAATCTTGTGTCATGTGATGCTTTTATGTTGCAATCTTATGGTGAAGTTTATCTTCTTTTTTTATATCTAAGTTCACATAAGGTGGTGTTGTTAAGCATGTTATGTTGGCTAATTTTTAGCATAAAAAAGAAGATGGATCTAATCATTGTAATTCCAAATTAAGGTTACTTATTGTTAAATTTACATAAAAAATTCATATTTTCATAGTGTAATAGTCCAAGCCTAGCATCTCATCAGTTGATGTTAAAACTTGAGAACAAAGCTTTAATTTTAATTCATTGGATAGAGATTAGAAATTTCCTAACAATAGAAGCGCATAATAGAATACCCTAACAAGGCTTAAACATACATAAATATAGGAAACCAAATCTAAAGTATTTATTTCAAATGAATGTTAAAATTATAGAAATAAAAAACTAAATGCAAAACTATGTGTGTTTAAAAGTCTTTAACACATATTTTGGACAGATAAAATTGCCAATCTTGCCTAGGAACTTGTAGTTAGATCAAGCCCCTATTTTGGTCTTTCAACCTCCAAGAATAGCCAATGGAATAAGAAAAAATAGATTTTGAGCACCTATCCTTAGTCTATATGCATCTAGAAATAAGAGCAATAAAATAGCCAATCTATGAGCATACAAATCATAAGTCAAAAATGATATAAACTCTCTATTATGCGTGTGGTTAGATAGTAAAATGTGATTATCACCAATAAATATTCCAATAATAATGGACAATTAAGAAATAAACATAGAGAGTGAAGAATAATAAGAAGTAATGAAGATTCTCACTTATAGAAATAAGTGAGTGTTACTATATAGATATGAAGAAGTAATGGTGAAGGAAATATAGTTGCATATAACTTATTAGGAAACAAGATAGTAAATAAATAATATAAAAAATAAAGCTTATACCAAGTCTCAATAGAGCGCGAGAGCCCAAATACCAATTCTATCAATGGAATATTTAGCATTACAACCACACAAGAAGAGTTATAGTTGTTGGAGTTCATACTGAACACCACAACTCCCAAAAATCACCTGCAACCAAAATGCCTATCACAAATGAGAGATCAAAACGACTAATTTGCTATCCAACCAAGAGAGAATGATTGAAACCACGTAAGCATTTGATATTGAGATTAAATTGTAATTGTATTGTCAATTGAATGGAATATTGAATTTATACAAAGGACAATAATGAATGCTTATAAAAGCAAAAGTACAAACCCTAGATGAGGGTTTGATTAAATTGTGACAAGTTTCCTAATTCCATGAAATGAGATAAAATGACCTATAAACATAAATAGCTCTATCTAATAATAAAAAATCACTCCTAAGTTTAGCTTAAGTCATTAAAGTAATAAGGAGCCTAATAATTAATTAATGATTAATTATATATCAAGTGGTTATCCTAATTACTCCAACACCCCCCCTTAAGATCAACTTAGGGAGAAGCTATTTAAACCCTTACGAAGAATGAAATGATGGATGCATGGATGGGTCCCATCTACAAGACCTGATGAGGTACCCATTTACAAACAAATGAAGTCTCTTATAACTAGAGAAAAGGAGAAAACCAAATGGGAAAAATCAAAAGAGAAAAAATAAAATAACCGCACTAGTGAAAGAAGGATAGGAGGACTCAATGTGACCCCAAAGGATTTCTTTTTCACACAAGTACAATTAATGTCCCTATTAGGAGAGCGAAAATGAGGATATGAATCCCCACATATACTAAACTCTTATGCTAATTATAATCCATTTTTGTAAACAATAGATTATTTAAATAACCCCCCAAGGATTTCTTATGTCACACAAGTACAATGAATGTCCCCCAACAGGAGAGAGAATATGAGGATATGAATAATCTAATTTGGTCCTAGGTATTTGTGTTGCAATATGGTTTGTCCCTTGGTATTCCTTGTGCAACACGATGCTTGGGTTTCTGACATAGTTTAACTGCCTCCTATGGATCTTGTATAGATTTGGCAGTTGTATCATTTATTAATAGGTCAATCTTTTGGTGCAACGACAACCACCAATGTAAAAATTGGTATTAGAGCCAAGGTCGCAAGTTCAAACCCCTTGCTTGCGCTAAGGGGATTGTTTCAAGATGGTGCATCCCTTGGTCTTCCTTGTGTAGCGCGATGCTTGGGTTCGTGACATGGTTTAACTGCCTCCTGTGGATCTTGTATAAATCTGGTAGTTGTATTAGGTTTTAATAGGTCGATCTCTTGGTGCAATGGCAACCACTATAACACTTTTATCCTTTAAAGATGAAGGTTGTTCTATTATTTTATAAAAGAGATCATGTCAAAAGTTTTATTTAAAAAGGCGTTTTAAATATTTTAATGAAGACTCACTTCAAGCCTTTTTTCCATGTAAAAAAACAAAGAATCTTGACATTGCATGTAATATTAAAATGAAAAATATGATTTTTTTATACCAAAAAAATAATCTAAAGTTTCCATGCCAAAGCAAAAAGAAGAGGTAAAAAACTTGCGATGAAAAGGAAAAGAAAAGGTTGAAAAATCTTTATTTTGGGCACCAATAATAGAGAAAAGGAGAAATTTGCAATAAACTTCATGTGGAGGAGGCCTTAAGGGTTTTTCTTTTGCTGGAAGTGAAGTTTCAAGGAATTTGCATGAAGATTTTTAATGGATTCTAGTTATTTTTCCATGAAGAGAAGAGGAATGAAGAGCAACAACTAGATATTGAGTTGTTTAACCATGCCCAACCATACAAAATTGAAGATATGAGGTTCATATTGATAGGTACAATCAATAAATCCTTTATTTCTTGCATTTAAACTCCATTCAACACTCTTTAATGCACAAACAATAGGGTTTTATAGCTCTTTATTTAGTTTTCATGAGAAAATACAAAAAATATTGGAAACAAGAGATAATAAGCATAGGTAAGTCAAACAAATGCATCAAAACCCTAGCCTATGCCCTTAGTTGTTTACAAATCAAAGGGATGTCAAAAACTTTGCTCAAAGTTTGTTGTGTGTGAAGAAAAATATGGCTCCCTCAAGGGTTGATCCTAGCACAGAGCTATGTTCTCGTAGCTCATTTAGGGTAGATAAAGACAACTTACAAGTCAAAACACCATAAAAAGGGTGTATAGTCCAAGGCAAGATAAAACAAAACTTCAAAGAAACCAAAGCAAAGAATGCAGGTCAAAGTCTTCTTTATCATATTTGCATATAAGACCTAGAGAACAAATAATGATAGTGCTATAGTTCATGCTACATAGTGAAAACCAGTGCCATTTCAGACCCTTTAAGGTTGATGTCACTTTAAAGTTTATAAATACATAAAACACTGTTAAATGCTCAATTGAAAAAGTGATAAAAGATCATGATTTATTGGTAGTATGACCTAATGGTGAAGAAGGATGATCATTCAAACAAGAGGACAATCCTTGGTGATAGAAAGGATAGTCATAATCTTCATGAATATAGATATAGCCTTGAAAGTTCATCTTCATTCATCAGTGTTGCTGCAAGTACATAAGTTCTTATAAATTAGTTTGTCAATGGAAGGACAAGTGCACTAAATGAGTTGCTAATGAGGACAACCATAAATCAATTTCTAATGAGGATAGTCATAAATGATTTTTCCAAAGAAAGTCATAAATACCTAGGGACAACCATTATCATAAAGAGGACAATCATGAAGAACCTCAAATAGAGCACAATCAAGACTTCACACTAAGGCAGGTTTTATCAAAGACAACCATAAATGAGTTTTCCATTCAAGGATAGTCATAAAAGCATTAAGGATAGTCCTTAATACTATTCAATTATGGTCATGAATGTTTATGGAGGATCAAATTAGTGCAAAAAGGGTCAATCAAATCATGAATGAAGACATGGCATGTTGTATTTTCTATGCCAATTCAAACACAAATGGAAGAATAAGTGAAGTTCAATGGTCATGAGATAGTCTTAATGGAAGAGGAAGTCACTATGCAAAAAACAAAAACATAGTCATATGTCAAGGGGAAACACTTTATTTGATGAGAGTCACCTTGATTGAATATGAGAAAATAATTTTTACTGAAGGAATGGGAAAGGAATGTATGATAGTGAAGTCTATGACTATGATAGTGAAAGAGACCATTGAAGAATCTAGAAGAAAATCATCATAGAATTATAACAATAATAAAGGGAAGAGAAGACACTCATAAATGGATGAAATATAGTCACTAATGAGTATGAAAGTCTATACTCAAGAATAGAGCACTATGACTGACAATGTATTCAAGATCAAGGAAAGGGAAACAATCTCAAGATGATAGAGCTTTCTTAGCGTAGAGTTCATGAAAACATGTGGTAGTCATAAAAATCAAGGGCAATAACTTAGTAATGCTTAGCGATGAGCAACAATAATAATAAAACCCTGTGAAAGCTCAATGACCTATGGTGATAGTTAAGCACTATCAAAGAATAGAGCAATAGACATGAATCGGTTAGGGGAAGTGTTAAAAAGATGAAGAGGGTAGATGACAAAAGATAAAGGACAATCTTAGTGATGGCTAGTTCATGTTTTTGTCTTCACAATCATGTAACTATAATAAACCTATGTCAAGAAAAAGGAAATAGACATTAAAAAGGACCTAAGACGAGGGAAAATTATCATACATGTGTCAAGCACTTATTTAATATTTTTCTTGTCAAAGTTTTGATTTCTCCTTCAAAGGACAGTCACAGTTTTGACTATGAATGTAGGGTAGTGAGGTCAACAAAGACATTTATTTTCATAAAGGACTAAGTTCAAAGAATGCAATGGACAATCATGCCTTTCAAAGGGCAATAAAAGTTCAAGTATTAGGGAATCATAATAGATCAAGCTTGATCTTGAAAAGGTAGTCACATTAGGGGCAGATTTATGAAAATCACAGTCATAAATCCAAAGGACAGTCCTATACAATGATAAAGTAGAAAGGACAATCATAAATGATAAGAAGTACAATCTTACAGTCCCCTTTGAAATGAAAAGTTGACAGAGTTAAAAGGCAAACAACAAGAGTTATGGACTATGCACAAACTTTCCATAGTGACAAATCATCAAAAGGGTAGTCCATTTAAAGTTTAAAAGGAAAGGAAAATATTAGTGACCTCAACACTAGAACAAATCACTGCTACAACATGATCACTGATAATACCCCATGCCAAATAACTCCCTGGTGTGTCTGGTGTAGGTATGAGTCCATACAGATAAGGCAAAATCAAATCCACTTGAGATGTGTTAGGATGTCATGTTGTCAAGACTCATAGTTATCCTTTTTAGAATGGCCATAAAAGGATGAACAAAAAACCCATGATACTTCCTCAAATGATAAGATCAGAGACTAATAACCTCAATACATGTAAAGAAGATCAAATGAAGTCATCTCACGTAAATAGATCCTTTCCAGGTGCCAAGACATCCAAGTAATTGAAAAAAATATGAAATCATAAAAAACTAAATCAAATGTACTTGAGACAAATTTTGGAAAATTGCATGAATGGATATGAAGAGATCTGAAATACCTTTCCAACGCCATTGGAATCGTAAAAATTAGAGAAAATAAAAATTTATGAGCTCAAAAGAAAAAAAAATAATGATATGACTTTGATTGAGAATAAAATAAATCAATAGTAAAATATAATGATGAGATCTGCACCACTGGAAAGTACATAGATCCATCTTTTTGACAATATATCATTTGCTTGATTTTGACATTGTATGCCAAAGTTATGCCCAAAAGAAAAAATATCTCCTTTAAGGAAAATTAGGGCTTGGAGAGGGGCTAAGAGGGGTTGTTCAATTGTATGTTTTGTGACATCATGTTGACGTTAGCAACATATTCTCTAGAATATTCCTTGTTTCCAAAAAAATCCCCCTATCGGAAAACTTTTCACGATCATCAAAATTATGGATCCACTAGAATATTTTAAAAATATGTCGGTATATACCTAAGTTGATGAAATATTATGTCATAGGGAAAAAATGTCAAAGATTATTATTTGAATGATAGGAGATTTTGGGCGGTTTGATTCGTGATTGGTAACTTTCTTAGCCATCGGGAAACTACTAAGTGGCCGCCGACAGGTAGCAACTACTAAAGTGGTTATAAACAATTGTTGGCACCGCCTGGGGGCCCAATAATTTGATAGTGCAATGTAGAGGGTGATGAAATGACCAACAAGGGTACATAAGTACCCTATACAAATTTGTGCCCACGTTAATGCCTTTGATTTTGGCCCTATATTTTTTCATTGGTTTTCTATTTTTAAAACCAAAGAAAAATATTTAAAAAGTGAATTCTTTTTAACTCACATACTTTTTTTTTGAACTAGATTTTTACACAATAAAGGAAGCCATACAGTCATACAAATTTCCTTACCAAAAACTTCAGCCCCTACACTTTTTTTGGAAGTACTCCAAATTTCAGGAAATAACAAGCAATCCTTAGGTTTTTGGTCATTTTAGACTCAATAGTGATGCCTATTTTTCTCTAGGATGAGTCAATTTTTCTTTAATGGTCAGATCTTTCAAATTTTGGATAGGAAGTCACAGATTTGGTGCTCTGACACCATGTTGGAGTTGATAGTGAACCCATCAACTCTCATAAATTACTTGCAACCAAAATGCCTATCACAAATGAGAGATCAAAGCAACTGATTTGTTATGCAACCAAGAAAGAATGATTGAATCCACACAAGCATATGATATTGAGATTAACTTGTAATTGTATTATCAATTGAATGAAATAATAAATTTATACAAAGTACAATAATGAATGCTTATAAAATTGAAAGTACAAACTATGAGGATTTGATTAGATTGTGACAAGTGTCCTAATCTAATGCGATGAGACAACTTGACCTTTAAATAACCCAATTTAATAATAAAAAATCACTCCTAAGTTTAGCTTATGTAATTAAAGTAACAAGTAACCTAATAATTAATTTTCAAGTGATTTTATTAATTACTGTTGTAGTACAATAGTCATAGAGTAAATAACCAATAGGGAGGAGGAACGAGAGAGTGAGAGAGAGATATTTTCATGTCTTATCCAAAAATAAATAAATAAATAATTGCATAAGATTTGTGAAGAAAATGAATGGTCACATTCAATCACAAAGGAATTATTTTCAACAAATGGGCATTACGACAAGTAAGATTAGCTAGCTAGGAGGAAATACAATAGAACTTGCATGTCTCTAGTGCATTGAGTAGATGTTTATGTGTTGTGTTACTCTCTTAGAGGAAATATCCAAATTTAAGACAAACAACTTGATATCAACAAGAAATACTATAATATGATATAGAAATTGGAAACTTAGTGAAGGAAATGCTAAGGTCATTGCCCTAGTCCATCATAAACATGATACAAAAGTAGACAACAAAGAAAGGAAAACCTATACTAATAGAATTATAAGGTATACAATTTTTAACCTTATATTTTATTCTTGCATTAGTAGATTTGTGCTACTAGGTGGTATTACAATAAAATACTAAATTTAATACATCAAAAAGTATACAAAGCAATTCATCAGGTGAGGGAATCATGCCTCGAAGCTATGAACTAAAATCACAATATTAGAAATTATATTCCTATAAAATAGATAGGTCGATCCATTACCAATATCAATAATAAAAGAAAATTTTCTAGATAGGAAAGAATATATGATGAGAATAACATGACAAAAATAATGTTTATATCATAGAGAATAACTAATGCAAACAAAAGAGAAATGAATATAATTTGTATTATAAGGAATATAGTTGATATGAGGAGAAATGAAGATAATCAATACAAGGTAAAATGACATGGTTCGAGGTCTATCTTACTTTTTCTCTAGGAATCATGAAAATAAATTGATAAAGTGAATCACTTGTACTAACATACTCCATTGCTAAGAGAATTGGATGTTTCATAAATTTTAGGATCACTTGGACTAGCATGCTTTGTTTCTAAGTGATCCCAAAATATAGTGGTTGATCAAACACGCCTTGTTCATCAATTGTTAACCTTGGGATTTAATTGGACAAAAGTGTTGGCTATATGCAAAATTTAAGGGAAATGTATGTCCCCTCCTATTTTTACCTATAATTAGGTGAGAGGCAAGAACAAGAAGATTTAAATTTTTTAAATTTTAAAATGTGAAATGCTCCCATAAAAATGGGTGGGAAATAACAAAAGTATGATAAAAAAGTGTTTTGATTATAAAGGAAAAATAGGTTTTCAAGGGACCTGAAACCCTTTACAACTTAAGAAACAAAATGCTTCTCAAGAGATACTATAGTAAGACACAATAACAACCCAAAACCCAAAACATCAAAATAAACAAAATGATGCTCAAAATATAAAACAATAAACTATCAACAACACCCAACAACAACAAAATGGCAAAACAACAGAAAAGAAACTGAGACCCAACAACTAGCAGACAATAGACAAACAAATAAACATGACACTATTTCATACTACTTAAGGTGTTGGCCACCTAAAGCTCCTGCCTTCTATGCATTTCAATCATGTCCAACAACTCTTTCTTCTCAGCTTCAAAGGACTTCTTCCACTCAGCTAACCCTCTAATAACAAGGCCTTTACCATCATCTTTTGCACCTTTTTTCCCTTTACCTTTGGCTAAATGATCCTTCTCCATTAACTCAGAAAAATACAATTGTTCCTCCTTGAGCTTATTAATTTTATGAAACAAGACTTCCAAAGAGTATGTGTTATTCTTTATTGAAATGTGACAAGCATGGAGGAGCTTCTTTATATCTGCATTGGTATCCAATATCTTGGCTTCTAAACCAGCCAAGCGCTCTTCACACAGGGATTTGAAATCATGGTAAGAACCCTCAAGGTCCATAATTCTATCAATCAAAATATCTAAAGCTGAGCCTTTTAAAATATTCTTCAAATTATCCTTCAAACCCCTTATTTTAATGTTTACCTTATTGAAACTCCTAAAGGGTCCATTTTGCTAATTTGAAAGTGTTAGTGGCCCTTGCCCTTTCCATGTCAAGCAACTCAAACATACAGGTGGAATCATCATTGAGATAGGAAAATCCCTTAGAAAGGGGATTTACCTATAGAGGCTTCGACTTCACATGCTTCTGCTCAACATCCTCCTCATCTTAAACCTTATTCCCCCCCTCTAGATCCACATTGGGAGTGCTATGAATCAGGGAGTCATCTTTTTCCACTGCCTTCTCTATAGAATCCTTCTCCTCACAGAGCACCATGGTGTCCTTAGCTAACTCTTTTGAGGCCTGGTTTAACTTGGCAATAAATTTGGACACCCTTCTCAGTATATCCTTAGTCTTTGTTGTCACCACATTCTCCTATAGTCCCTCCTCTTTACCACCAGTCTTAGCTTCTCCCTAAACAACATCCAAATATTCATTCTTGGGTGTGGAATCACTAGAGCCCACCTCTGTATCCTCACTATCAGATTGGGAAACCGACTCATTCAAAATGAGGCGCTTAGCTGCCCGATTGCTTTTAAGGTTACCCTTCTTCCTTTTTTTAAGGAAGTAGCCACAGGGGATGGGGATCCTTCCTTGTCCTCTTCATTCCACTCTTCTTCCTCAACAATGTTGGTATCCGAGCAGAAGAACTAGAAGTTTCACTTAAAAAATTATCCTTACCCTTAATTGCAGGGGCAGGGGTAAGAGCTTTAACATGCTCCATGATTAAAATAATGAAACCTTCATGGACGACCATAGCCCTCCTATTTTTTAAGTGAGCATAAACAAAGACCTACATGGAAGACAACAAAAAAATGGAAAGGAAATAAACAACCCATGTTTGAAGTGGTTTAAAAGAGTAAAATGATGGCCAAGGATTGCAGCAAACCTACCTTCCAAAGTCACATATCGCATTATCACCTCCACAATATTCACTCATACCTTCTTGAGAGACTTATTCTCATAGCCCCAACTTTCCATCTTGACAAGTTTTTATGTTCGTCATCTTTTAAGAATTGAGTCGTCGCTTCCAAGTTACTCTTCTTGTTTTTATAGAACTTATGACCAACCATCGACAACCCAGTCATAGTAGTAATCAGCTCCTCATTGATTTCAACTACCAAGCCCTTTATCTGGATTTTTCAATTATGCCAACAAGAGCCGACCTCCCAAGCCCTTTATCTTCATTCTTGGGTGTGGAATCACTAGATCCCACCTCGGTATCCTCACTATCAGATTGGGAAACTGACTCATTCAAAATGAGGCGCTTAGCTTCCCGATTGCTTTTAAGGTTACTCTTCTTCCTTTTTTTTAAGGAAGTAGCCACAGGGGATGGGGATCCTTCCTCATCCTCTTCATTCCACTCTTCTTCCTCAACAATGTTGGTATCCGAGTAGAATAACTAGAAGTTTCACTCAAAAACTTCTCCTTACCCTTAATTGCAGCGGCAGGGGTAAGAGCTTTAACATGCTCCATGATTAAAATAATGAGACCCTCATTGAGGACCATAGCCTTCTATTTTTTAAGTGAGCATAAACAAAGACCTCCATGGAAGACAACAAAAAAATGGAAATGAAATAAACAACCCATGTTTGAAGTGGTTTAAAAGAGTAAAATGATGGCCAAGGATTCCAACAAACCTACCTTCCAAAGTCACATACCACATTATCACCTCCACAATATTCACTCATACCTTCTTGAGAGACTTATGCTCATAGCCCCAACTTTCCATCTTGAAAAGTTTTTATGTTTTTCATCTTTGAAGAATTGAGTCGGTGCTTCCTCGTTACTCTTCTTGTCCTTATAGAACTTATGACCAACCATTGAGAACCCAGTCATAGTAGCAATCAACTTCTCATTGATGTCAACTACCAAGCCCTTTATCTGGAGTTTGCAATTATCCCAACAAGAAACAAACTCCACTGAAGCATTCGGGTCATGCCCATGCAACCTTTCTAAGAACAACATAAAATTTCCATGTTGTAGAATCCTCCACATTTTATTCTTCCTTAGGCTCACATAAGAATGCAGCTCAATTATGCTCCTATCGCCACCCATTTCCTCAAAGACCTGAAGAAGAAAACCCTTGCAATTACTGTTCGACAGATAGCCAACAAGCTGAACAAAACCCACAATACGTGTGAGTCAAGAATTGGTACTAAGGATTAAATGACGCCACTGTATAGACTCAACCAAAGCCATCATTTCTCATTAAGATCCTAGCTTTCTCGAGAAGTAGAGAGCCCTCCTCCTTTGCATGATACTCATTTAACCTGGCAACCTCATTAGCAATTTTTTTTCCAATAAATTACCTTCTCAAAAAATGTGAGATATGTGAGTCTCTTCACAAGAATTTAACATGATTATAGTATCCTTTATTAATTTATCAACATTCCAGTTGGGATAATGGGTGCCACGTAGATAATTGATGATGTTTAAAGAATCACCTTCAGCCCATATTTTAGAGTAACCCCTATCCACAACATATTTTATGCTTATAAATGCAACCTCTACCTTAGCATAGTGATTTGTCTGATTTCCCAATGAGAGTGCCACCACATCTAAGATCTTTCCATCCTCATTCCTCAACACCCCCCACATCTTGCAGGCCCAAGGTTACCCTTGGCTTCCCCATCAAAATTAACTTTAACTTACCCTAAAGGTGGTGGCCTCCATTTAGTGCTCAATCTAGCATTAAGGTTGGACTTAGAGATCACCGAAGGAATAAAGGGGATCTTCCAATTAAAAATCACCAATAAGTCATACCCAATCAAGCAAGAAGAAGGGGCACAATGAGATGACTCAGACCAAATGAGAGCAAAATTCTCCAATATTGCCCAAGAAATCTTGATGAAAAGACTGCTAACTTTGAGCTTAGAATCATGAAAGATTCTATTGTTATGTTATTTTCGTATTCCCCACGTAATATGCGGGGCCATAAGATCCCAAATCCATCAAAGAGAAGAGGAGATGGAAGGACACTTCCACTGGTCAAAAAAGTTACCAAGGGATTATGGGAAGACCTAAGCCAAATTCCAAAGACCAAGAAAATTACTCCAAAGAAGAGAGGATAATTCACACGTAAGGAAGATATGGAAATCACTCTCAACATCAGCTTTGCAAAGAACACATCTATTCGGAATTATAAATCCCCTTTTATAAGATTATCCCCCGTTATAACTTTACCTTGCATGAGCAACTAGAAGAAAACATTCACCTTGGGGATCAACATCTTGTTCCATAATTTCCCCCATAAAGGAAAAGAACCAGGATTTTCCAGTGAATTAACAAAGGCAAAGGCCACCAACAAAATTTCCATTAGCATAGAGAGCCCAAACAACCCTATCCGGTCTAGGAAAAATGGGGATACAAACATTGCATAAGAAGTCCTTTAAAACCTTCAACGACGGGTCCCAATCTTGAAAATTCTTCCATTGCCCATTTTGAAAATAGTTATCCACCCTAATGCCGAATGGATATTTGCAAATAGGATAAATAGGAGGGGCCCAGGGGAAATTAATTGAAGGTTTAAAATCACACCAAGCATCTTCCCAAAAAAGGATTCTGGTACCATCACCTAGCAGCCACCTGACACCATTTGCAATCAAATCCCTATAGGGTAAGATATTTCTCCAAAAATAAGAACCAAAAGGGATATCATCAAAAGTCAACATATTCTAGGATCTCCCAAAGCCATGCAAATATTTGTTTCTAGGCAGAGAGGCCCAACCAGCTTCCCCATTGAGTAACCTCCAAACATTCTTTGACAAAAGTGCCTTATTGAATGCTTTTAAGTTTTTGATGCCAAGACCACCCCATTTCTTTGGCTTGCAAACCAAATCCCATGCCACAAGAGGAATTTTGGCTTTGGTTTCAACACCCGACCACACAAATCTTCTCATTATCTATTCCATTTTCTCCTCAAATTTGACTGGAATTCCAAAAAGACTCATTTCATACAGAGGTAGATTTTGAAGAGTGGAGGAAATGAGTTGTACCTTCCTCACTTGATTGAGAAGTGCCCCTTTCCAACCCACCAACTTTGTATTGAACTTGTCCAAAAAACCCAACCAAAAGGACTCCAAAATCTTGGAAATACACAAGGGAAGCCCTAAGTAGGTAGACGGGAGCTCACCCCTATTGCAAGAAAGAATCTTGGCAAGCTTTAATTGCAGAGCTTCGGGGGTGTTAAGGAAGAAAATTTGACTTTTAGGAAGATTAATACATTTTCCAAAAGCCTTCTCGTAAGCCTCAATCAACCCCTTCATGGTTTTGATTTCATGAGCAGAGGATTCACCCATCAGAATAGTGTCATCAACAAATTTTTGATGAGTAATAGGATCACATATGGAAGAAGGGGAAAGGCCCTTCAATGACTTGGTCGACAAAGCCTTTTGTATATTTCTACCAAGAGCTTCCGCCATCAAGATGAAAAGCAGTAGAGAAATAGGATCTCCCTACCTCAAATCACATGGAATCCATGAAAAAGGAGAAGGAGAACCATTCACCAGTACAACAAAAGGAGTAGAGATTAGTTGTTCAACAAGCTAAAGAAATTTTTGATAGAATCCAAATCGTTCCAAAATTGCCATAAAAAACCTCCAGTTTACCTCATTGTATGCCTTGAGAAAATCTAGTTTCAAGAAGAAGCCCAACCTCTTGTTAGCATTAAGAGAATGAGCAAGTTCATGAATAGTTATTATAGAGTCTAGGATCTGACGTCCCTTAACAAATCCACTTTGATGCTTTGAGATCATATCAGGGAGACACTTTTGCAATCTAGTGGCAAGCACCTTCGAAAAAACTTTATAGATGGAGTTACAAAGATTGATCGATTGATACTCACTGAAGCTATTAGCATCAACAGTCTTGGGGATCAGGAAAATGAAGGTCACATTCAACTCTCCGAGCAATCTTCTAGAACCAAATTTTGAGAAGTGTTAAGAGGAAGTTTCTAACAAATTTTTACAAGTGTTTTTGTAGAGAGAAACAATGGGATGAAGTTATATGGTGTGAAAGAATGAAGAATCTAGGTCTACATGGAAGAAGGTATGGTAAAATTAGATTTATGGTTGATATGATTTTGCAATTTACATTGAAGAGGGATAAAGAGCATGCAAGAGGTTTTAAATGTGAAAAATTAGAAATTTTAATATATAAATATGAAAATTTTGAAATTTTACAATTCATGTTAGAGAATTCGAGCACTTGCTCGAATTTTTTTTGAGTAAAAATATCACAAATATGCAAGTTTCACCCACTAGGATAGACCGACTTAGAATGGGACCTATAGACCACACTAACATTCATTACATGTGTTGGCATCTAATATGCACACTTGCACCCAAAGATGCACTAATGTCCAAAAATGTGTTAGCATCCAAAAACATGTTGTATAAGAGTAGAAGGTAAATAAAGTAGAAATATAAACAAGGAACAAAAATATATTTATATATAGATGTGAAATTTGTTGCCTTAAATGAATTTTTTATATAAAATTACAAAACTTGACAAAGTTTTGTTTAGTATTTTGAAATTTTATCCTAAGCTAAAAGTGAGAGTAGGGAGTTGGATGCTTGCTTCAAGTTATTCATGAGAGGAAAACTTGACATGAGCTGAAACCATGTATCTACAATATGTTGGGCTATATCAAGTGTACTTGATGCTTAATTTGTGATGCAATGAGCACATGCTCATGGCACTTAATATATAAGTGGATGTAAATTCATCAATTTTATCCATGCACATTGGAGAGATTATATTTAACTTAGAGGATGTGCATCAAATTTTTGTGCCTTCCTAGATTCAAGATAAACATGTGGCCATTATTGAGTGCATACTAAATAAATGCATATAAGGTGTATACATGTATGTGTTGGGCTAAGATTATCTAGGATACCCCTTAGGACATATTGTTATGAGGAGGATGGAGTATGGGAGAGAGGCGAATCCAATTATACAAAGCATTGTTATTAAGATTGTGGCAATGTGTGTGGCTATGGATGGTTAAGGAATGCATCAGCAAGAGGGTTTCGCTCGCTACATCAAGGAGAAGAGGAGAGGTGCACAATATTTGTGTGGGTTAGAGTATGTTGGAACACCTATACCATGACCTAGGGTGATATGTATACCATAAGACATAAATTTTGATGACCTACACACCACTCTAGATGTGGGACTTTGATAACAACCTATGGGATCATACCTAATAATAGTAGGATTAGATAAGACATGGGACAATGCATATGATCTTCAAAGGTTTTGATATTTTGGTGACATTATACATTGGTAACAAATATTTGATTTATTTCTAAGGGTGACCTATATAGCGCCCACATAGAGATATGTGGTGATAGGAAATCCACACACAACACATGGATTATATGTAGAGGAGTAAATAATTAAGAGGTTTTTAATCCTATGTGCATGTATCCTTCTACTATGACAAGGTGACGAGGTATTTTGGGTAGGTCTAGAGAATTTCAATGGATGTGCTAATATATAGAAAGTCACACCAAATTATGAGGAGGTCATAATAGGTGGAAAAAATCATAGTAGTAAATATTTCCTTGAGCAACGATGACAAGGATCTAGATCAACCATTGGTGATCAATGTAGGAGTCACCTCATGATATGTTACATGGTGCTAGAGAGCATAATTGGTGCCAATATATACACTAGATGGTCTTGTAGGATATGTGAGACCACATATCGAGGGAGATGGTAGAGAGAAGGATGAGAAGGTGGTGGTGGAGGTGTTGGAGGCCCAACCAAGGAGAAGGTTTCAAGAGGAGGATACACTAAAGCAAAGATAGGTAGAGGGTATGGACCCAAGCCAAGGATACATCTATTAAGGCCACAAGAGGGCTAAAAAGCACCACCAATTAGGGTGATATTAGTAGCTTTACCACAAATTTATATGAGATAGGTCCTAAGATAGTAGAACTACCCACTACACCTACAAAACCCTCAAATCCAAATTGGCAAGTAGAGGACCCAAGTGTGATTTTTTTTCTTTTACATGCTTGTATGTTTATGTATCAATAAAAAAATACATAAATATTTTTGATTTGATTATATTATAATGAATAATATTGATTATGATTTATTTTATTTTTGTAGTTGGAATACAAGAGTGGCTTGAATTTATCAATCAAGCACTAGTTGACATGATCCTCTGGGTGGTAGCTAGAGAATGCTGTGTGGACTAGCTACCAAAAATAATAAATCAAGGAACAAAATGTACATAATTTTGAGCCCATTTCCTAGCTACAAGCAACATATGAAGAGTAAGGTGAGATAAAATCAAGCCACTATTAAGGTCATGTCACTAACAACAAAGTGGGACCAAGCGATAACAAGAGAAAATATAGTGGAGATAGAGATGGTCAAAGTAATCATTAAGCAAGATAGGTTATAGGTTGAGGTGGACCAACTTAGAGTAGATTCCATGAGAGCCCCCACAAGACTAACTAGAGCTAATAGAGGGTTCCAAGACCCATGCACTACCATCATATGTATGATTATATAGAGATGCCACATTTTTTATACTTGTGTATACCTTTGTGTATTAATAAGATATATATGGAAATTATATATAGGTGTGGAGTATTTCATGTGTTATCAAATTATTATGTTGTGGATAGTTTTTAATTTTGATTGCATTTAATTTCAAAATGTCCATGCATGTTAAATAAAAATGTTTATCATGTTTTTATTATGGTAAAGTGTATGTATATAAAATGAATTATTTAATCATAGTAATAAAATACACAAATAAAAATGGAATAATAAAATTAATCATTGTATAATTAATTAATTAACTAGTATGAAGAAAGTGATTTACCTTTATGAAGAAACATGAATAATCCATGGATATAAAAATCTTTAGGATATTAAAAAATGACTTGAAATTTAGAAGATAACCCAAGATGCCTATGATTGTGTCAATAATATATAACAATTATATGTTCATAAGTAAGGTTTGAGAACTATCTAAAAGGAATGCATTGTATTTAGAGTAGAGTATTAAATATTCAAGAAATATGTACCTAAGAAATTGTAGCACCTACAATTGTTCACTAGGAAAATAACATAAGACTTGACATGGAAATAGAAGAAAGAATGGTATGTGTCTAGCTCCATCTATGTTCAATCAATTGATGCAATAAATGCACACATTCAGCTCAATAAACCAATAGATCTCTTATTAAGCAATTCAATGACCTAGATGTGTTGTATTTAATTTATCAATCAGGGAATCATAATTTCTTGGATGGTGTTGGCATTGTATGTGCATCTAAGAATTCTAAGGTTGTCTTAATCAATTGTGTATAGAAGATTTAACAAAATCAACTTCATTTGAAAGACAACTTAATTGAAAACAACTTTATCTAGAAGCAAACCTAACTACATAACAATTGCTACGTGTAAAAGCTTCTGTGAGGATAGTGATTAATGACTCAACTATGGTGCAACTACTTAAAAAAACCATGATAACAATTAGTTACTACTCAATAATTCAATTCAAATTTAAATCAAGAAATACAACTTAGCAATTTATTATAACCTAAATTACAAGGATCATTATAGTTACCTCAAGTGGCCCTTGCTTGAGTGGTTGCACTCCCACAATCTCTCTCTTAAGTTTAACTAAAAAATTAATGAAAATGACTGAATTTTTTTATTACAATTCTAATAGATAACACAAATTGAGAATAATTAATTTGATAGGAAAAGTACTTATATTCAAATCTAATAACACTAGAACACCAGATCTTTGATCTATCACAAGATCTAACATATATACATGATCTTGAGAGTCTTATTATTCTTAAACTCAAAACTTGTAAACAATTATCAACTCCCCCAAAAACATAGGGAGAGGACCTAATCTTATTCTAAACAGTAATGGAAAACTGAGCACACAAAGGTGAGAGTATTATAATCACATTAAGACTTTTCATAATAAAGAAGATAGTTATAACTAAAAACATGCTCAATAGGGCATAACTATTTGTGAGCCATGACCGTTATTATTACAAATATCTTCTTTCCTCCAAGACTATCTCTATCTGGTGACAACATCAATAAAAATAGAATGATCTATAAATAAATCATTTCCATAATCTTCAACCATTGCCTCTATCAGTTAAAAAAGACTACATGTGTTGTAGGTGATCATCCCCTTGGCTACGGACTGACAGTCATCCTTTGTTGTGGGTTAGAATATCTTTTGCTATAGGGGTTAGTTTATTTCAAAGGCATATATTCATTATTAATTATCATAATCAACATAAAAAATTATTTAAATTTCATAGACATTCACAAAAAATTCACACAATCATTTATCAATATAATATATATCATCCTTAATTCTTTAATACTTAAAATAAGTAGGTTCTGGGTAATTTCTTTGAAACCATCAGAAATATCATGAAAACTATGAAGCTTAAATAAGGAAAATAAGACAATTTTAGGACTCATCAGTACCCCTGACTTAGCTTTTTTCTCGTCGACAAGAAATTCAAGGCCTTTGGTTATACTGTAATGCAATATTTCTATAGTCCATAGGGTCAATAATTCCTTCTCCTTGCTTTAGATAGAACTCTTTCTACACAAATATTCTCTCTCATTTGAATTTCTCTATTGTCCCTTGTTATCCATTTCTTCCTGACCAATGTGAAATTGGATATAGGAGAAGGGGATGATCAAATGTTAGAGGAAACCAAGTAATTTGGTGTTCAAGGGAAACCTTGATTTATTTATACTTCCTTATGATTGATGCTAAGTAGTTAAAAACATAATGTGTCTCTTTCCTTTTCAATTCCTAAGTCATTTCATTTTCTCTTTCTTGGGAGAATTTGAGTGCCTCTTTTCTTATCCTAGATGATAATTCTTTAAATCTTTTATAGTCTTTTCCCTTGCATTGCAAGCTTTTCTTTTCCACCCCAAGTTTGTCCACTAGTTTAATCCATTCATTGAATACCTCATTAGGGTCCTTTTCTTATGCTCTAATTTTGAAGGGAAGTGACTTCTCCCTTTCATGATAATGTTGTAGTAGTAGGCCTCTTTGATTTTCATTACAAATGAAAGAGGCTAGTGTCTTTATCTAAACATTTCCCACAAAAACTAGTGGGTTCTAGACAACATCATATGGAATGTCCAGATTATGAAAATAAAATTCACATAGTTGATCTTGAATGTCTATGGTGGATCCTTGATAAGATTTTTAAAATAATGTTTTTGTTGATAATGAAATAGGAAGATCACTAATTAATTGACTAAATTGAAAACTTAGAAATTTTTCCTACAGGAATAGGGCATAGACCCTAGCAGGTGGTCTGTATCTCCTGAGCTAAATAGTCATGTCAACTATTTCTTAAATTTTTTATAATTAATATCTTAATTTTTGATTTTTTATTCTCAATTTCTCTATCAGTCTTCACTATTAATTTTGTTCTTTCTTTATTCCATTTATGTTGTAACTAAGAAATTTCTTCCATTTTATTCCACAAATTCAACCCCAGGGTAACTAAAGTTAAGGTTCTTGGTGTTGTTAGAGAATAATTTTGTTCATCAAGTTTTGAGATTTTATTATCTATTTCAATGATGGCCAATTAATCCAATTTATCCAAACTTGCTCCTTACTGTTGGTAAGCATGTAAGTGATTTTCCAACTCTTTAACTTTGTTCTCCAACCCTATTTTTTTCTATTGGTACCCTTTCAATTGTTCTTCTAATTCCTTGATTTTTTGAAGAGCTTTCTACACCTCACTAACTTCCTCTTTACCTTTTAAAAGTAATTCCTCTTCATCCTCCAGAAATAGGTCTTCATCAAACTTAGTTGGAGAAACAAGTTCCTCTTGGTTTGATGGTGTAGTGTCAATTTTTTTCACCCTTTACAATTTCACATTTTGTTTTGGCCCCCCTAAATTATTGGACTTAATTAAGCTCTTAGCTTCCTAAGTTATGCATTCCAAATCCTATTTTTACCATTTTTCTAAAGGATTACAAGCATTGAATAAATGCAAATAATTAAGTTTTGATCCTGACACTTAATTTTGTAGTAGATAGGGCTAGGACCCATACACCATAGGCGTATGGGTCCCCCTATCTTGTCGAGGACCAATTTTTAATATGTTGTAGGTAGAATTTTAACATTTAGAATTCAAATTTCAAATGTTGGCTTTTGGAATCTAATTTTTGGGAAATTGGAACAATTGCATATAAATACATAGTTATTTTATCATTTAAAATCTAACAACTATAAAAAGAATTCATGAGAAAATACTATTGTCAAGAGAAACATTTTAGAGCTTTATTATAGTAATTCAAGATCCGACATCATGTCAAGTTCGATGTGTGTTCATGTTATGGTTTTGTGAAGGCTAACATCTTTTTATAGGTCTCCAAAGCATTCAAGAAAGCAAGATCCAAATCATTGGCGTGATGTGCATGAATTTAGTCATTTAAGGAAGCCATTAAAGGGTGGTAAGTTACAAAAATTTGTGATTTCATCATTCCTTCCTTTTGATTATCATTCCTATCATTTATATTACCATTGTGGAAGTGGAAACACTTACATGGGGTTTGATTGAGACAAGCCCCTAAATGGCCCAACATTTTCTCCATCTTTGAATGTTCAAGTTATAGGATTGAAGAGGATTGAAGGAATCTTGAAGGAAAATTCTCCATTATTGCATTTGAAGTCCTAAAAGTTGTCAAGTCATGAAAAATCAATTAAAAAATTTACTGACAACATTTTGACAAGTCTGCAACTAGGAAACAAAAGGTTAGATCCATTAGAGGATTGTAGAATCAGATTCAAGACCCCCTATTAGGGACCCATACACCCCTAGGTGTTTGAGTCATCCTTTGCATGCCAGATCTAGCTTTTGGTGATACGTACAAATCATTCAACACTTCCCAGATCCACCTACAATTTACAGTTTTCGTCTGTATATTTCCATAATATTGAATTTATCATATTAGGTCATATAGATCAATTAGGTTAATCATTATAAATCATTTTTTGTCCATCTTCAAGGCCCTAATACTATGGATCAAGGTATGATTGGCTCACCTTTATGGTTGATAGTCAATTATTCACATTGTTGATCCATATTCTAATGTAATTTGGAAAAATGTCCATAAAATAAACCTTATGTTTACACACTAAACCATTAGGTTCACCTTTTCTACATCAAATTTTTGGTGAAATTGACATTTCACATCACTTTCTGATTTGGTAGGCTTTCAAACCCTAGATCTAGGTTTTGCATAATTTTGTCTTGCATCTCTCAATTAGGGTTTCATATTTGCATCATAAAAAGTCATAAAAATTCAAAAATATTGCATCCATATTATATAATAGCTTTCATTAGTGTGTGTTTCAATCATTTATATCAGATTTTTATTTTAAAATTTGCATTAAAAAAAGTTTCATTTTGTTCCAAAATTGTCATACATTTGCATTTCCTTTACATTGAAAAATTCTGGAAAAACAATCACCGTCAAACCTATTTGCAGTCAAACATTGAAACCCTAAACAAAAAATTATATATTTCATTTTTCTATTTTAAAAACTGTGAACAAGGACTCAGATGCCCTTGGGCAACCCTATCCTTGTACAAATGCATCAATAGTCTTTTTCACACTGGTTTGTTTATGTCAACCTAGTTTGTTTGTACTTGCAGATCTTAGTTTGAAATTCATAACTACATATTTTAAGGAATTTTGTATTTGGTTCATTTGGTGAAAGAAAGTGCATTGATTGTGTTCAAAAAAATTATTCAAAGACCATCATTTTCAAGTCTTTTGCATCTTAGAATCAGTCAATTATTGCATTTCAGAATTGAAATTTGTATTCAAACTTATTTAAACATCTTCAACATCATTGCATACTTGCATTTTGCATCAAATTGGGATACATTATGCAAAATTTGAAAATTTCCTTATCGTTACAACTATTTGCAAGTAGAGTCAACATTCTTCAATAGTGTACTACACACTCAAACTTTGAACTTTCAAAACCTCTAACCAAGACCTAGACACCCTTGGGCGACTTTGTCATGTTATTTGGGCATAGGTCAGCTTTCTATGATAGAATACTCTCAGGAGTCTTCGTTCGTAGTTTTTGTCTAATTTTTCTTCACTTGTGGTTTAACGGTCTAAACCTCATTGCAAAATTTCACTATGGATATGTGTTTTGGTAAAATTTGGATGTCCTTGAAATCTTTGGTTGATGTTGTAAGCTATGTGTTTGGTAATGATACTAGTTCTAATAATGGTATTCATGATACACCTTATCCTATCACAAGTTGATCTAGAGTGGTCCAAGGATGTTCCAAGGCAGTCTAGAGTTGATAGAACTGTGAAGAACTGAAAATCCATTTTTTCAAAGTTTTCGGTATTTTCTAGGTTCTAGTAAATCATGTTTTTGGAGGTCTTCAGAGCAAAATTTCCAGGTTCAAAACTTTCATCGATCCTTTAAGATAAATAATAGAGTATTGGTCTTAAGGGATTGAAATTAGTACTCTTGGAGACCTTTCTGATGAGGTAAATAAGTCGTCAATCTAACCAACAAGCAGCAAGTTAGGACCTTGCCAAGTTGGGGTACCTAAATTTACAAGTTTTTTTGAAATTTGTAATTTTGTATTTGTTTTTATTTTGGAGACTATTGGAATTCTATATTGATGTATAAAACTCATTTTTGGGTAAGTTAATGATACTTTTAGATGTAAACAACTCTTTTGTTCTGAGTTATGCAATTATCCATTTGTCTACAATACTTGTAGGTTTCCACTTACCTAGTATTGTAATTTGAATTCCTTGTTGAATTCAGATCACAAGTCTTCTTGATGTCATAGGTCAAGACAAAGAGAGCATGCACGAGTTTATACAAAATTCATTAAACAACCTTGAGAATAATGCAACATTTTATCCTTCAATGTAAAGGCCTACTACCCCATACCAACAAAATCCTATCATGCCACCACTTGAAGCATTCACTTTGTTACATCAAAAAACTAAATCACATGACATAACTCAAATCATGTATGCATAGAGAAACCTATCAATAAAAATCACAAAGAAATAACATCAACAAATCCTCCATCACATGAGCATAAAATTACAAATACACCCATTAAATTTGAACAAACTTATGGGCAAGGCTTTAGGATTTTTAGATAACAAGGATGCGACATTAAGAATGAACTTGAAGTCCATTCCCTTTTGGAGAAAACACTATTTGAAGATACTAAAGGACTAGGTTACCAATATCCTCCTCTTTCACAATAAACATCTAAACCACCAACCAAGAAATGTAAGCTTAAAAAGTTACATTTTCTACATCCTATGACTAAGACCAAAAAGACCCTAGACACACTTCTCAACCTAGGACTTATCACTTTACCTCCTATCCATGAACGATAAGATAAGAAAGGAAATAGTACAAAAATGTCTTATTGTGCATATCATAAAACACTTGGAAATATTACTGATGAATGTTGTGCTTTAAGAGGATATTAAGATAATTTAATCCTTTTGAGGATAAATATGAATGTGTCATAGATGGACATTCATTTTTTGTGCTCCTTTCCATGTGGTAGTTGTAGTATTATAACATATTCACTACCATTCATGAAGGTGTAAACATAACTTTATGCTTGATCATATTTTACCTTGCAAGGAGCACCTTACTAAGCTCACCTTTGTCCTTATGCTTGGGGGTCAAGGGGTTAGTTAGCCATCTCCTAGGAGTATTACTTCTAGCAAGGGATCCATTTTTATCTCCTTAAAATATTAGTGTAGCAAGTACACTAACCTTTTAAGGGGGGCATATAGTCCCCCACTCATTGTTTTCATAAGAAATGGTCCCTTCTTAGTGATGATAGCATACATATCCTAGGAAGTGTGACCTTGTCAACCAAAATGTGGTCTTCTTAATTCATGTGATGTGTCTCCTTTTTTATGATATTGGACATGATGTCCCATAAGAGCATGACCTTTCTTGGAATTTTTCGTTCCTCTTAGTGGTGATACTATGGTTGGTATTCCCTAAGGTGTGATTTTATATCCCTTGACTAGTCCACTCTTGGTGGTGATATCATGTGTTATGTTCCCTAAGGTGTGATCCTCATGTATTAATCAAATCCCCTTTTGACTATTACCTTTTGTGGTGATCTTATTACAACATCCCTTGAGGCTTTCAAATCTTGTCATATTCATCCCCTGTGATGTTAAACCTTGGCATATTCATCCCCCATGATGTTAAACATTGGCATATTCATCCCCCATGACGTTAAACCTTTACCATATCTATCCCTTGTGACGTTAAACCTTGGCATTTTTGCTTCATTTTGTTCATAGGAGTTGAAATTAGTGTAGCATTGACATAGCATCTTGTGGCACCTTATCTAGGTTACCAAGGAGTATAACACTTGGTATGGTTGTTATGTGCACACCTTGTAGACCTAGTTCGTGTTTCCAATTTTTCTACCTTGTTACGGGCACACCTTTTAGACCTAGTGTGTGTCTAGTCATTCTATCTTGTCTTGGGGGCTCACCTAGTGAATATTAGACTTCGCTAGCTCATGTGTCTCCTGGTAGATTTGATTCACCTAGAAAATAGTGGACTTTTCTATGGTGTCAATCATGAATTCCTTTTAACATGACCACCTAGCATAATAAACTTTGTTTGCTAGTAGAGCCATGTGTTCGATGAGTGATGTGTATGATTTCAATCCTCATGGAGCATTTTTATTTATTCGATGGATGTCGTTTGGTATTTGAGACAATTTAAGATTGAGGTATCTTTGCCTTACCAAATCGAATTTTTTAGTACTAATCTTGTGCTTTGTTGTGTTTCTTTTCATCTTATTTGTGTTTACATAATGTTTGTTCTCATTTAATTGTCATTTTTATGTTCCATAATACCATGTGTTCTCATCGTGTATGCTTTGTGTCTTCTGACATGTATGTTTGTGTTTTTTTTTTTTTTGCATATCATACATGTGTGTGTTACTTTGTGCTTATGTTGGTTTTCCATGAGATCTTGGATCCTGGGGTCTTGGCCATCTCCCTTGATCCTTTGTTATCCTATCTCTTCAAAATTTTGTACATGCAAACCCCTCTTGATACATATTTCTCTACTTTAGTGTGAGTCTGAGTGTAATTTCATACTCTCACTAAAGTGGGGGCTAAATGTAGTGTCAAAAATCATCACCCTTTTTAAAATGATTGTAAGCATTAAATACATGAAAATAATTAATGTTTTGATCTCGATACTTAATGTCCTATAAAATAGGGCTAGGAATCATATGCCCATGGGCATATGGGTCCCCCTATCTTGCCATGGACCACTTTTTAATATGTTAGCGATATTTTAATATTTAAAATTCAAATTTCAAATGTCAGCTTTTGGAATCTAATTTTTAGGAAATTAGAACAATTGCATATAAATACAATTATTTTATCATTTAAAATCTAAAAACTAGAACAAGCATTCATGGGAAAATATTATTGTAAAGAGAAAGTCAAGAGCAACATTTTAGAGCTTTATTATAGCAATTCAAGATTTGACATCATGTCAAGTTTTATGTGTGTTCATGTTATGGTTTTGTGAAGGATAACATCTTTTCATATGTCTCCAAATAATTAAAGAAAGAAAGATCCAAATCCTTGAGGTGATGCACATGAATTCAGTCCTTCAAGGAAGCCATAAAAGGGTGGTGAGTTGCAACATTTTTTGATTTTATGATTCCTATTATTGACATTGCCATTGTGGAAGTGGAAACAATTACAACCTGGGTTTAATTGAGGCAAGCCCCTAAATGGCCCAACATTTCTCCCTCTTTAAATGTGCAAGTTATAGGATTGAAAATGAATGAAGGAATCTTGAAAGCAAATCTTTAGTTGTTGCATTTGAAGTTCTAAAATTTATCAAGTCACAAAAAACCAATTAAAAAATTTACTGACAACTCTGAAACTGGGAAACAAAAGGTTTGATCTAGCATCAGAGGATTAAAAAACTAGTTTCAAGACCCCATATTAGGGACCCATACACCCCTAGGCATTTGAGTCCTCCTTTGCATTCTAGATAAAACTTTTGGTGACATGTTGTTGAATGAACAAGACAACTGAGAGGGGGTGAATCAGTTGGTGTCAAATTAAAACATTAAAATCTTCAATTATAATTAGATCCACATGCATTCATTAAACCCTTAATCTGTTATAATGTTTGAACATGAAAATCAGATAAAAAAATTGAAACAACCAACACCATACACAAGAGAACTCTATATTTACGTGTAAAACCCTATAAGGGAAAAACCACGGTGGGATTAGCTCATAATATAAGTAATTGCAAAACTAGTATGAAGAGGCTCACTACCAGAATATGACACACTATCTAGAAAGGATCACAACCTAGGATCACTGTCATAATAGAAAGAAGATAAAATGTTACATAGAGAACAAAATCTCAATGCAATAGAGATTCCACCATAATAGCTCCAATAACATTCACAATCTTCAAGAGATCAAGATACCTCCATCTCACTGCATTCAACGATCTTGCATTATAGCTCACACTACATTTCACACTTCACTTAATTTCGCATCAAAATGCTGAATTCTATTCCACGCTTCATCTCACATTAACCCACCTTACATTTATACCATACACAACTTAAAAAACATCTTCAGGTCAACTACATACTTTTTACACTTTACAAATTCAAACCAGGTCGGCACTAAGCATTCCCGTAGCGGATAGGAATGAAAGTGGACCAATACAAAACTTAGTTGGGACCCAAATCAACTCTTACACACCATGCTACACCTTTATTAATACTTTAATATCTTCGAATGGTGTAAACACCAGGTCGGTCGTTACCCATGCAAACTCCATTAAACTTTGAATTACACGCTTACTCGAATCCAAGGATGACTTACAAACCACACACCACACTTCATCACAATCTAGAATATTCCTCTAACATCTTGAAATCTGATGAGAGCCAATTATGTCCCATTTTATGCCACATTTTAGCCTTTTTCATATGCCTTCAATCTCATTCCCGTATTCCATTTCCACCTCTTATCATAACATTTTACCATTTTCCACTGCATATGATTAAATATATATAAGTAATATTAAATATGGTTTTGGGATTAAACTATGAAAAATAATTATTGATTATCTTTACTAATAAGTGTTGTCATTTCAAGCCTTTGGAAAATCAAGCTTGCAACATACAGATTACAAGAAATTCCTGTTGCATTCTTCATAGGGACCTCCTGTCAATTTCCTCATGAGAATATGGCCTATATTTACTATTGCAGTTTCTCCTTCTATGCAATTGAATCCAAGTTCACTTGTTAATTTCTCCAACCACGTGCGACAAGTTGAGGCAAACGAATTGCAACTGCCAACTATACAACACCAAATCTCCTCTCAAAATTATTAAATTTGATGTACCAATAAATTATCGTGGTTATTTTATGTTATATTATTTTGACAGTGCAAGGCATGATTATTGTAGAAAATTAGGTTAGTAATAACATGACTAGCATATTGTTAATAAATCGGTTCAATTTGTTAAGGGAAGATTGGCCATGAGGAAATCAAATTCTTTCTTTAACTAGCTATTTTACCTCATTTGTTGAATTGTAAATAGCAAGGCATATTTTTGTTGATGCGTCAAAACTATATAAACACACATTTGTAATATCATCTTAGCAAAAAGAAAGGAATACAAAATATATTCAATATTATTATCAAGAGAGATGTTTTGAAGTTCCCTTCAGAAATTGCATGAGTTCTATATTCATCAACTGATTGAAAGGAAGGGCACCCACTCTCCAACCGCTGAGGAGTTGTAAATACTATATTTTATGTAGTTTGTGTTTGTGTGTTTTGATTCCAATCTATTACATTTTGCATATCTACATTTTTTTGTATTAATAATCCATGTTTTATTTATTGTAGTGTTACATTTCTATCTATAAATAATATTCATTTTATTTACATCTTACAAAATGAATTTGTATGGCTTTCATTTCTAATAATTGTTGATTAAATTTTTGTTTAAGAATTTATTGTTTCTGTACAGTTCTTGTCGCCTGAATAGAACAAATCTTGTCACCAGGAAGTTACAGTTCTTTCCACTATAATTAATTTTCTTGAAGGTTTGTTTTCATAGGTTGCATTCATAACCACTCATCTCATGACTCTCAACCCTTGTACAAATTTCCACAATACCTTTCGTCGGTTTATGTCCCAGATTGACACGTATAAACCAAACTAAAATTCATTATTAAGTATTAAATCCTTCTTATTCTTTACCCCAGTCTTGGCCTATCAAAATCCATCAAACTCCTTCACAATAACTCATCCACACTACACTACCAAATAATGCAACTCTAAAATCCATCTCCCAGAGTGCTAAACTTTGAATCCTCTTAACACATGAAAGAGATCAACACCATCAACATACCTTTAGAATCATAAGACCTAAAGAATAATTGTGAAGAAACGCAAAGCAAAAAAATTTCTCCCGAACACCTCTGTAAGCAATACTGCAAAACCAATTCACATACTGGTGAACATAAGTTCTTCTCTACATCAATCAAGAAGCCCAAATTCTGGATATAGAAAATTTGAACACCTCTAACATATCCAAACCACACAAGCAGATCTTCAACCCAGAAGAAATGCGAAGCAAAACCAAAACACCTCTACAATACCCTGTTTCCTCTTTTTATCAGTTTTCTCAATATCCTCGACATCTTTGACATCAATGACAACACCTTCATACTTGTAACAATCTCCCCCTTTGTTATTGATGGAAACACAAGATGTGAAAAACCATCAAAGACAACATACACAACATTCCTTACAATATTCTCTCTCTCCCCCTTTCAAATTTTCTTTTTTCACATGACTTCTCTCTCCTTCTATATATATAAACTATTTCACATGAATTTCTATCCCCCTTTGACATCAATGGCAAAGGATAATTTTTTTTGCATTGTTCTCTCCCTTTGACATTACACTAAGATATTTTCTATGACTCTGAATACTCCCCTTTAGAAGTATACACCAACCAAATAAAAAACCTCTACAAAATGACAACACTCACTCCATACTATAACAATGTCACTACCTACTCCTCCTAAGAGGTAGCCACCAACATCAGTCCAGAAAATGAATCCATAGATCCACTAGACTGATGCATCTCCATATGCATCTAGTTCAAAGGAGGGGCAATAACCCTCAACCTCTCCCGAACATACTCAAAAGTATCCTTAGGAAGAGCCTTAGTGAATATGTCAGCAATATGATCCTTTGTAGGTACATACTCAAGCTTCACTTCATTCTCCGAAACCTTCTCTCTTAGAAAGTGATATCCAATTGAAATATACTTTTTCCTTGAATGCATCATTGGGTTCTTTGAAATATTGATTGCTCTTGTATTATCATAGAATATATAAATAGGCTCATCATACACCACTCTAATATCTGTCAATATTTTCCTCGTCCATAAAACTTGTGTGCAACAAGATGCTACCACAGTATACTCAACCTATGTAGTAGATAAAGAAACAAAATCTTGTTTCTTACTTAGCTATGATACCAATCTATATCCAAAAAATTATTCACCACCACTTGTACGTTTCCTGTTATCCACACGACAAACTGAATCTGCATCTGTGTAAGTACTCAATGTGAAATCAATATCCTTAGCATACCACAAGCCATAATTTGGAGTGCCCTTCAAATATCTAAATATCCTCTTCACTTCTACAATATGTGTCTCTTTAGGATATTTTTGAAATCTATCCACAAGACAAACTGCATGCATGATATTCGGTTTAGTAATAATTAGGTATAGCAGTCCACTAATCATAGATCTATACTTGCTTTGATCAGACTTAGGGGATTCATCATACTTACTCAGTTTGCAACCAATAACCATAGGAGTACATACCGGTTTGGAGTCTTCCATTCCAAAATTCTTCAACATTTCTTTAACATACTTTTATTACAAAATGAATATGCCTTTATCTGTTTGATTGATTTGTATCCCAAGAAAGAAATTCATCTCCCCAAACATAGATATCTCAAACTCTTTTTGCATCTCTTCTGTAAACTTCCTACACATAACTTCATTGCCTCCAAAAATTATGTCATCGACATACACAACTACTATCAATATTCTATCTTTCTCAACCTTAACATAAAGATTACTATATGCAATATATTTATTGAATCCTTGCTATATCAAATATTTGTCCAACCTTTCATACCAAGCTCTAGGAGCTTGCTTCAATCCATATAATGCCTTCTTCAATTTTTCATATTAGGTTTATTTGACAACTGAAATCCTTTTGGTTGTTCCATGTAAACTTCTTTTTCCAACTCTCCATTCAAGAAAGCAAACTTCATGTCCATTTGATAAAATTTAAAGTCCTTATGTGTTGCAAATGCGAGAAACATCCTAATCAATTCCATTCTAGCCACCAGAAAAAATATCTCCTCAAAGTCTATTCCTTCAATTTGTGCATATCCCTTACACACAAGCCTTGCCTTGTTTCTTACCACTTCTCCATTCTCATTCAAATTGTTTTTGAATACCCAATTAGTACCAATTATGTTTTTGTTTTCAGGTCTAGGAACAAGTTCCCAAGTCTGAATCTTCTGAATTTGCATAAGTTCTTCTTCCATTTCCTTCGTCAAATGTTCATCTTTACATGCCTCACTCACTATTTTAGGTTCAAATTTAGAAAGTAAACATAGATTTACCTCTGCTTCAACAACTCTTCTTCTTATCAACACACCTTTTCTTTTGTCTCCAATGATCTATTTTCTTCAAAATGATTTCTCTACACATACTTAGGGGTCTTAGGGGTATTTTCTAGAGCTTCTTCCTCTTCATTATGTACTTTATTTTCCTTAGTTTTTTCTTCTTCTTCTCCTCTACACGTAGGTTCATCTAATTCATATCCATCTATCACCATTGAATTCCTCAAATCTTCATCAACCTTGACACTTGCAGTTTCAATAATCTTTCTCAATCTTTTATTGTAACATCTGTAAGTTTTTCTTTTAGTAGAAAATCCAAGGAACATACCTTCATCAGACTTCACAAAAAAATTTCCTAGGTTTTCATCATCTCTTCTGATATAGCATTTGCTTCCAAAAAATCTAAAGTACTTGACAGTAGGAATCATTCCATACTTTTGGTGTTTTAATTATTTCCCATCTAGGCTTTGAAACTCTCTAAGAGGTAGCCAACCTCTATAATAAAGAACCACAAAAGCTAGTGGCCAACTAATGACGAGATTCAATCAAAGACTGACATCTCCTACACTTTTGGCTTTGTGAAACCAAGGTGGGTAAACCTAAGTGTGTTCATAAGAATGTTTTATGACTAGTAAGAACACTTCTTCTTATAGATTATAGTCCCTACACACGCAATGAGATAGTAATTACTCTGGTATTGGCAGACCAAAGAATAATAGCAATTATCTTAGAGTAACGGGAATGAATATTTCAATATAAGATTTCCATCTTGTAAAGAGAAAGGGTTTAATATTTTGGTTTGTTCAGATGTTGGACCACCATGCTTAGAACTAAAGCCCTGTAGTAATCCTAAATAAAATAGCCAGTGCCTCGTCTATTGGGCAAGAGTCATACAAAACATAATCCAGATATTATGGACATATCACCATAATGATTTACATCATGCGAATTTTAGTTTTAAAACAACACTCCTTAGCAAATCTTGAATATATAATCATAAATCTGTAACTCATTTTCAAGAAATTTGATTAACTCATTGAGTTAAAGTAGGGAAATGAAGAACACATTCAAATATACCATTGAAGGTGAATGAATATATCATTAATAGGCTCATTCACAACTTATGACATACAATTAGGAGAGAAATTGTTATAATTTTTTTTAATCATTTATTGCTTTAATATTTGTAATTACATCAGCATAGCTTGCTTGCTTCATAGTAGTCCTGACCAGAAAAGATATTAACTAAAACCTTCAAGAAAACTATAGCAAACAAACTGACTGTACATATATTCAAAACCTCTTGGATCTAAAGTTTGACCCTTAACAATGAGTCGTGAAATCTCCTTTATAGACAGGAGAGTAACAAGCATCGGGCTCCATAATTAATTTCAAAAATGAATTTCATTCTAAATGAAATTAAAAATTACATTTCAAAACATTCCTCATCATTATAAAAAACCATAATCGGTTCGAGGAATCAAAATGGCTACACCCCTGTAACCAGTCAGATAGAAAAACAAAAAAGTGTGTCAGGCACGCGCACGTCCATATCAACAAAAACTAACCACCGAGAAAAAAACACCCACCAGCCACAATCACCACCCAATAGCTATTACTTGTTCAAAACATGGCCTCGATACAGGAAAGCACTTCTAGTTCTAGCCTTAGTTTGAGGCGGAACCACTTTCTTTTTTCTATCCACATCGGCATTAACCCCAACAACTTGGCACAGTGCCATTGCAGTTATTGATGAAACTGCAAAGAACTCTTCATCAACACCCATGAGCTTGGTCATGGACACGAGGAAACACCAATAGTCTGAGTCAATCTCAGACCCATTGTCATTAGAGCTTGAAGAAAGCACAACAAAGGACTCGCAACGCTCAGGCCTTTTGCCAGTATTTTGAACAGCAACGTCGGGCGTACCAGGATTAGGTTGCTCCTTCGAGCAGCGACCTCCTAGCCTTTACTCTAGCACTTCTACGCATCGCGGATTTGTCCATTGAAGAAATATAGCTCACAGAATATAGGAGAAAATTCACCACCTGCAAACAAAGCAACTCAAAATGCAACGATAACACTGGGTAACTTAGCAAGCATTTATAGAGTGAATTGGTGCGAGGGATATTAATTGCTTGAATGTAGTACAAGCATTTGAGAAATTAGTGACTGATTTAGCCACCACAAAATTATTCCAGGCTCATGAAGAAATGACGTATAGCCCAACATTGCACTTAATAGGAGGGTATCGTTCGCATGCAAGAAAATCAGGAGAAGATCCTCTGAAAAACCTGCGCCATTAATAAAAACAATTTACAGAGCGCAAGAACGCCTTATACGGATGAATGGTAACCCATCAAAATTGAACCGTCAATGTGGAACAAACCTGGCAAGTTGGATGACTCGGATTGAGTCAACGATCATTTGAAAATCCACATCACCACCTAGAAAAAATCGTGTCTAATCACAACTTAGGAAGATTGGAAATTGTGATCGGGCAGTAGGCCCCACCTAGCCTCCGTTGCTCCAAGAGCCAAGCCACGTGTCACCCCTTCGCAAACCTCGCAGTACCCTCGGGGCAATTAATCCGATCGTGCAAGGCCTACGAGGGAAGGTCATCATTGATCCCTTTTATTAAATTCCCACGGGTAAAATATGCCCACCTGTCACTGGTGACACATTGGGAAAGGGCCCCATCCCTTCATACATGACAGATGGTAGTATCTCGCATACCTCGCACCACCTAAATGAAATCAGTAGGAAAAATTGTGAGGCCTGTGAGGAACGGTCCAGATCACCTGTGATCGGACTGTTCACCAAGCTGAGTGTAAACAGATATATAATAGTGGTGGGGCTGGCTGAAAAACCCTCGGTGACACGAATATTAAAAACGAAAGTGGCAGATAGGAAACTGGTAGGCCAAGTGAAAAGGGGTTTGTAAGAGCATGAAGGAAAGGCTCAACTAGACAACTTAAGTGACTGGTTGCCCTCGGTAGCAAGTCAATGTTGAAATATAACATGAGGGTTTCAAAAGTTGATCTTAAGCCTCCCTTCTTACAATTTTTAAAAGTCCCACTAGTGACTCCCACTAGGGATGTATGCCCCCTGCAGGCATAGCAAGAATCCAGAATCTCTGGTTTGGCAGACCAGATCACTAAATTACACAAGTGTCTTGATGAATATTTTACCATGCTTTGTTAATAAGACTTGTGCATACTAACTTGGTGGCCCCAGGCCACCAAACAAGAAAATCAAAACTTGCCTCTATTAAAACAAAATTCTGAAGTACTTGGAGTAAACCAAGTCTACAGTCTTCACTTCTTGATACTTCCAAATTAATGGGGTAATCAATATCCCTGGAAGTATCATAATGTTCACTAATACTCCCCTGCACCAATTCGATTGGTGCCCTGTACCCAAACTTCAAAAGCAACATATGACCATGATAACATTTCACCTTACTTTGCCCCTGGTCATATTTCATCAGATACTTACTTAACTGAGTTGAGAAGCTGAAACATTCATAACTTATCAGGTCTATAACATCACACGCCCAGAAACCATCATCAATTTGTACATCAAACTGAATATTCTTATACAAAACTGTGTGTATGTTATCCATACTTCCATTGCACAAAAAAAATGATACATAACTTGGGGAATCCTCACCCTGGAATTTCCCACATAAGCTTGGTTGCCAACACCTGAATTCTGTCAATTTGGAATACATCATGGCATTACAAATGTTGACAATACTAGCTACATCATTCTCCAGGGAATGTGTAAACACATTCATCTCAGGCCTCTCAATATACATCTTCCCCTGCACTTCTTCATTTATTCCCAAATGAAAACCCTTAAAAACAGAGTCAAATATATCAATCTTAACCTGGGAAAAAGAGAAACAAAAATATGCACTAGCCTCCTTGTTCTCAGTACCACCTGTTGTATGTGTTAATTTATACGTGAAAATTTCAGCACAAGCTGAAAAATTTTCACCAACAATATCAATGTCACCTTCATTATAAGCTGAGAACTTTTCACCAGCAATATCAATGTCACCTTCATTATAAGTTGAGAACTTTTTACCAGCAATATCAATGTCACCTTAATTATAAGCTGATAACTTTTCACCAACAATATCAATGTCAGAAGGTAACAACACATCCATCTCAGCTTCACATAGACAATTAAGAAAATCCATAGTACCAATATATTTATCAATATACTGGTCATCTCCAGTCATGTTCAATTGATTAAATACCTCATTGTTCCCTAGTTCTTCAACATTTATACAACAAACTTGTTCCATTGTCAATATACCTGGAGTATACTCCAGACATTCATCATTTGGAAATTTTCCCATTACCTAGAAACAAGTAGAAACATGAGGTTCCACATTTCCATACAACTCTGAAAAAAGGAGAGACTCAGCTCCATCCTCAGTAATGCAAACATCACCTCTAAAATCATAATCATTGGTTTGTAATAGGATCTCAGTGACATGTGAATTACAATCAAGATAGGGAAAGATAGTGGGTGTCTCAAATAATCCTTCATCACTTTTCCCTTCAAATTCCTGTGCAGTTGTCCATTTCTTCTCAGGAAAGCAAGTATGATCTTCATTGTGTGCAATAACACACTTGGTTGATTCTGCAATCTCAATCCATTTAAGGACTTGGTCTAAGTGAGCAAGTTTCAATTCTTCTAGTAAAGCACTCAACCCCGATTCATAAAGTCCATAGAACAAGTCAATGCACTCAAAATCATTAGGTCTAAGACCTCTAGGAATTTGTATCAAAGCATCTAGAAACCTTAAGAAAAATTCATATGGTGATTCTTCCTCTTGTCTCCTCATTTCATATAGTTCTGGCACAAAAGAAGTTTGATCATCTCTGTTCAAAATGGACTAGCCATCAACTTAGATCTCATCACCATTAGGCTGTAATGGTGGAGATATGACATTTTTCAAAGCATTCTTATTCTCATGAAGGTTCTGAGCAACCAACACTGAAATTTTAGCAATATTAGTTAAATCAGGGTAGTCAATACTTGCAGCCAGATACCCTTTCATCATTGAATATTTTAGGTTATTTTCAATCTCCATAGCCATGTGATATGCTTGGTATAGGGTTGTAGGTTCTTTATCCCTTAATAAATAACCCAACCTTTTGTCAAATGCACCAAGATATATAACCAAGAATTTAGCCTCACTTGGTCTTATTTCTCTAGGGATTTTTCTTACAGCTTTTGAAAATTTGAGATTAAAATACGGGATTAGCTCCTCTTCTTTTATGTGGATACCCTTAAAACCTTTTCTTAATATGTTGGCATTGACTCTTTCACCAAAATTTTCAATAAAACTATCACCAACTGATTCCATGAATTAACAAAATAGGCAAGTAAATATGAAAACCAATCCCTGGCATCACCCCCCAAGGATTGTACAAACAACTTCATAGTAACATCCTCATGACTGATTTCATAATCTCCCATGACATCTATAAAGTCTTGTAGATGCCTAGAGGCAGATCCGGTACTTTTCCTTTTGTATTTAGGCAAATACTTCCTAATATTTTTAGGAATTAGATTAGGGTAACCACTGATATCACTGAAAATAAAAGGCATATACCTTTGAGTTACAAAACACCCTGAAGGGCTTAATGCAACTTGTTCTTTTTGCATATTTATGTCTGACTTTACATATGGGAAATCACTTATACCCATTTAAAATTCATCAAAACAGTACATGTTTATCAAACATATCATTTATCATGTCAACCATAATTCCATTAGTAACTGAAATTATTATTCCTTGCTTTCAGAGATATGATGCAACATAAACATTTTTTCATAAATCCTTTTACATGTTGCATCATTAGAAGTAGGTAAAATCTAATCATTGTTCCTTTCTTGATGCTAGACATATAATTTGGAACCATTTTCATCCTTAATTACAAACACCCATCACAATTAGAATGGTGAATTGTTTAGATTTAATAAAATACCTGGTAGTTGTGGCAACAGTTATTAATCTTCTCTCCCTGACTGTAAATATCACATCTATCTGGGAATTTTCCTTTATATATCAACTGGTTCTTCAGACAGAGTCACCACCACTTCAACAGAGGACTGAATTTCAACATAAATATGAAGTTCCTTCTCAAAACTTGTTAGATTCTGGGTAATTGTCCACAACAGAGTCACACCTCAAACATTCTAACACCATGTCACTACCAATTTCTTTCAAAACTACAATCCGTCACCATCCAAACTTAACATTCAGCTCCACTTAAAAAAATTATTTTGGATAGCCGCCTCCAACTGTTGTGGTTTCTCTTTTCTCTTTTTCTTTTAAATTTCTCAGAGGTTCTCCTCAATAAAACTACCATTCAACTAGAAATCCTGAATCCTTTGCCAAAAGAACACCACAGATCATAAGATTGTTAGGTTCATTTCAACAACCTCTTCCTTCTAGTGTTGAAAACATTCACTATTTAATTTAGAATGGTGAATCATTTAATATGACTCTATAACCATTTGCAACTCGAGATTCAAAATTGTCGCCAGCAGAGTCGCCATTCAAAATTGATGTGACACATTATGTCATGTCTCATTTCATGTGCAACTTAATTATTAAACTAAAATAGATAAATTATTAAGAAAGATTAAAATTTTCTTGCCTTTTGAATAATCGGGCTTGAAAATTAAATAATAATTACCTATTTTATATATTTGTGAGTGAAATGATAATTAAAGAAAATACATTTTTATAATCTGACAATTAAATAATAGAGATAAATAAACACTCCATCAAAGGAAGCGTGCTTCATACACATGGGGAATAAGTAAAACCATCATCTATATTAGTTCATGAGCTTTGCTTTCAGTCCTTGATGCCTTTCTCAAAAGGTTTAGTGCTATATTTCCATCACTAGAGGTGTATTTTGGTTCTAGTTTCAAGAAACTAGTAAGAACTAGCAGTGTGCAAGCATCTTCCTTTTGTGAACGAGTTACATGGAGGTTTGGGTCTTGTTGGAGGATCATCTCCAAAATTTATCATGGGATTGGAAATGTTTGCATATCTTTCTCAACTTTGACCTGGGAATTCGTTATGAGTCTTGAGGACTGCTAAATTCTAGATGGGGTGTTTGGATGTTTCAACCCAAATCTTGTTATTGCCACAAACCAACTGAGTGAGGTAGTGGGTATTTCTTTAGAATATCAAATGAATTGAATCATAGGAGTAATTTTCTGACCATACCTATTGAGGGATAGGGCTCTAAACCTGGAAATTGTTTGGCATGTAAGTTTTGCCTTCCCATAGCTAAGTTTGTCATGCTTTTTGAGAGACCACCTTAAGCTAGTTGTTATGATAAATAGACTATGTTGTATGCCTTACCTTGAATCTTCTATACTAGTGAAATTGTCTTCGACACATATTCTTTTATCATCAATCCTCTTTTGCATTAGATGCTTTTCCCCTCCTCTGCATTCATGTCGAGAGAAATGATGTTTTCGTCGTTCCTTTTTGTTGAAGTGTTTAATGACTATGGGAGGGTGGTCAAGGATATTGTTAATCATGTTTTGAAGGAAATAAAATATGTGCCCTTTTGTTGTTTATGTTGTTAGTTTGAGGTATCTCAGACAACTGTCATCTCCATTGTCTAGAATTATTATTTAATTGTTTTTTTTCAAAATGTTTGTTAGAGTCAAAAAAATTAATTAATTAATCATTTCCCTTAGGGACATCTAGCAACTAAATTTTTATAGTTTTTTAGAGTCTAATTAATCTTAGCCATTGATTGAGATTAAATCATGGCTATTGGTTTTTCAATGAGACTAGTATAAAAGGGGATCAATGGGCATTTGGAGGACACACTTGAGAAAGATTTGCAATGATAGAAAATAGTTTTGCAATAATAGCAAGGGTGTAGTGATAGCATTGGAGACAACAACAGTGGAATTTCAGCAAGAGAAATAGAGGGAAGAATTTTCAGAGAAGAATCTTACTGAAGCTCTGCTAGTAAGAGGCAAGCAATTTATGTATCTCTTGATTTGTTGAAATTTAATAAACTCCTCATTTGCAGTATTGGTTTTCCCTTCAAGGTTTTTCCAAGAACAATTTGTCCAAAAATATTGTGTTCATTGTGTTGCATATTTTTCTTCTGTATTCCTGTGGTTTTATTTGTGAAGTTGCAGTTGTGTTATTTTTTAATATTTATTGTGAATTAATTTTTGGCAGTCAAATAATTTACATAGATAGGAGATTAATTATCAGTAACTGCAATAGAATTTTTACATATGCAATCAAAGGCTAATAGTGGGTGCACCTGGATCATTTCCATTATGCACTTGATATCGCCAGTCGACTAAAATCATGGGTATTATGGTTGTGAATAATAATGTGCCATCATGTAGTCACCTTCCAACTGTTACAATAAAATGAGCCAATGTAGCATATAATTTTAACTCGATCAAAGCAACAACATAGTCACATTTATACCTAAATGAGATTTTTCTAACTAAAACAATACTTAGCACCGACTCTGTAATTACTGAATAAACCCTATTATCAAGAATCTACTGTAGGCCTTGAATTGACAACGATACTTAAATTACTATTGAACCCAAAATAATATTCTTAACTATTATGAAAGAACTCATTATTCTTACAAATCCACTAAGTTGCAAATATCGTAGCTATTATATCTAACCTATAGATTTCTAGATGAACTTACATAATCCTTCTACAAAATCAATAGGCAGGTTGTGTCAAAGAAGTTGAGATTTTATGATCTTTGGACAACCATAATAATTATAATTCCCTCTCACCGAGGATTTAAATTCCACTTTACCTATAGCCGAGAATGTTGAGTAAAGGCCGTGGAAAAAGGTCTGTGTGATCCTTGTATATTTTTTTCCTTGTTAAGGTTCTCTATAGAATTGATTCTTATCTATTTTTACCAAATCTTAAAAATATTTTGGGTCATAAAAATGTTGTTATCGTGCATTTTATTATAAGGAATTCATCTCTAGATTATCTATCCTTAAACTTCTTAGTTGGTAGGTTGACGATGCTAATCATTTCGGAGTATTTAGCTCTTGAAAATGAAGATGCCAATATTATTCTGAGGACTATTTAATGACATCATAAATATCTTAATATCTAAGTTTAATCAATTTGGTAAAATTGGAATATGCGTTCAGCTTGTGAGATCTAAATGTCCTAAACTGTGTTATTCTTAAAATAAGTACTCTCATTACATTGTGATGATTGCCTTAACATTTTGAGTGTTATAACATTAAGTATTGTCGTACTTTGTACACCTAGTGTTAAAGATGAGATGTACATGAATATAAATGGAAGTAAGATAGATTTATAATGCAAGCATATTCTAATAATGGAGTGTACTTATGCTTCCTTTCAAACACTCTCGAGAAAATGAGATGAAAACTCAATTATGTCCGAGGAAGGAATTCATATTCAAGGATACTTAAATACGTCTAATCAAACTTTATATTAATGAAGATTAGGAACATTGTTGACTTTTTCCCTTGTATTATGATTTATAATATTTTGAAAGAAGAGACAAGAACTTTCACCTTCTTGGTCAAACTCTTACAATTATAAGAACGTATACTCATATAAAGGTATAAGCACTACATGAATATATATGGATAGTTATATATACATACATGAGTTATACCTTCTTTATTTAATATTGCATATTTTACTTTCATGCTTTATACTTGTATGTTCTTATATTAGTTCCACTATATTTATTGATATGCACTTATGAAAGGATTATTGAAAATTTTACTTGCATATAGACATGTTATCATGTTAGCATACTTGTATTTACAAAGATTTACCTTGATTGCTTTTAAGAAATGATGGACCAAGAAACATTGAAGATGACATGGTAAGTAGCCTTAATGACTGACTAAGTATGTGCACAAATGTCAAGCATGATGATATTTTTGGTGTAATCTTTGTGTTTGTTAAATCATGTTGTGATTAGAAGTTGATATAACATGCTTCACAAATTTTATTACTCAGTCAAATTCACATTGCTAGTCTTCCTCATGTTGGGTTGGGTATTCTCCTTTCAGGAAGAATTTTGGGGAAGTGATTCACTTTGTGGTAGGGTGGAAACCTGCTCCAACAATGTTCTTGCCCTTGAAGTGGTTGAAGGAGATCAAGCATCAAAAGAATCCTGTTAGGAAGTTCCATATTATGTTATATTGTATATTTTGTACTTGACCACGAGGTCTATTGTAAGGACTATGGTCCTATGAGAGATGTCATGTTATCGACTTTTGTACTTTGAAAATCTCATTTAATATACAATCCTTATCTATATTCTTAATCAATGGACACGTGTCATCTTTATACATGCTTGATGGTGTGTAATATGTATAAAATATGAATGTTATTTAATGGAGGTCGCTACACATTCTCCTGTACCATAACCAACTATCATTAATCTGAGTCATAAAATAATGACCATCAACAACCTTGAGCTGATAGATATTTCCATCTATCCTCTTTCTAGTAGCAATCGTGGAGGAAATTTTTCCTTCAATATTTTTTCTTTCGGCACTTACTCTCTTTTTTGCGTTATGATGGAACTGCACCTTGAAGGACAAAGGTTAATCTTTCATAAAAGTATGTAATACACCACATGGTGGCTGCATATATTTTCTTATCTCATCTTCCTTTAGGCCCAAATCGAGGCACGTGTCTGCCTAGCGAGGAATTTTCACCACAACTACTCTCAAAAATTCAAAGATCGCCCACCAGCATGCCACGTTAGCCATTTCGTCGGGCAAGTTATGTCTTCCATGGATGTATCTCTTTAGGTGGAGCTTGTCGGACAGCATGGAAGAGTTCTTACTTTTGGGGCTGAACTTTTGGGGTGGCATCATCATTCCTCGTACCTGATCGGATATTGTTTTTCCAGGTTGTGCTAGGATCTGATCGTCCTTTGACATCATATCTTCATGGAACTTCTACAACATCTAGAGCCATTAATGAGGTAGCTCAAACTTTATGAGCGAAGATTGTTATGATCTAATCAAACCCTAGATCTAATTGCGGTCTATCAGGCATGGACACCTGGCAGTGGTTCATCTCTATTTGTTGCACCGGTTGCTCCTTCTTTCTATTTAAAGGGGTTTGCAATAGAGGGAGAAAAAAGAGACGAAGAATATTTTTTAGAGTTAAAAAATAGAAATCAGAAATCATAGGTTTAGAATAGGGAGACATAGTTTTTAGGAATAGGAGGATTTTTACAGAGCACTGTTTACACTCTATGGCATGTTTTATTTGTCAAGACTATTAATTGGATTGGAATTTGACCTTTTCTTTCAATTGATCTAATGCAAGAAAAAATATTATTTAGAATAAATATTTGAGATTGTGCATTTTATGGCCTTTATCACAAATTTATTTTCCCTATATTGTTTATGTTGAATGCTTTGTGTCAAATCTTAAAGAGATAGTCTTGATAATTGTTTTGTATGCTGTTAGATTTTATGCTTGATGCTATCTTTTAGAAATTGGATTATGTTCATTATACTCCTTCATTTTCTGTAAAGGTTATGTTGTATTTCATATTATGCTATAAGAGCAAAAAGGTTATGTAAAGATCTGGAAGTTCCTTTTAAATATAGGGTTTCTTATTCCTGTCAGACCTTAATGGATGCTTCCCACAAGGAGATTTCAATTGTTGTACTATGCTTTCTCTAGCCTTTGTCGTTCATTCTCTTCCCAACAATGAAGGGTCTATGGAATTTTGTGTCCATTCCATCAGGAGTAAGGAATTGTTAAATTTTGAAATGTTGTAAAAGCTTTGGCGCATCGCCATTTTTTTTTTCGCATTTCTCTTTTCCCTTTTTCCCATAACACAGAGAGATGCCAACTTCTCTAACAATTTTAGAGGTCATTCAGTGAAGCGCAACTCGATCCCCCACTCACTAAATTTCCCATAAGTTTGTTCAAAGAGGCACAAGCTGTACACATTGAAAAATGTCCTAAATGATATCATGCACTCAAAATAGGTTTACTAACATCATTTCCTCTTAGAACCCATCATCTTTTCACTTAATTGATTAAATTAGCCTAGCTATTTAATTAATTATGTCACTTTCATCTATTAACCTAATTTATTAAATGAAATTAATTCACCCCCCTTTCATGCTAACATTTCATCTTATTAAATTAAATAAATCAACATATTTAATTTAATTCCCTAAGTCATCTTATTTAATTAAATAACCCTAAATTATTTAATTAAATATCATTTCATCCCCCCCATTCATTAAATCATTTAATTTAATGAAAATCTCTTTATTCCTCCAAATCCCCTAATTGTGTGATTAACTTATTTAATTAACAATTAAACTAATTTCCCTCTAAAAGGGGAATATTCCTTCTCTTTTTTTTCATAATTAAAATTTGAAAAAAATCTTTATCCTCACCCATGAGAATATTCCAAAGGGAATATTCTCTCTCCAATTATTTAAGAAAGGGATATTCTCACTTGGCTTCAAATGCATGTTATCTTTTAACCTGTGTGTGCAAGTCAAAAGTGTGTTTGTTTGAAACAAAGGTGAGCCCTTGATTAATTCTCATCTTGCATTCTCATCTGTTGATGAGAATCCATGATCCATGCCTCTTCTTCCTTCCATATCTGACCGTTGATTAATCTTTTCAATCTCAACCCTCCATTTCTCATTTGTTTTCCTATAAATAAAACCCTATTTGGAGACAAATGGATCAATCTTTCAATTGCAAGCTTATGTTTTTGAAATCACTCACACTCACACTCATACTTTGCATAATTTTAGCTTGTTTTAGTTCATTTTTAGTTGCATAATAGCTTATGACATCCATTAATGGCTTACATGCATCCATCTTAGCTTGTTTATAAATTAGGGTATGAATCTTTTAGCTTAGAATTAGCTTATATTAGGTTAGAAATTGCATATTTAGATCAATTTTAGCATAAAATCATGTTAATGTAGCTTACATCATGTTCATTTTAGCATAAATTGGGTTTTCATCCATTTATCACAACGATTTCATCGATTCTCTTCCATAGAATCAATTGAAACAGGCTCACTGATCACGAGATTGGGAAAGGGTCATTGTTCCACATCAACACAACACCAATTCCAAAATGAGATGTTTCAGATGGGTTAGAGTAGGCATTTAATTGCTTTTGTAGTTTGTAGTTTTCAATTTTAATGAATGCTTAGTTTAAACTTTCAATTTGAATGGTCTTGTTTGTAAAATTAAGGTTTAGTGGATAAATTATGCTTTGATTCATCATGGATCAAGCGTAATCGACCCACCCTAACAATCCTCATCTCACATTCTAGCACTAGGAGGGAAAACCGATAATTTAATCAAATTTTATCTCAAAAATTTGTTCATTTGTTTTGTTGCAGGTTACAACAATGCTCTTTAAAGAGCGACACTATTGCAATTTGAAACACCAACATTGATTAAATACACTATTGCTGATTTAAATATGATGAAACCAATTTAATATAGCGGTATCAAAAAATTTAAATGTCGACGCTCCCAGAGTTCAAATCACAACTCTCCCAAATCTCGATGCTATTGTGCTCTCTATTTTTGCTGCAAAGTGATGCCCATTTTCACCAGAGCGACGCCCAGACTTCAAATCATGACACTATCATGTGCAGTGATGCCCAACTCTAGTAAGAATTTTTATGATCATTTTTTTGGCATGTGCTTTAATTTCCTTGATTTATTTGATCACTAATGCACTTCTAAATGTGTTCCGATTGTTAGGCTAACAGGGTTTTGTACGTTGAACAACATGGAGTTAACGTGAAGAAAGCCTTCTTATCTTGATATTCTATGATTGTAACAAGCGTTTAACGCTTTGGGGCAATTATAACCCAACTTTTTCATGCTTTCTACTTTATGCTTTAGGACCTCACTAAATTTTAGTTTGGTTTAAATGAATGCTCAAACGAGACTAAAATTGAATCCTCATGTCATCATCTTCTTTTGGGTTTAAAATTGAACAAGGCGACTTCATATTTCATTTGGTGCTTAAAACGAACTCATCACTACTTTGAGGTGTTAAAATTTACAACTATTTGTTGTGTCTTGATTTACAACATTTTTATTGGATGCGTATGCAATTTTCTCATGCCATTTGGCAACCTTGAGAAACAAAAACATTCTTTAACACTTTGGAAAATCACTTACATCTTTCAATTTGGATTAAAACTGAACCCTTTTGCGAGTGTGAGAAAAATACATGGCATGTGTTCTCTCTTTTTTTATATGAGAAAAGATGATCAAACTATGGACGTACTTCCTTTCTATTGTTTATCTTTAGAGGGCCTACCTCCCTGCTTCAAAAGGAGGGAATGACCCAAGCAGTAACAAACTAAAGCCAAGTTCTTCCAAATTGCGATATAAATGTGTGGTTGCAATGAAAATTACGATCAATGGGATGTGGTACATGATAGCTCTCCCCTAGTATCTTTATGATGCGTAAAACCCTTGTTCTAAGGGTTGGGAGACCTCTTGAGAGAGTTTATCATTGCACCCCCTAAACTTGAAGCCCTTATTACGAACCTATGTTTAGAATCCAAAATCTTTAATACTTGTTGGTGCAAGAACGATCGTTATGAAGTTGTCCCACATTCTTACTATTCAATTATAGAAATAGAAAAATCCTTTTGATCTTCAAATTTTAAGGATTTTGAGATTAGGTGGTCCCGAGAAGTGTGTGCCAAGAAAGGGGGAGTCAGTGTCGCCAAATCTCTAACTATTTGCATTGTTTAGTGTTTGGAGAAATCCAAGTGGGAATTCAACAAGTACAACCATTTCAAACCTAGGATTGTAAATGATTGTGAGTTATTTTGATACATTTTTTGGTTTCAAAATTTCAAACACTTGCGCTCGGATATGGATACCTCTTTATTTAGCCTTGATATTACTACTTGTCCTAAGGTTTTCTATCCTTAGCGACTTCTAAATATCTTGACTTAATCTTAATCCATATTCCCCAAAGACAACATAGGTAATTATGGCTCTAATCTCATCATTTTCAAGAAATGGACATTGTGAAAGTTATGATGTTTGTGACATAAGCATTTAATTTGAAAACATAATCAAGATGAGTGTTTTTAAAATCAATTCACTTAAGCAAGATAAACTTGAAACAATTGAACCCCACATGACCATTTGTAGACCGATCACTCTCGTTCAACAACCCAACCTTACAGGTGCTATTATTCAACCAAACTTTGAATTCATTGAGGGAGAACAAACAAACATTATCAGCAGTTTGAGAAGCTTCACTTTTGAAACCAAGGAAACATCTACTTAGTAGAGAATTTATGCAACCATCTTAGATAAAGAATAACGAAGAGCTAATATTTTGGCTAGAAGGCCCATATTACCACCTCCTGCATGGCAATAAATATTTTCTTCTTCTTTAATGATCTCATGCAAAATAAAGATCCCCAAAATAAGATCTACTGGTCATCATTTTAAGCTCAAACATCTTAAATCAAAATCTCCCAAGAAAAACCTTTTAGCACTTCACAAGAATAGAGACAAGTTGGTAGCAAACTTTTATAGACACATTTCAACGTATAGTCTAGAATTATATGCATTCTTTTGGAGTCAAAATCCTGGTCTTTTTCATGATACTGAGCTTCTCTGAATGATCTATCACACAATAAAAATCCATAAAGTTGGATCTACATCCCATCATCAGAGACATAGACATTGTAATTCAAAGTTTGGTAGGAAGTGGGTTGTAATACTTTACCGCAATCATAACCACTTGTTAAGAAACTACTATGTTCAAGCTAGGAGGAGGCAAACATATTTAAACATCCCCATTTATCCTCTCATCTAAGTCAAAATTGGGTCTTTAGGATTTGAACATTTTAGAGGTCTAGCATCATTCTCACTAACTTGGTCTTGGTAAACAAAGGTTCATTCTAAGTCAAAATTGGGTCAAACATTTCATCCACCCCTTCATCAAATTCCATCCTTCACTTCACCAAACTTTTCAAAACTTTTGTATATACTAGCATCTTTTGACTTAAACATAAATTATACCAACCTCTAACTTGGCTATGCTATATGTGAAATGTATCCTTTTCCATGTACCTATCTAAGTTATTTATCATCCTTGAGATAGTTTATCTTGAAGGTCACGAGTCCACCCTAAAGATTCTAGAGTTCATCAACATCCTTTATCCTAACATCAAAACATCAAACTCAAGTCAAAAGTGTTGTCCCAAAATGATTGCAAAAAGACTTAAAGCATCCCTTTTACCTAGATTTGAGTCAACTAGAGAGTTCAAACATTACAAATCTCAACACAACTCTCCCATCAGTGACCCAAAATTTATGGTAAAGACAAGATCATAATACAAGAGAATCATGGAGAAAACCAAAGTCACATTTACCTTAAGCGATCCAAATCCTCTAGAATTTGATCCAAGAATTCAAATCACCCCATCACAATAACCATCATCTCTGACAGGACCATATGAGATTGAAGACATCACAAACAATCCCTTTGAGCTTACTAGGGAGGAAATCATGGAACATCACGCCTTTGAAAACATAGCTCCTATTTCCCTATCATTTGTCACATAAAATTTGGCACAAGGCTTCACAACTCCACTATTAGGGATAAATCAAACATCTACTCCTAGTCTTGCAGCTAGTCGTGCCAAGGACTTTGGTGTAACTCTTCGATTTGAAATTAGTACACTTGTGGGTACCTTTGATACCTATATTCCACCTCCAACAACCACTTGGACACCTACCTTTGTTGCTCCTCTTGTCCCTGAAAATCTAAAGCAGCTACATAAACCTCTTAACCTTCATTAATCTATCACAACCTCCACCTATCGTGGACATCCCTCTTCATCCACATCCATGAGTACCACAAGTATGCCCACCATCACACAAATTAGTGTTGACCAAGTATCTAAAAATAGTACACAAGGGTATGGAAATAATATATCATAGAGTCAATCCTCAATGCAAATGGGGACATCCGTACCCAATCCTCCCATGGGTTCATCTATATCGTTGGTGGCACAAAATACATCCAACCCATCTATCATCGACCCAAATCAAAACAATACCTTGGTTATGAACCCCATCAATCAAGGAAATACATTGACAGCATCCCAAGCACAAGGAAATCCCCCAAACATCGGTCAAGGGAATCCTTTCAATCAATGGACTCAAGGTCCTAGTATGTCATTACGATTATGAAATCTAATGACAACATCCTCATCTTTCCCCACGGTCCCCTTCAATATGAAAAATCAAATGGGGCCTCAAACCTACATTCCTCCACCTCAATCCACCATCTTACAAGGAATGTTCAACCAAGGAAACTCCCAACCTCTTATCACCAACTCACAACCCATCCAAAACATCAACGCCCACAATCCATTGCAGATGTCCCAACAATCAACTGGTCCTATATTACAAACTCATACCTTAGCCTTACAGCAAGCACAACAAGCTTATCAACAAGCCATCCAACAACAACAACAACAAACTTTGGCCGCACAAACCAACAACAACAATAGTACCAACAACAATTAGCCTTAGTCGCACAACAACAATAGCAACAAAAATTAACCTTAGTCACACAACAACAACAACAATAACAAGATTATCAAGCATCCTTAGTAGTACAACAACAACAACAAGCTTATCAAGCATCCTTAGTAGTACAACAACAACAACAAGCTTATCAAGCATCCTTAGCAACACAATGACAACAAAAAGCCTATCAAGCATCCTTAGTAGCACAACAACAACATCAATCCCAACAACAAGCCCTAGTGGCACAAAAACAATAGAAGGCCCAATAGAAAGACCTTGTGGCACAACAACAACAACAAGCCTTACTAGCTCAACAATATGCCCAACATCAACAACAACAACATCAACAAAGTTCCTACTATAATCCTCAACATAACATCATCAATACAAACACATGAGGAACATATGCATCAACACCTCAATCACCTTCACATAACCCCACTCCACCATACACCTCATACAACACACCATCATATCAAAATCCCATATACAGCTCATCCATCATCCCATCAAATGTTCCTCCACCAAACCCACATGATGATCTAGCTTCGCAACTCAAGGCGTTATCCTAAGAAATGCAGGACCTTTGAATGGGCAAGACAAAGAAGCCTCATACACATAATCTATGTCCTTATCCATTTGATTGAAACATTGCAATGGTGCCATTCCCTCCCATATTTGAAATCCCAAAATTCGATAAATTCAAAGGGAGAGGTAGTCCTATAGACCATATCAAATAATTCAATGCCATGTATATGGAGGTGGCCTACAATTATTCTTATCTAATGCACCTCTTCCCTCAAAGCTTAAAAAGTACTGCTATGGAGTGGTTTTCTCATTTGTATCTCGACATCAAAACTTTCCAAGAAATCACTAATGAATTCATCAATCACTTCTCCTTCAACCTTGGCATTGATGCTAGTCTAGAAGAGTTGTACACTCTCAAACAAACTAAAGGAGATTCATTCACCAATTTCTTGCAATGATGGAGACTAAAATCTAGTAAGAGCAAGTGGACCCTTCCCTATGAACAAAAATTGGAAATCATCATAGAAAATCTATATCTTGATCTCTCTTTCCACCTAAAAATGCAATGCATCACATCTTATGATGAGCTTGTCCCTCAATCCCTTAACATCAAATGAGCTCTAATCTCACAAGGAAATAATCAAGCTTACAACCGTACATCAACCAGTTCAAATTACAAGCCTTGTGTTTAGGCTAAAAACAAAAATGTGACAAATGGATGGTGTGGTAGATGCTAAGGTGGTCCTAAGAGCTCCTAGACCCAACAAAAATCAAGTTGTCAACATTCAACCAATTGTGCAACAAACAACACTCCCTCAAAACAATTAGATCAACAACACTGAGATGCAACAAAGGAAAACTACCAATAGGAACAACTATCCCAAGCACAAGTACACACGGTTATCTGAACCTATCAAAACCATCATGAAATTCAGTAGATTCAAACCTGATAACACTACCCAACTTTGAAAACTACCAAGAACCACAAGAGAAACCATCCTGGTACAACGAGAACGATCTTTGTGACTTTCACAAAATCAAAGGACACAAAACAAAAAATTGCATGAGACTCAAGAATATCATCCAAGACCTCATAGAGAATGACACCATCTTTGTTGAAGTACCGACTGGGAATCAAGATCTTAAGATGTACAAAAACCCTATGCCAGATCATAACAAAGGGAACAACAACGAAAAAGCTAAGTATTAAAAAAATGTGCAACACAACTATTCAAACGTGGTCGCTTCTTGTTATAGCATCATTACTATTGTCACCATCAAAGGACTTAGTGCAGATTGTGGAGTCACCACACAACGTGGAAGGGTTATTATCCAAGGAGTTCCATCTTAGTCTAGGGCATAGCCTACTTTACCAACATCAAATCCCAACAAGTACAATCTCCTAGACCGGCTTAAGAAGACCCCGACATAGATATCAATCTTAGAACTATTGAGGCTATCCCCCGCACATAGGTAAATCTTAGAGAAAGCTTTATTAGAGTCATCTATCCCCGAGGATATTGATATAGATCAATTTCAAGTTATGGTAGCACATATTACTAATCACCTTCTCACCTTCTTCAAGCAAGACCTACCATCACAACCATCTCATAATAATGCTTTACACCTCAAGGTCTACATTCATAAGAATAAGGTTAAAAGAGTCTTAATAGATGGAGGTGTTGGTTTGAATATTTGTACCCTTAAGATGATTAAATACTTGGGCTACTCATAAGATACCATTAAGAAAACAAAAAGTATTACCATTAGAGCATATGATTACCAAGAGCAGACATCCCAAGGCATCATTGCCCTACCCATCCAAGTGGGACCTATCATAGTAGAAACTACATGCAAAGTGCTAGATCTTGATCTTCCATACAACATCCTACTTGGTTGACCATGGATTCATGCCTTAAAATATGTTGCCTCGACCTACCATCAATGTGTCAAGTTTCCTTTTGAGGGCAGATAAATTACCATCCATGGAGATCTCGATCCTTTTTACTACTGCAAGAATCTTGAGGCCAAGTTTTACAAGGTACCCCAAGTGCCTAAAAATGATAAAGGGCCTACACTCACATCTACCTCATTTTTTGATCCATCATCTCTTGCATCTACCTCAACAACGAATACACCCATTGTGTAGAACATTCCTGACATCAAAGCAGTGATCCAAGATGATGATTGTGGAAACTATAAGCTACTAAAGGACACATTTGTCTTAGGATAACTACCTCTTTCTCCTAAATCTCATGGGAAACTCACATCTAGCATTGATGAGCCCAAAATAATCAAGATAGTAGCTACTACCTTCATCAAGTGGGGGGATCTAAATCAAGAAGATATCACGAGGAGGATGTCTCTAAACTCCTCTATCAGGATGAACGACATGTCCTTGTTCTTCCCATGGAAGATGATAATAAAGGCTTGAAACTCATGAAGAGAATGGGTTATAACAAGAATGAGAAACTGGGATAGAATGCCAATGGCTTGCTAGAACCTATCATTCTTGAGAAATGATTAAAAAATCTTGGTTTAGGTTGTACTACTAGAAAATTCGCCCTTATTGGAAAGAGTACTTCCACTAAATGCGTCGAGGCTTCATCTTGGTTACCTACACCATGTGATATGACTTCCAACTTGATATGGGTGACCTATTTGAAAATAAATCCCTCTTTATGATATCCATTACATCCTTTTATCCAACCACTCAGCCAACTGAACTACGCCTAGTATACCTACAACTTATTGATATGGACCAACAAGGACCACCGATTCCTGATTTATTAAAAAATGATGAAGCAATCTCAAAATTCATGGGAATCTGCGACAAGCTATCATGGGCAGATCACAAAGCAGGTTTTGACATAGAGCTAGACACAGGGGCATACTATGGAGAGACGATTAAATTCTTCAATCGCAAAATTGATGAAATACAACTAACATGCAAATTCTTGAGTGAAAACCACACTATGGAAGTCTCTAATCTAAAACAATAAAAAGAAAGGACATGTTCGAAGTGAAAACCTCTCTGAGGTGCCCAAGGATGAGGGATTCAATCTCCCCTTTAGTGCAGTGCATCCTGAAAAGTCAACAGTTCTAGCAAAAAAGAATACTCCAGTCAATGTGGGAATAAATGAAGCACCCCAAATAACTTCATATGCCAAATCCCTATGAAGAACAAAAGAACCTACCAACATTCCTGAAAGAGCGGAGAAAAAAATTTCATGGTCATACACAGATATGCCAGGCCTTGATCCTAAAGTAGTTGTGCATCACTTAGTGGTCTATCTTGAAGCCGAGCCAGTCAAGAAAAATTTAAGGAAGATGCACTCTCAGATAGCACTCTTGGTGAAACTAGAGTTACAAAAGCTTCTTGAAATTGGATTCATCTGACTGATAGATTATCCTGAGTGGGTTTCAAACTTGGTACCAATCTCAAAACCCACTCGGGACATCAAAATTTGTATTGATTTCAGAAACTTAAACAAAGCATGCCATAAGGATGATTTTTCTCTTCCCAACATCAACCTTATTGTGGACTTAACAATGGGGCATGAAATTTTATCACTCATGGATGGTTTTTCAGGCTACAATCAAATCATCATTTCCAAGAAGGATCAACATAAAAATGCATTCAATTGTCCATGGGGAACATATTGCTGGAACATAATGCCATTTGGGCTAAAGAATGTAGGAGCAACTTATCAAAGAGAAATGACCCTCATCTTCCATGACATGATCCATAAAACAATTGAAGATTATGTGGATGATATTTTGGAAAAATCAAGGAAAAGGAGTGAGCACATACAAGTCCTAGGACCCATCTTTGACAGACCTAAAGAATACAAGGTACGACTAAATCCAAAAAAGTGTGTCTTTGGGGTTACATTAGGGAATCTTCTTGGCTTTATTGTCCCACTAAGAGGGATAGAAATTGATCCAACAAAGGTAAAATCAATCCTTGACATGGAACCACTGCAAACACTGAAGAAAATGAGAGGATTACAAGGAAGATTGCAATCCATTATAAGGTTCATAGCATAGATACAGATAAGATCCACCCCTTTTTACATCTTCTCCATAAAGGGATAACCTACAATTGGGATGACAAGTGTGATAAAGCTTTCCAATAGATAAAGGATTATCTACTAACACCTCCAATGCTCATGCCACCAATATCGAACAAATCATTGATCTTATATATCTCAGCAACATCAACAACACTAGGAGCTCTTCTAGCACAACATGATGAAAATGGAAAATAAAGGGCTATCTACTATATCAACAAGACCTTGGTGGGCTATGAAATGAACTATTCACCGATTGAGAAAGCATGCCTAGTAGTATTTTTTTCTTCAAAAAAGTTCAAGCACTTTATGATGTCACATCAAATTGAGATCATTGCAAAGATAGACCCATTGAAATACCTGTTATCCAAAGCAACTCTCACAAGGCGAATGGCCAAGTGGGTGATGATCTTAACTGAATTTGAAATAGATTATGTGAAGTGCAAGGAAATCAAAGGACAAGTGATTGTAGACCAACTAGCAAAATCACCTATCTATGCAGAGAACCCCTTGGTATCTGAGTTTCCTGATGAATCTATGTTTCTTATCAACCTCACAACTCAGTGGAAGATGTACTTTTATGGATCCTTCACCCAACATGGATGTGGAGTAGGTATTATTTTTACAACCCCTTAAGGTGATTGTATCCTAAATTCATACAGATTATTGTTTCCTCGCACTAACAACATTGTTGAATACAAAGCCCTAATCATAGGTCTAAGGATAGTGGTCCAGTGGCAGATTCAAGAGATGAAATTTTATGGAGACTCACAGTTGGTTATCAACCAAGTTTATGATGATATCAAACCAAGGATGACAAGATTACTCCTTACAAGAATATGGTAGAGAACCTCAAGGATATTTTTATACACATAATTTTTGAGAAAATTCCTCGTATGAACAACAAAGCAATAGACTCCATGGAAATGATCAAGTCATTGTTGGACATGTTGAACAATGTCCTCCAATGCAAATTCTTGGTAGAACAACTTCTCGTACCGACTTTCAAAATCCCTGAATCCAAATTCGTGTGTGTCATTGTTGGTCCTAGATCCCTATGGTATCATGACATCTTTATCTATCTAAGCAGAGGAACTCTCCCATCCGATATTACCTCAAACTTTAAAAAGACATTTGTCAAAAAGGCATCTCGATTTGTGATCCTAGGTGATACCCTTTACCGTCGAACCATCAAAGGAACATTACTATGATGTATTAACCAAGAGGAAGCTTTAACCACTTTAATAGAAGTACATGATGGCATATGTGGTTCCCATTCTAGCAGTATGAGTTTAGCTAAGAAAATGTTGAGGATGGGTTACTATTGGCCAACCATGGAAAAATAAGCTCATTAGCATGTGCATAAGTGTGTCCAGTGTCAACAACTTGGAGATCTGATTCATGCACCAGCTTAGGAATTACAACCAATGACCACACCTTGGCCTTTTTCACAGTGGGGACTTGACCTCATAGGAAAAATCACCCAAACCTCATCTAATGGCCATAATTTTATCATAAACACCACTGATTATTTCACTAAGTGGGTAGAATCCATTCCTATGACCTACATAACAGGGAAGCATATTGTCGAGTTTATCTTGAATTACCTCATTTGTCATTATGGTGTCCCACAAACCCTAATCTTAGACAATGGAACACCCTTTAAAAATCAGGATGTGAAAGAGCTATGTCAATGATTCAACATCCAACACTGATTCTCTACCCTGTATTATACCCAAGGCAATGACCAAGCTAAGGCTACAAACAAAACTATCCTAAAAATCTTGAAGAAAACAATCAACGAAATTGGTTGTGATTGGCATATATAATTAAATCCTACTCTTTGGGCCTATAGAACCGGTATCTACACACCCACAGGTGCAACCCCTTTCTCCTTGGTTTATGGATTAGAAGCTATCCTACCTATTGAGGTTGAGCTCCCATCACTATGAGTGTCACTACAAAACTTGATCATTGATGAAGAATAAAGAGTATCTTGATTGGATGAGCTAGAATTTCTGGATAAGCATTGTCTCGACACCCTCAATCACTTGCAAGTTTATCAAAACTGACTAAAATGGAGCTATAAGAAAAGGATCAAGTGTCAGTCCTTCCAAGTAGGGGATCTTGTCCTAAAATAGAATCAGAAGAATCTACCAAATCAAGACAGTAAAGGAAAGTTTGAGCCTAATTGGTTGGGTCCCTTTTTTGTCACAACAAGCTATGGATTAGGAGCATATCAGCTATCAATTCTTGAAGGTGAACCTTTGTAGGATCAAACTAACAACTTGCATCTCAAAAAAAATTATGCCTAGTCTTGAAGGGTATAAACCTGAAAATACAAAAAAATCAAAAAATGATCAAAAAAAAGAAAAAGAAAGAGAAAAATGATTGAAAAAGTAAAGAAAAAAAACATCCTCTAGTGAAAACCACTTTGGTGGCGCTTTGGGAAAGCACCTTGGTGAAAACCTAGCAAACAGGCACCTCGCGTAAATATAGCACCTCCATCTATTCTTTGTCTCTTTTGTCCTATCATTCTTTGCACCACCATTCATCCATTACCCATCTGCATCCTTATCACAACTTGATGATGTGAAGTATCATATCCCTTTAGTACTACTTGACATATTCCAAAGGTCATTTTTTCTTGCCTATATCGAAGTAGTCTAACATGTCACACTTGGGGCAATTATTTATGGATCATATTGGGTTCTTGTATATCTTGTGGTTATTTGGAAATCTAATCGAAAATCCCTAAAAAATTGTAAAATGTTCATCAAAAAATCCAAAAACATTTACAAAATCTTATACAGCTAAAATCTAAAAACATTCAAAAAATTGTAAAGGAAAAATCCAAAACATCCAAATAACATCAAAATCCCTAAAAAGGTCGAAAAAATAAAAAATCTAAAAAGATTTCCCTTGTCGAACTACGTCGTCTCTAAGCTTGAACGTAGGCAAGGACATCATTTATGTGCCCTTGAGACACCCTAGGTCAATCCTTTAGGAGTCCATAATAAATTGACATTCCATCACCTGTGCATTTCTCATCTTGTTAATACATCGAGTCGATCGAACTACGTGGTCTCTGTGTGTATAACGTAGGCAAGGATTATCTTTGATTAGCCCCCAAGACCCCTAGGATAGGTCTTTTAGGTTAGGCTCTTGCTCGAAACTTGAAAAATCCCAAAACATTCAAATATCATAAAAGCCTTAAATATTTTTAAAATTTTAGAAAATCCCAAAACATTTGAAAATTGAAAAAAATCCAAAAACATTAGAAAAAATTCAAAAGACATAAAAAGCCTCAAAAAAATCAAAAAACCTAAACATTCATAAACTTTCAAAAACACCAAAAACAACCTCAAAACATTTTCAAAATACCAAAAACATTGAAATTATCGAAAAAAATCCAAAACCATCCATCCCATCTCGCTTTCACTTGTAATAAACCTTCACCCATAATAAATCGAGCATCACCTTCAACCTTTGGCGAAGCAAATAGAAAGCAAGTGTAGCAAGTCGTAAAGTGAGAACTTAATTGTCAAAATCTGAAGTCTAGATCATAGGTAAATGTGTAAGTGAATTTTGTATCAGCGGCTCATCATAACATCATCATCCTAACATCAAACAACCCTCTGATCTACATGTCCTAGGATGTATCCTTCCTACAATGGGCATCAATATCAGAAATTAACTTAGCTAAATTTAATCAAGTAAGAGATATAGATAGCACTGACTATTTATCTTTGATCTTTTCTTGTGATTTATCTCAATGACCCATTCTGAGGACCTCTTAATGATGTCTATCAAAATTATTTAGAGAGAAAGGAATGGGGCATCGATCATGATCTTTTGTTTGTTGTGCTTGTGGGTATTCTTGTAAAATAATCTTGGCACATACTTACTTAGTTGTGTGTATGAAAGTTGTTTGGCATATGTTGTTAACTATTGTGTATGCTTTGGTCCAATTTATTCTAAACTTCTAACTTGCATTCCAATGAGGTTTCCGTATGTCAAGATGTGAACAAGAATTATCCCATCTGTTTGTCGAGTCAAATCCCATTACCCTAGATACAACACTGTCCTAGTTATTAATACCTTGATGCATCGTGTCTATGTGTTATATCAAACAATAAGGAACAAAGAAAAATCCCAATCCCAATATGTGACCACCTCATCATCCCGCATTCATCTTGCATCTTGCATTGTCTCGTCATGATCTCTAATAAAGTCTTGATGGATCATGGACTTGTCGGATTTTTGAATCAATCATCGAAATCAATAGTTATTCATTCTTGCTTCTTCTATCTTCTCTCTGTGCTAACCTGGTACCATGAAAATCCACAAAAACATCATCAAATGAATCCATCCTACATCCAAAAATCATCAGCATACAGGCATCTCATAATCATAAAACATCCATCGGCATAATCATTGCATATCGCATCATACATTTTCCAGATCATCATTTGAGATGTGATGAATAATATAGATTTATTATTATAAGAATCTTAAATCATTGTATATTATACTTATATTACATATAGCATAAGCATCACATTAACCATCCATCCATTCATATGCATACATGATCATCTCATAAAATTGCATAGAAAATACACAAAAAGAAATGCATCCATAATATTTACGTATCGTAACATATCATGAAAGAATACTGAAAAAGAATATAATATTGCATCCATAGCATTGCATATCACATAGGCATAAATAAATTGCATCCATACATGATAAAATATAAGCACATCATTTCTTCCATATATCATCTACATGAAATGCGATGAACACATCATATCAAATCTGTATCCATATCATATATATATCAAAAAATGAATGTCATGGTACAAAATTTGGGTCAGTGTATGTTTATCATAAATACAATATCCATGAGGCTATAAAAAATGATCCCATGAATGTATATTTGTATCAAAGAAACGAGCAACAAAATATCAAAAAGTGGCTATACATCGAAAGCTATCCCTGATGGCTACTCCCCTCTTCGACCTGCCTCTCTAGCTGCTCCTCAAATCTTGGTCATGCATCATTGCATTCTGAAAATTTAGGTTGTCTAAGTGCCTATGGTACATCTCGGTGGTAATGCATCATATAGTATGCGGCCTCTATCGCGACCTCTTTGTACAATCTCATTGAGACTATCTTGCCCTATGTTGCTATTGTCATGGCCTCTATCTGGTGACGTCAACCAATCTCATGATCTCTATTAGTAGTCATATCCTATAACTACTACCTAGCCTAGTCTCTCTCTACAATCATGGCCACCACCTGCTATCTGGACTTGTCCCACTCAGTAGTAATAGTCAAAATTTTTTGACGGGCATGATCCCACTCACCTATCAAAGTCTACACCTACTGCTACAATTGTTATATCTATGCATCTCTGGCATTTGGTGGCAGTGGCGACACTTCCTACTACTATACACAACCTATGGTTGAACCTGCAAAACCTATTGTCCTATTGGTGGATTCCCTGAAACCTATCCATCATGGTCATCCTAGCCATCCTGATCTTATCCCTATCCTCTGCCCCTACCTACACCTCTCCCTCTGGGCCTCCCTCACAAAGGAGCACTCGTTGGATTTGTCAAACACCGAGGAGGTGTAAACCATGCATCATAAGCAGGCGTGGTTGGTGCTACTTCCTGACCCTGATCATAGGCCCATGGTTGAGCCGCCAACTGCCTAAAGCTCTCTACTACCTCTGGAGCTGGAACGGTAGGTCCCCATGTGGGAACCTCTCGGGCCAACCTAGCAAAAATGGCCCTGTATGCATCATTTGGCTTGTCCTGTGGCTCCCTAGACTATTAAGCCACCCTGCCTGTTAAATATCTCTCGATGATGGTATGCTCACGACCCTGCATGTATCAAGTCTGCTTAGCGAAGAATAACTTGTTGAGCATTGTCATATCACGTTGGTATCTATAGCCAGGGTCACCATTGGAAAACTGTCATGTCATCAATAACTTGTTGCTAGTATGAGAGCCCAATCTGTTCAGTGTGTCGTAGAGTGATCGCATTCCTATACCGCTAGATCATAGGATCATTTGTCTCAACATCCAACATTTTTGCAATCGATCGGAGCACCATAATGTGCTCCCAAGCCCAAATATGAAGCAAGGTCACCCCTGCGCCAATGGCCTTGCCATCATAGTAAATAAAGTTTTGGATATCATGATATAGTGAGGCCGACATCCCCAGACCCCATTCAAACTATGTCCTCCTTTACAACATCCTATGTCATGGTAGATCCCATCCTGGGTTGAACCCTCTGCTATGTCTGTCAGGGGCAACTAAACTTGAAATGGTGGCTGCAACAATCAATCGAAAGGTGGGCACGTGAAATCTATACATCTCGAGGTCGATCTGCGATGTCATAAGTCCAATATACTCCAACTCCATCACCTCATGACAAGCATCCAATTTGGTATCAACATCGTATATCAAATGATCAACAGGTATCAACAAACGTAGAATACACCATACATCCTCATAGGTCACAATCGCTTCGCCTGTTGGGAGGTGAAACGATGAAGTCTCACTGTGCAATATCTCGCACAAGGTAGTCATCATAGCTAAATGGGTTTGGATAATAGGCACATATGCAGCATACCAAAGGTCAATCTCTCCTAGGTGCTCTTGGCATAACTCTGAAAAATCACCTAATTGCTCAAAAACAGTGGGTCTATGATCACACAACATCAGTGGTGGAATGATCTCTTGCAACCACGAAGCGCACGACGTCAGGAAATCGAAGAAATTTGACTTAGTTTAGAATTTTTAGCTCAGAACTCACAATAGCACCACTATTTGTAATAGCGTCAGCATATTTAAATTCCAAATTATGATGCCTAAAGGCATTTCAAATCGCAAATCGCAAGATGTGTCACCAAACAACAATAAATGCACGAAAAATTCAAATTTCAAATCGAGTTTTGAGTTACATACCGCTAGTCCCAAGCTTGGAAGTCACTAGTGCTCTCTAACTCGATCAAAAATGTGTTGTGGGAGCTCTCGGCGCACCATTTCATGAAAGGGTCAGAGCTCAAAACAACAAGAATTTTCAAGGTGTGAATGCACAAATGAAAATTAAAAGTGACCCTTCTTGACTTATTTATGCTAGAAAATTAGGGATTTTTATCCTAATTTCACCCTCAAGCTAGGGTTTATCATCATTTTCACCAATTTTGCCAATCAGAACCTAATTTTGCATCATTTTTTTTGTAGTTTTTGGCATAATTCTTGCATCCTAGAGCCTTTCTAGACCCCTGGGGCAGCTTTTAACCTTTATCGAGAAATCAATCCAAAATTCAAAAAATTTGCCTGATTTCTCGAGGGGGTAGGGAATCAGCTTTATCCTTCCGCTGGCGCATCTAGAAAATCATGAACTTTTTTATTTTTTGATTTAGGCAGCAATTTTAATCCGAGGAGCATTATTCTTTGAACTGAAGCAACAAGTACCTCACTTCAAAGAGGGGCAAAATGTAGACACTGAAAAATGTCTCAAATGATATCATGCACTCAAAACGGGTTAAATAACATCATTTTCTCTTGGAACCCATCCTCTTTTCGCTTAATTGATTAAATTAGCCTAGCTCTATTAATTAATTATGTCACTTTCGTCTATTAACTTAATTTATTAAATCAGATTAATTCACCCCTCTTTCATGCTAACATTTCATCTTATTAAATTAAATAAATCAACATATTTAATTTAATTCTCTAAATCATATTATTTAATTAAATATCATTTCATCCCTCCATTCATTAAATCATTTAATTTAATGAAAATCTCTTTATTCCTCCAAATCCCCTAATTGTATGATTAAACCTTGTTTAATTAACAATTAAAATAATTTCCCTCTAAAAGGGGAATATTCCCATAGAATATTCCCTATTTCCTTTTTTGCACAATTAAAACTTTCTTTTAATTTGCAAAAAATCTTTATCCTCACCCATGAGAATATTCCAAAGGGAATATTTTCTCTCTTCCAATCATTTAAGAAGGGATATTCTCACTTGGCTTCAAATGCATGTTATCTTTTAACCTCTTGAGCAAGTCACCTTGTGAGTTGTGTGTGTAGGTCAAAAGTGTGTTTGTTTGAAACAAAGGTGAGCCCTTGATTAATTCTCATCTTGCATTCTCATCCATTGATTAGAATCCATGATCCATGCCTCTTCTTCCTTCCATCTTTGACCATTAATTAATCTTTTCAATATCAACCCTCCATTTCTCATTTGTTTTCCTATAAATAGAACCTTATTTGGAGACAAATGGATCCATCTTTCAATTGTAAGCTTATGTTGTTGAAATCACTCATACTTTGCATACTTTTAGCTTGTTTTAGTTCATTTTTAGTTGCATAATATCTTAAGACATCCATTAATGGCTTCCATGCATCCATTTTGGCTTGTTTATATCGTTTGAATATTTTAGCTTAGAATTAGCTTAGATTAGCTTAGCAATTATATATTTAGATCAATTTTAGCATAAAATTATGTTAATATAGCTTACATCGTGTTCATTTTAGCATAAATCAAGTTTTCGTCCATTTATCACAATGGTTTCATCAATTCTCTTCCATATAATCGATTGAAATAGGCTCATTGATCACGAGATTGGGAAAGGGTCATTGTTCCACATCAACACCGCACCAATTCCAAAATAGTATAAGTTTCAAATGGGTTAGAGTAGGCATTTAATTGTTTTCATAGTTTGTATTTTTTCAATTTCAATGAATGCTTAGTTTAAACTTTCAATTTGAATGATCTTGTTTATAAGATTGAGGTTTAGTGGATAAATTATTCTTTGATTCACCATGGATCAAGTGTAATCAACCCACCCTAGCAATCCTCATCTCACACAAGCTTTTATCATTAAAATTATTTTTTTGGCATGCCCAATGGGACTGTATTTTTCACAAACGTCTGATTAGAGATTTTTTTAAAATATTTTATAAATCAAACTAACTAGAGAGGTTGGAAATTTAATTCCTAGAGTTCAAACCAGAGCATCTTCCATAAGAAATTTCTAGTACTCCCAATTACTCACTTTGGCCCCCAGGAGAAGACAAGTTACAAGTTCCATATCACCTGTCGAGAGCAATAGAGTGAGAATTGTTAGCCCATAATCTAGAGCTTATCCACTCCCCCAAGAGGCCAGACCTTCCAAATCAAAATACTCATCTACCCCATCCACAAGAATCTATTTTCAATGGCTCACTTAGGTGCTCCCGCTCCTAGAAAATTCATAACTTGGGATAGTGGTAATTCGCTACTTCTACCTACACCCCCAAATGTGTGGCCTGCCATACCCGCCAATCCTCTGAAAGCAATTCCTAGGTTTACTAGGGAAGATTTTAAAACCCCTTTCAAACATCTTTGGGACATAGCAGAGGTTTGCAGAGTCCATAACATCGCGAAAGTAAATATAGTCCTCAGATTGTTGGCTACATCTTTCAAACAGAAGGCTCAAGATTGGTATAGATCTTTGATCTCTAGCTCCATCCGCTCTTGGGATCAACTCAGAGAAAATTTGTTTCAACGCTTCTCAGAGAAAGGAGTTCACTCCTCCTTGCTACAACAACTAATCACTATCAAGAGAGCCTTGAAAGAGGCTATGATCGACTTCAACACCAGGTTTCAAAAAACGTGGCAAATGATTCTTGTGTTAGCTAGGCCTTTAAAAACTATGGAATTCATGTTCTATCTAAAGGCCTTCAATTCAAACATCGTAGTCCTGGTACAATCAATGGGAGGAGATACCTTGCCCAATGAAAATGACTTGGTTGTGCACATAGAGAATAGTCTAATTGATGCAAGGAAGCTCGCACGATGGTCACTGATACCCATGTTTGCAAAGATCTTTGGTGGACCCTGAGAGGAAGAAAATCCTAGTACCTTTGCCTCTCTCCCTAGCACATTGGTTGCACCACCACCATCTATGTATGTATACCCATGCATAAAACCTAGCACATCGGGCTCCTCTTCACTAGTAACAAATGTCAATGATATGAAGAGCCTCATGAAGTCCTTCGTAAATGATCTAGTCCTTATCTGGCGTGAGCAGGCGGCACCTCTAAAGCCTCCCACACAAACTTATCAAGGAGGAAGGTAACCTTATTAGCAGAACACATACCAAGCAGCTCTAAAAGGAGGTAATCAGTAATAGGCATCTACGAGCCAAATAGTCCTAGTCACCATGTCACTTCAGAATGTCAAGAACATCCCAAACAAGGATTTAGTCCCAGGTCATAACAACCTAGCAGAAGATGAGAATGTGTGGTGCTTCCCATGTAATGATAACCATATGCCCCAAAATTGTCTGAGGGGAAATCTTCAACAAAAGATAGTGGAACAGAGAGGCCAGGGTATTTATTTGAACATGGAAGATTATCAGTCTCCCAAAATGGAGAATGCCCACTTCAGAGCACAAACACAAGGGATGCCCTTAGAGCAATATATGAATATCTCACCGGACCAAACACTTTTTTCTTTGATGGAGGAGGAAGATGCAATATTTGCAAATGATGTTTCGATCACCAGCGCTTCGTAGGTAAAATCAGATTACAATACTTGATCCAAGAGAAGACTCACCAAAGAGTACTTGCAACAAAATCCACAACAATCATAGCCACATTAGTCACAACCACAACAATTACAGCCTCACGTACAATAAGATTCGCAAGTGCATCCCACTTAGTAGTCATAGGCTCCACCATTTCCATGAAAGGATATGGAAAAGGCCTTGAGCCCATCTACGTGAGATCATCCTTTTCCTAAGGCAAAATAAATACCACCATCTAAGCCTATGGCCCCACCAGTCAGAATACTCAATGTGGTGGAGAAAATAAAGAAGGCACCCACTAATGTATCTTTATGGGATGTTATATCGATATCGAAGCAGAAGATCTTTCTCCAAGAGGCATTAAAAAAGGAAGAAAAGTCACTATGGATAGATATGATCCCATTACACAATCAAGATAGAGGAGAAGGGCCCGTGTTGGATCCCCAACCCTCAGGATCTACGACATACATGAATTTCGCAAACAATACAAATGTTAAAAAGGTAAGAAAACAAAAGCTCACTCCTTTCTTTTTAACGCTTATTGTGGGAGATAATATTTTACATAGTAATATGATTGATTTAGGAGCTAGTACCATGGTCATGCCCAAACAAGTGGTCGATGCCTTAAATCTTAAGTACGTGGGCCTCTTGAGAAAGAGATAATGCAATTAGATGGGAAGAAATTCCCAAATTTCAACCACATCAAGCATCTTTCTTTGACCCTATTCTCATGTCTGAGCAAAACCATCACAAAAGAATTGTTCATAATTGACATTCCCCCCATTTTAGAATGTGTTTTTCAAGAGACTTCATGGAAAATATTGGTGGATATTTGGCGCTTGATTGGTCTCATTTGATACTACAAACCAAGTACGGGGAAAAAATGAAGATTTTATTTAAGCCTTTGCACCTCAAACATATAACAAAAGATGCAGTACTGAGCTTTGAAGCAACACATACTTCCTTCTCAAAAAAGGAGATGTATTGCATAGAGATGTTGGAAGACGAGGAAGACACAAGTGATTGAGTTCTTGAGGAGGAGGTCCTACTAAATCAGTTCATCGATTTTGACCCATTTAGGAATTTTCATGCTACTGGGTTCTAGGCACCTATGTGATTTTTGACAATGACCAAGTCCTCCCAAAATTGGTAAAGGAACAAGAGAAACCTAGCGGATCGAGTAACAATAGTTTGTGGACATCACATTTCAATGGTGCCAAATGCAAAATTAGTTTTAAAGTTGGCGTTCAACTAGTATTTCCAACTAGATTAGAGACCCTCAAATATTTCCACTTCTAGTTCCCATGCTCAAATAACAACACAAAATATGAAGCTTTGTTCCATAGTTTGACTCTCATGGAGCAGATGGGTATAAAGAGAATACAAGTGTTCGAAGATTTGAAGCTAGTTTTAATCCAAGTCGGCGGAAAGGCACCTGCCAAAAATGTGAGGATGAGATCTTATCGGCACATAATATAAAACCTGATCAAGGGTTTCAAAGATTTTAACATACAGGTTATTCCACGAACTTAGAATTTCATCGCGGATCAAATGGCTTTGATTGGCTCACAATTTGAGCTAACTCCTGAATCAACCAGAAATCAGCATGTAGAGCATACCATCATCTGACCATCTATACCAAAAAATGACCAAAATTGGCAAGTCTTTGAAGATGATGCAACGTTCCTACAGAGGTTGGGGAGATCTTCTGATCATTCACAGTCTGAAGCCAAAAAGGTTAACGAAGAACAAGTAATTCAATTGAAATGCAATAAGCTCCCATGAGGGTTGATCTCTCTTGAGAATCTCTTCGACTATGAGGATGCAATACATAGTAAGCAAATATTTGCCATTGATGAAGGGGACTATGAAGACCTCAATGACAAAGGAGGTAGAAAGATAAAATTTGAAAGAAACGTCTCACAAGTGGACAAGGAAAGGTTGAAAGGCTTATGTGCTAAATACGACGGGGTCGTGGATTGGACCTATGATGATCTCAAGGGATACGATCTTGGCATCATCCAACATTCTATCGACTTAGCCAAAGGCTCAAAACCTGTCCGACAAAAAAAAAGGCCAGTTAATCCAAAGGTGGAGGCGTTGATGGTGCAATAACTTACTAAGCTAGTTGAGTCAAAGATTATCTACCCAATCAAGCATTCTACTTGGGTATCCAATCTGGTACCAATCCCAAAGAAGAATGGCGACATACAGCTCTGTGTGGACTTTTAGGACTTAAATAAGGCTTCATTAAAAGACGACTACTCTTTACCCTCAATGGAGCAAATTCTACAGACCATGGTTGGATCAAAGATGTTCTCGCTTCTCGATGGTTTTTCAGGGTATAACCAAGTTCATGTAAAGGAAGAAGACCAACACAAAATGATGTTCACCACTAAGTGGGGAACGTTCACGTATGCAAATATTCCCTTTAGACTCTCCAATGCGAGTGCTACTTTTCAACGAGCGATGGATATTGCCTTCAAATAATTGATCAATAAGATCATTCTAATATATTCAAATGACCTAACCATTTTCTCCAAATTAAAAGATGATCATCTAGAAATGGTCTTCCAAAAATTTCAATAGTTCGGTATTTCCTTAAATCCCAAAAAATGTGTTTTTGGCGTACCACAATGCAAGATGCTTGGTTTTGTGGTATCAAAAGAAGGAATATCCATAGACCCCGAAAGGGTGAAGGCTATAATGGAACTACCGCTACCTGTTAAATAAAAGGGGTTACAGTCTTTTCTACGAACAATCAACTTTGTCAGCTAGTTTATTTCATATCTTATTGGCATCACGAGAGCCATCATACTGATGTTGAAGAAGGGCTTAACATTCAAATGGATTCCTGAAGGTAAGCTTACTTTTGAGAAAATTAAGGCAACCATTTCTACAGCTTCGGTGTTAGCTAACCCAGATTTCTCCAAGACTTCTTGTTTTATGTTTATAGTGGCCAACACATCATAGCTTCAGTGATGAAGAAGGCAGTGAAGAACATCCCATTACATTTCATTCAATAACTCTCAAGGGATATGAGACTAGGTATAACTTTTTTGAAAATTAGGCCTTCGCTATCGTCAAAAACTTAAAGAAGTTCTGACATCTAGTATCAGCCAACATAATTACCATCCTTGTCGCTCATCCTAGCATTAGAGAATACATCACTGAGGGTGAGATAACCAAAAAGATGGCTAACTAGATCACCAAGATCCTAGAATACGATGTGGATATCTAACCGACCAAGCTGGTCTAAGGAAGAAGTCTTTGCGAATACCTTGCGCAAGAATTGGGCCCTCAGGCAAAAAGAGAAATCAACCAAGTCTATACAAATCAGTTCGAGTCCGATGAGTTGTTGGTACTAATCAGACACAATTTATGCAAACTAGCCAATATCCAATTGATGTCCCACCTCACAAACAAAGATAATACAGGTTGCAAGGCATTGGGTATGTATTGGTAGAGGAGATTTTATTTAAAAGAAACTACGATGGAGTCCTCCTCCGCTACATGGATAAGCCACAAGTCGAAAGGATTCTAAACGAATTCCACAATAGCCCCGATGGTGGATACTTCTCTGCCAAGACCATCACCTTGAAAATAATGTGGGAAGGCTATTACTGGTCTACTATGTTCTCTGAGTTCCATCATCTAGTGCAAAAATGTACTAAATGCCAGTATTTTGTTGGCAAGCAAAAGAACTCCACCATGCCATTGAGCTCAATCGTAACTGAGGAACCCTTTGCATAATGGGGTTTGGATAAATTATTAAAATGATCAATCTTCTCTCTAGTGTAGGCCACAAGTGGATAATCATGGCGATCGATTATTTCACGAGATGGATGGAGGCCATTTCACTAAAGAATGCTACAAAATCAAAGATTATCAATTTTATCAAGGAATTGGTAGCAAGGTTCAGTTGGCCCAAAACCATCATTTCAGACAATGCATGAGCCTTTGTAGGCTCTGGTATGTTGGAATTATCTCTTAAGCATAGGGTCTACCTCAATAATTTTTCCAATTACTACCCACAAGGAAATAGGTTAGCAAAGTCAACTAACAAGAACCTAATTAGGTTGATAAAGCACATCGGTTCAAAACACCAAAAAAAATGGCATAAGCATTTGCAAGCGGCCTTATGGGTAGACCAGATTATGCCTAAGCATATCATAAAAACCTCCCCTTATGAGTTGGTATATGGAAAGGAGGTAGTCCTACCCATTTCCATGGAAATTCTGACCCTACAACTATTAAAATCTTTGCAAGTTGAGAAGGATAGCAGAATGGAGGTGAGATTGGAAAGCTCTTAAGCCTCGAAGAAAAAAGTTATAAGGTGTTTGACGCCATGATCGGACACCAACGGGTAGTGAAATGTTGGTTTGATAAAAAGGCCTCTGACCCAGATTTTAGGGAGGGGAGTCTTGTGATAAAATATGATAAATGAGTTGCAAAATTGGGGCATCATGCAAAATTCGATTCATTATGGAGGGGTCCCTTCCTCAACAATAGATGAAAAGAAAGATATGCATACGAGCTAGAGGATATGAATTTCAATTTTTTGGATAACCGATAAACGATATTCATTTAAAACTATTTAATTAAGTACGCACAATCCATTACAATTTTACAGTTATGTACCATGTAAATTTTTTTGTAAAATATGCATTTTTTGCAAATAAGCCATAAGTGTGAACATAGAAATAACAAGAAAGTGTTATATTATATTCATCAATAAATATTTACAATATAGTATGAGCTTTTGAGCCTAAGGCTCCAAGAGAAGCTTGAAAATATTCTCTTCCAAAAACCAAAAAGAGGCATCATTTTGAAACTAAAAGGAGAGGCGCCATGAAAATGGAAAAATAAATTCACCCTCCATCAGTAGCAGTAGTCAAAAAAATTTTCTTTTCAAGATTCCTAATCGAAGAGCAATTGCAAGGAAGGCAAACAAATTTATCATTTGCAACTAGGGCGTGTTGAAAATCAGAGCTTGTCAATCGGTGTTGAATAAGAAGGTCAGTGAGATAAAAGAAGAATTCAAAGTTTTGATCCGCTCTGGATTACCCACCTTATTCTCGTCAGACGGAGGATTATTGACAATAGAGAAGATCATAGAAGCAATCAGTCTCAAGATCAAGGACTCCATAGCACTCCAAAATTTGAGCTCAAACCCACAATCGAGGAGGTCAAGAAGGCACTTCTTCCCCTTTCCCGACTTTACTATCACATTGGAGTTGTTTCATCAAGATGGGGATGAGTTTCTTTCAAAGAGGTCCTTGATCTTGATTAGGCCTACGAGACATTGTGCACCCTCATCTTGCTCTCCAACAAAGACTAGGAATCCTGACATGTCGCTTTCCTCAAACTCTAAGAATTATTTTACATCTGGGTTTATACCTCCGCAAGCGAAGGCCCCTTGTGAGTCGCTAGAAACTGTGGAGTAAATTTTTCCTTCAATATTTTTCTTTTCGGCCCTTACTTCCTTTTCTGCATTATGATGGCACCGTGCCCTAAAGGACAAAGGTTACTCTTACATAAAAGTGAACAATACACCATGTGGTGGTTGCACAACTTTTCTTATATCATCTTCCTTTCGGGCCCAAAATCGGGACACGTGTCTGTTTGATGGAGATTTTCCCAAAAGCTACTCTCTCGAATTCGAAGATTACCCAGCAGCATGCTATGTCACCCATTTCGTCGGGTTGGTTATGTCTTTTGCGGATTTATCTCTTTGGGCGGAGCTTGTCGGACAACACAACAAAGTTCTTACTTTTGAGGTTGGACTTTTGGGGTGGCATCATCATTCCTTGTAGCTGATCGAATCATGTTTTGTTAGGTTGTGCTAGGATCTGATCATCCTCTGACATCATATCTTCCCAGAACTTCTACAAACTCTAGATCCATTAATGAGGCAGCTCAAACTTTATGAGTGAAGATTGTGGCGATCTAATCAGACCCTAGATTAGATTGCGGTCTATTAGGTATAGACACTTGGTAGTGGTTCATCTCTATTGGTAGTGACAATGGCTCCTTCTTGCTATTTAAAAGGGTTTGCAACAAAGGGAAAAAAAGAGAGATGAATATTGTTTTTTTAAAGAATTCAAAATATAGAAATAAAAAATCATAGGTTTAGAATAGGGAGATATATATTTCAGGAATAGGAGGATTTTTATAGAGCATTGTTTACGCTCTATCGCATGTTTTATTTGTCAAGACTATTAATCGGATTGACATCTGACCTTTTCTTTCAGTAGATTTAATGCAAGAACAAATATTATTCAAAAGAAATCTTTGAGATAATGCATTTTATGGCCTTTATCACAAATTTATTTTCCCTATATTGTTTATGTTGAATGCTTTGTGTCAAGTCTTATGGAGATAGTCTTGATAATTTTTTTATATGTTGTTGGCTTTTATGCTTGAAGCTATCTTTCAAAAATTGGATCATGTTTATTATACTCCTTCATATTTTGTAAAAGTTATGTTGTATTTCATATTATGTTGTAAGAGCAAAAGGGTTCTGTAAAGATCTAAAAGTTCCTATTAAATATAGGGTTTCTTATTCATGTCGGACCTTAATGGATGCTTCCCACATGGAGATTTGAATGATCGCATCGTGTTTTCTCTAGCCTTTGTCATTCGTTCTCTTCCCAACAATGAAGGGTTTATGGCATTTTGTGCCCATTCTGGATCAGGTGTAAGGAATTGTTAAATTTTAAAATGTTGTAAAATCTTTCGTGCATCACCATCTTTTTTTCTCCACATTTCTCTTTTCCCCTTTTCCCAAAACACAGAGAAGAACCAGCTTCTATAACAATCTCGGAGGTCATTCAGTGAGGTGAAACACGATCCCCCACTCATTGAATTTCCCATAAGGATATTTGGAGAGGCGCAAGCTTTTATGATCAGCAACAATCATAGTTCTAGACCCTTTTCGAATCTCACATCCATCATCCTGAAACATAAGATTGTATCCTTTCCTACACATTTATCCAACACTCAAGAGGTTATGCCTTAAAACTTTAACATACTAAACATCTTCAGTATTATGCTTGCCATCAAAACTTATTGAACCTATTCCACAAATCTTAGCACTTGAATCATCTCCAAATTTAACAAGTCCTCCATCATATTTTTTAAGTTTAACAAAATTACTCAAGTGTCCGATTAAATATTTTTATATCAGTGTTTCAGATCATACTTCCTGATCCATCATCAGGATAATGAGCTAAAGAAGAGAACGAATGAGTAAATAATAGACCACACCAAATAAATAGTGGAGGGGAGTAAGGTAACATGAGGACCTAGACACAACTAGGGGATTAGAGAACAGTCAACTTTAAATTGAAATTATAAAAAGAAAGAAAAAAGATAGCTCAAAATAATTAAAAAATGAAAGTGACAAGGGCAAAAAATATAAATTAAAATATGAAAACTAATAAATGCAATTAAATAAGTGAACGCATGCATGCATGTATATATCTATATAAATGTATATATGTATGTATGTATATGTATATATATGTGTGTATATGTATGTATATATATGTAGATATGTATGTATATATGTATGTATATGTGCATATATATATATATATATATGTATACACATATATGTATACATGTGTATATAGTATACATACACATGTACATGTATGTATGTGTATATATATACATATATACATATATAAATATTTTTATATGATATATATTTATATATATACACACACATACATGCACAACTAAAAAAGGATAATGAAAGAGTGAACAAAAAAATATTGATATGTACACATTAATAGTTTCACCCCTTTTTATTTTTATTCCCTTTCATTACCCTTGTGAGCTTGTGGTTGTGCATATATATGCGTATATATACATATATGTATGCATTTATAAATCCCATATAAATATTTATATATGTACACACATGTGTGTGTGTATATATATATATATTATTCATTTATATAGGCACTTACATACATACATACATGCATACATTCAAATATTTAATTGTTGGTCTTTTAAATTTATTTTTTTGCCTTTGCCACTTTCATCTTTAATTTTTTTGGGCTATGTCTTTTTTCTTTTTTCTTTTCATAATTTGAGTTTAAAGTTGGCTCTTCTCCTCTAACCCCCTAGTTGTGTCTTGGTCCTTGTGTCACCTCACTCCCCTCCACTATTTAGTGGGTGTGGTTTGCTATTTACTCATTCATTTATTCTCTAACTCATTATTTTGATGATGGACCATAAAGTATGATCTGAAATGTTGATGAAAAAATATTTATGGAGTCAAATTGAAAGTATTTCAAATTCAATTTAGTTATTGTTATATGTAGTAGTCTTCTGCTACTTTATTTAGTACATACATACAACCTCTCTATTTATTATTTGAAATTGTTCTTTGAACATTTTGAATTCACTATATTTTTTAATTTATTTAATTCAGAATTTAAAAATTAACTTAAAGCCACTTTAATTATAACAAAAAATTTCATTTGTTAGCCAATAGGCTACATATAGTGTGAGATTTGAGTCTGAAACAAGTCTCACATTGCAAACCATTGTTGAGTAGTTGGAGAACAAGTTTTAGTTGTCATTTAATGGTAAACCAACTGCCATTTAATGGTAAAAGCCTCCAAAATCTCACTTATCACGTAAAATCCAGATAAATATTGATTTTCCAGCTGGATAGGAACATTTTATTTCCATTTGCAATGTTTTTTGTCAATTTGATAGAAACTTTCTTTTTCATTTGCACTGCTTTATGTTTTAAATCTATATGCAAATATTTCAAAATCAGATATTACTTAATTTCTTTAAGGAAAAAATCTAGATTTGTCTAAGTTTATTTCATTTCATTATTTAGCACTTATTATTAATTGTTTAATCCAACCACATACAACTAGAATTTGTAGCATATGGCATTCATGCATACACATGCACAAATATGTAATCTAACATATTAACACACATATAATTTTCTATTGACGTAATCCTTGAACCTTCTTTAAATATAAATACCAGTAATTATAAGATATGGGATAGTCTCATAATAAAATATACTAATTATGTTAGCAATGATAGATTGCTTAAGATTACCTTAGAGCATAAACTATAGCTGGTTATGTCGTTTTTGTTTCTTTTTTCTAGAAAGGCCAACGTCGTGTCTTGCCACAAACTCAACTAAATGCTTAAATATCATTTTCATTTGCAGTTCAATATCATCCAACATTACAGTTTTGAGTGCACTGGCAAGCTAGACTAAATCTGCTTTTGCTAGTTGTATTGACGTGTTTAAGCCATGTTTAAAAAGGATGATACAAACTGTATTATTCCCTGTCTGGTTGTCCTTATCGAAACCATCTTTTCAATGACCAAAGAACATTGTATATATTCCAAAATCTCTTGTTAATGAAGTTAACAAAGTGGAATGAAAGCAAGTCAATGCATTAACACTTTCTTCTATATTAAGATAGTATTTTTGGGTTTTTTCAATCATGTAATTTGAGCATTGTTCAAAAAATAAGTTAAAACAAGTCAATGCATTAAAACTCTCCAACAACTTTACAAATTGATACATTTCTAAAAATGTCCTTCAATGTTGTCTTGTACTTTAAGCTCAATTATTTCGTGATAAACAACAAACCAGAGAAGAAATTAGATAACTGTTCTCCTGTTTAATGATTTCTAGTTGGGTACAACTTGCAGAATAAAAAAAGAATCAGCTTAGCTGTTAGAGGGTCCACGTAGAGTATGTTCCTGTGGGTGGCAACTAGAAATCAATGGATGGCCACAACAAGATGAGTAGAAACCACCACCATAATCTTCGGTTTATATAAAGCTCATCCACGTCATGAAATGACAGTATTGGGGCATGGAATCTACATTTTTCAAAATGACGTGACCCAATTGCTATTAATGATGACGATAAAATAATGTGGGCAGACGTCAAGTTTGCAGAGAAACTTACTTTAGTGATACCCAATAAGGAAAATAGAAAGTTTTAGAAAAAATCTTGCGGAAAAATCTGTCACACACCCAAAAAACTGATATTTTGTACATCTCTAATTCAATAGTTGATTATTTACTGCATTTTGTTAACTCAAAATCTAATCAGACATTGGTGAGAGCATTAAAATTTAATTTTGAGATTGTAAACATGGATCTGGTTTGTGATCTAAGGGTAATCTTTAATGCCCAGTTCAAAAAAAATTATATGTTTTGAGTATGATTATTATAAAGAGGTTGTTGTTACATTAAAAGATTGATTTTTAATGTTTGATACAATTATCAGAGTTAATGAATCTTCAGAAGATGGTTAAACCGGTCATGTCATGAATCCAAACGCTGGGCTACACATCACAAGAAGACCAAGGACACACACCTTGCAACAAAATGTGTATTGACCATTATGATAATGGTCAAGAGAGATTAAGGAAATATATTTTAGATTAGAATAGAACTTCTGAGATGATTGATAATTTTTTTGGATTAGATTATGTAAATGTTTTTCTTCATCAATATTTCAGATCATATTTCATGATTCATAAGAGGAGAAGAACTGTTTCAAGATATAAAAGAAATTAACTGTACAGCATTAAAACTCAAGGTCAGGTATGTCCATCACAGAGCTGTCATTTTGTGTACCAGATATTTCAATTTTAATTTGTAATAAGATATCTCAGACATCTTTTTTCCATGGTTTCCTTGATTCATTCATACTGCTTTATATCTACAGATTAATTATTTTTCCTTTTCATGCAGTGTGCCTCAAAAAAATAATCAAATGCATTTGAAGTGTAAAGTGAAAACCTTCCTACCAAATACACAGGACTGTTCTATTTGATATAAGTCAATACCCATAAGGGCACAAAAGGTTGTTGCAAAGCATTTCAGACGACTGGTAGTCTGTCTGAGAATACTGCTGCCTCGTCAGTAACCCACCCTCAGAGGGTCTTAAGAAAATATTATTACATCACAGTATCTAATAAAACTCTCATATCTAAGATAAACTGCATGCCTCGATGAAACTAATTAGACAACTAAGACTAAATTCCTCAGCAAGCATAAAAATCCACCAGCTCTTCTAAAGAATCGGCCTGTGAAAGAAGAGGATCCTCATTTTTCAGCATCCACAGCAGATGATCAAAAAGAACAACCTCACATGCAACTCTGTATCCATCATGGTGATCCTCCTCTGATCTCTTGATGAGAATCCTCAGTAAAGGATGATTTAGATTCTTAGAAGAGATTATATAACGCCTCTTGGTCCTTCCAACATAGACAGGAACAAAATCATTTGGTTCTGGTTCTAAACCCTCTTGTGGAACTTCCTCTAAATTTTCATTGTCCTCACATGAAGAAACAGGATGATCAGGAGCATGATCAGTATCTAATGAAGGACAAGTTCCCTTAGAGCATGCAGTCACTCCAATCTTGGCAAACCTTCTCCATTTCTTGACAATGGCTCTGATTTTTTCCATGCTTTTGGATGATGCCATCATCTTGATTTTCACAGATCTTAAATCTTCTTCAACATCTACCACAGAAAACCTCACAGCTCAAGCCTTCTCAGAAGGCAATAAATTGAATATAAGAGGGCAGATAAAAATCCAATGAAGATTGGATTGTAAGCCCACTCTTAAAGATGGTTGAGAATATGGAAAGACAAAGATGCAGGCTAGCCAGCCAACCAAGGGCCCCAGTAGCCAGCCAAGGCTTTTTTTAGCCTAAATCCGGATATAAACAACTACTTTCCACACAGCTGAGACTCTAAAATCTGATTTTCAGCGGATCCTATGGCAAATACAGCTAATGCTAAACTCAAGCCTTTTTCACAGGTGGAATTGTTTTATGAAAAGATAAACAACAGCTTATGGTGGATCTATGGCTGGTAATAATCCTCATTATTAAAAATACCTCCTTGTATTCATTTCAATGCAAAAGTTTCATAACTATGGGCTGCTTCTCCAATACAAAGTTGCCTGACATCACTACTTTTGTCTTGAGCGATGGAGATTATTTTGAGGTAATCATTTCAAAAAAGAATGCAAAATAGATGAATATTATTTCAGAATTATAAATTGATTTTGAAGTTATCATTCTTGTTGTTTTAAATGTAAAATGGATAATATTATTTGTTGTCCTATGTGTTGAAAATATCTTTATACGGAGACTAAGGCGCCGTACGGGTCGAACCCATGATGTCCTTTATATTACCAAACCTTAAATGATAATAGGAAAATTGTATATTCTCTTGTAGGCTCTTAAAATTCTTAGATGTGCCTTTGTTTTTCTGTTTTAATATTTAATAAAATAGATTTTTTTATTTATTTTTGGAATAAAAAGAATTCAATTACATAATGATTACATGCACAAAGCAATAAGGTGGGTGTGAAGGTTGGGAAGCATTAAAGTTTAGAAAGGAATTATTAGATTTTGTCGATGGAGGATTTGGTAATAAATGAATCAATGAGATGTTAGATTTCAAATAGTTTGACTAAATTTTCTAATGTATATTTTTTTTTCAAGTTTATCTTAAAATATCAAAATTAATTTATCTAACATTCTATTGGATAATAGTTGTAAACATCACTATTAGTGTGATGTAAGCTATAGAATTTTTTATTATTGTTGTTTTGACTTTTTAAAAGTTAATAGTGCAAACTTATTTTCATGTCACTTTTTTATTATATTTGAATCAATTTAAAAGATTGTGGATCAATGAATACAAAAAAAATTAATAATATTTGAGTCAATGTAAAGGGTTGTGGGTCAATGAATACAAAAAAATAAAAATCATATTTGAGTCAATTTTAATTTATTGAAAAAGTGAAATAGAGAAAATATAGGAGATTGTGATTAAAATGATTATATTAAAATAAACAAAATTTACATCTATTAATTTAAAATATTTTAAAAATTAACAATAAGAAAAGCAATATTTAATAAAAGATAATGAATTGAAGTATATTTTTTAATCTTTTGTATCTATTTGCTCCATAGATTATTCAAGAAATGCTATATTTGCAAATTCTAATATCTTTCATCAACTTAAAGTTAAATGCATTTGTGTTCAAATATAATTATTAAATTGCCCCATATTTAGAACTTTAATTCTCATTTGGCATTGTCTCTCTTTGAATTAGGTTCTTTTATTTTAATTTTTAAACATCATTTAGAAGCAAAAATTTGAAAGTAGTTCAACAATTCCATCTGTAATATGTCGAGAGATTTAATAATTTTTTATTATAGTAGTAATATCGGCAAATTAATTATTCTAACAACAAAGTTTTAAACCAACTAACATATTACACATTTTATTAATAGGAATTAGATGCAACATCAATTGTTGAAGATACAATAGTAATAATAGAGAAAGATACAAAAATGGTCTAGAATAGTTGAGTCAATTATAAGAAGCATGCATGGATATAAATAAAAATATATATAGTAAAATGAACTACCTTTGTAGGAAGACAAGTACCTTGTTAGTTGATAGCATTACCAACAAGGATAGTTATGAAAATACGATAGTAATAATAGAGAAAGGTAAAAAATGGTCTAGAATAGTTGAGTCAATTATAAGAAACATACATCTAGACATAAATAAAAATATATAGTAAATTGTACTGCTCTAGTAGGAAGGAAAGTACCTTGTTAGTCGATAGCATTACCGACAAGGATAGTTATAGAAATAATATTTAAAACAAGGATGTCATCAACAACAATTAAGAATATACCATTTTTTTAAGGGTATAAGTGAACTAAATTTGTTATTGAAATCATTTTGTAATCCTTTTCTTGTTGATTTGGAGATGATTGATTGAAAAATTGATTTGTTTTAGCTACTAGACAATCCCTATGTTATTTTTTGGCATTACCTATAATTGAGAAGCAAATGAAATAGTGTGCAATGAATTTTTGCTAACTAAAATGCAAGGAAACCACAGATAATCCAAACAAAGAAAACTCAAGCAAACACTCAGATTAGGGCCAAGATGAAGCTCAAACCTACACCAAATAGCACAAAATGGCCTTGAGATTGATCTTGTTGATGTGTTTTCCCCTTGGATTCAATGGTTTGTGTGCTCACAATCAAATTTCAGTAGCATAACACCTTTTTTTTACTCAATTTGGTCATAAAATGGTAGGATTTGGCTATAGTTGCATGAATTTTTTTGGTTGCATAAGAGTTGATAGCATGTGTGCATGCTAGTGTGTAGTTTGTAGTGAATGAAAAAATGACTTTAGTCATTTAGGAGGGGAGAGGATAATGAGCAATGAGGATTAAAGGATGGGGAGAGATCAAGGGTTGAGATGCCTTGAGGCATCTCAACTCATGAAGGGATGGCAAGTATCATCACATGGAGGGATGAGAGGAGGGTGAGGTGGTGTACTTAGAGTGATGTGGAGTGTACTTTGGGATGAGGTGGAAAAGGTCAAAAGGGTTTTCTTGTCCCATCCTCCCAAATCATGGGATGATGTGACAAGAGGGAATTTAAAATTCCTTTTATAATCCTCACGGGGATGGGAGAGGAATTAAAAATTCCTCTAAAAGCCTAGAAAGAATAAATGGAATTTAAAATTCCATTGGGGGATGTGGGTGAATAAAATGGAATTAAAATTCTATTGGGGTATGGGTAGCATTTATTAGGGGGTTGGCCAAGAGTTTGATTAAGATAGATAATCAATGGATTCTAGGATGTACAAGTGAGGGGTTAGAAAGATGACTAGGCTAATGAAGGAAGATTAGGGATAACTTCAAGCATATTATGGAGGATGTGACACCTCCTAATCATGGATCAACAGTGTGCACATCCTTAATCAAGGATTATGCAAGTTAATCAGGATTAGTGATGGGTTATGGAGGATGTGGCTAGGTGAGAGAAAATGGGGGAAGGAACTAAATATTTGAATTTAATTCCTATAAGGTTTATCACTAAATTAAATAAATTAGTCCATTTATTTAATTTAGAAAGGAAATGTAAGGTAGTAAAGTATTTAATTAAATAATTAAATATCTTATGTCCAACCTTAGAAAAATGATGGATATTAATTAAATAATGGCAATATTCTTTAATTAATTTGTAGATGGAAAGATGGAATATAGTCAAAATAAGAATAAATTTGACCAAATATAAATGGTCAAATTTAGGTGTCTACATTTTGCCCCTCTTTGAGACAGTGTTACAAAGTGACATCATTTCAAAGAATATTAAGACTTGGCACCTGGAAGAAGATGGTTAGATTAGGGAATCTGATGCCCCAATCATTCAAAGGAGTGACTAGGAAGGATGATGATGTGAGTGAATATGAGGATTTCGATAAAGGATGCCCCCTCGAGAGTACATGTGGGTTCAAGAGAACATGAGTGTGCTCTTGAAATGAATGGGAGGATGCAAGGATAAATGAGGAAGATGATGCAAGATGATGGATAGATAGAGAGGATGGTAAGAGAAAGAGATAATAGATGGGGGAGATGAAGAGAGAAGAAGCACAAAAAGACTAAAAAACAAACATGATATTGCCCCGGTCATGCTAAAAAGACAAGATTAATTGATGATGGATGGAGTGCTATTGATGTGGGAACGATATTGTGATTGTAATCATAGTAATAGATAAATACACCAGATCCATACAAATTTAAGCTATATTTAACTAACTAAGCCACAATCCTAATGAGATGTTTGAGAGCTTCAAAAACAAGCAACCATTAAACTAAGCATGTAATAAACCATGAAAGCATAAAAGAAACCTTTAATCTAGAAATCCAAACCTTATCCCATTGGGGGATTGGTGTTGTATTGATATAGAATGATGACCCTTTCACAATCCCTTGGATAAAATGAGCATCTAATCAAACTCCACTGATGAAAGCTTAAGCTAAAATGGATGAAACTATAGCTAAGGGTGGATGAAAAAGATGAAAAATCTTGATAATGTCCATGCAAGGATGAATAAAGATAGTATTCAAACGTGCAACATAACTTTGCTTTGATGGAAGTGGATCCATTTCTCTCCAAATGTGAGGCATTTATAGGAGAGAAAATGAAGAATCAAGGGTCAAGATCAAATTGATCAATCAATGGTCAAGATGGAATCAAGGGTGAAGACATGGATCAAGGATTCTCATCGATGGATGAGAATCAAAGATCACATGGATCAAAGAATCAATCAATGGCTCACAATGATTCAAATAAACACACTTTCAAAGTTGTTAGATAGTTTGTTACAATGTTTGTTAGGAAAGAATATTCCCTTTTTGGAGCCAAATAGAAGAACATTCCAAGGGAATATTCCCTATGCAAGTGGATGGTAAGGAAAATTAGTAATTAGTTAATTAAAACAAATTTTTAACTATGTAAGTTGAGGAATATTAGGATTGTCATTAAATAATTAGTTTATTTAATGAAAAGGGGATGTAAATGACATTTAATTCAATAATTTAGGATTATTCAATTAAATGAGAGGACATGAGGTGTTTAAATTAAATAATTATATTATTAAATTAAACTAGATGAAAGGTTAGTGTGAAAGGGTACAATTAACCTAATTAAATTAATTAGATTAATAGATGAAAATGATGCATTTAATTAAATAAATAGGCTTATTTAATCAAACAGGAAATAAGAAGATGAATTTTAGGACAAAATGATGTCAGTGACCAAATTTAAGTACATGTAATATCATACAAGACAATTTTAAGTGAGATGAAAGGTTAGTGTGAAAGGGTAGGAATTAACCTAATTAAATTAATTAGATTAATATATGAAAATGATGCATTTAATTAAATAACTAGGCGTATTTAATCAAACAGGCAAAAAGAACATGAATTTTAGGATGAAATGATGTTAGTGACTAGATTTAAGTGTGTAATATCATACAGGACAATTTTAAGTGTCTACATTTTTCCCCTCTTTGAAGCGAGGTACATGTTATGTTGTTTCAAAGACTGACGCTTTTCAGATTAATGTTGTTGCTCAAATCAAAAATTCAAATATTCTTGATTTTTTGGATGCCCCATTGTTGCCCTAGCGGAAGGAATTAATTTTGTACCCTAACCCCTTGAGAGATCAGACGAAAATTTGGAATTTCAGGTTGATGTCACAACAAAGGTTTAACATTGATTCAAGCACTAAAAAAAGGTTTTGAGATGTAAAAACAAGCTCAGAAATGCAAAAAAATATCTCAAAATACATCCCCTAGCTTAGAAATTGCCAAAAGTGGATGGAAACCCTAATTTCTCCCTCAAATTAGGGCAAAAAACCCTAATTTTTAGGCATAAATAGAGGCTAAAGGGTCACCTTCAATTCATTTGCACTCTTTTCCTCTAGCAAATTGATGCACTTTTTCTCTGACACCTTGGAAATATGGCGTGATGTGAGCTTCCTACACACCTCACAAATAGAGTTTGAGAAATGCCTTGTAGACGCAGGACCCAGGTATGTGCTTCGAAACTTTTCTTGGTTTTCACATTTTTTCTGTATTTATTCCTAGGGTTTGAATTAGGTCATTTTAGGGCGTCACTATATTGCAATGCATTTGAAATGGTCGGTGATGCTATTGATCCTATAGCGACGCACTTGCTTTTTAGGGATGTGCCATGTGATTTAGGTATAGCGACGCTTTTGGTCTAGGGCGACGCATGTTTTGCAAACGTCGACGCGTCAAGGGATTTAGGTCCAACAACACTATTTAAAAATAGTGACATACCTTCTCTAGAGAAACACACAATGGATTTGGTTATAGTGACACACTGAAATGTCGATTCGCTATTGAATTTATAGCGACACACAACAAAATGGTGACACACTTGCAAAAATATTAAAGTGACACTTTTGCATATTAAGGACTCCGACACTCAGATTTTAATTAGTTTTAGCCAAATTGACACTATTCACTTCATGCGTGCAGGAGGATTGGTGTAAGGGGGAATGAATGGAATACTCATTGTTCCATGCTCCAGGTCTCACCTTAGCAATTCCATTTGGTGGCTCTCTCCACCAACTCAACCTATAGGTCCTGACTCAAATGCAGATACCCCTAGTTCTACTGGCCATCCCCACTTCCAACCATATCACACAATACAACCCAAAACTTGGTGCTTTGCCTCTGCTTCACCCTTGACCCTTAATCATCCCTAAAGGCCAAATACCCACAATACTCAACTAGATACTTGCAGGGGTGTAAAGATGTACTATCATGCTTCCTAGCACCCTATTAGGTTTCTTGAACAACCATTAGACTCCATTTCACCATCGCTCCCTCCAAACCCTCACTTAGAGTTAAAAAGGCAACAAGCCTAGAGTCCCTTTTAGCCCTCCTAACCCGAGAAAAGTGGAATTTTCACAAAACTTTCCCAAAGAACCCCAAACCTTCTCTATATTTTCTTGGTCCTGATACCAACCTCTTCAATATTTCGAAGGTCTTATGCCTGGTCTTTCTGTACACAGGTTACTTCACCAAATTTAGCAAAAATGTGGGGTTTTTCTTCATTTCTTGGCCACCCGGTTGGACTGTCAAAGAGTTCTTCCACCAAATCGATTGATGAAGCCTCTTACCAGCTACCAGACCACTGTATGGCCTTCCTCCACCTTTCTACCACGGGAATTTTCATGGAGAGGTCTCCCCTGCAAGTTAGGTGATTTTCACCTCTAGACTTTCCTAGCCGGGCACTGTTTTGCTCGCCTAGGAAAGGTCTTCTTTCATGCTTGCTTGACTCCTAATGACTCCTAACCCTACTAAAAATACAGGCATGGAGCCTAGCCACTGTTTCCAAGAACCCATACACCAGGTACAGGGGAAAGGTGGTCTAGGTCTCCATTTATTATAGCTTGCCAAGCAGAATAACCAAGAAACTAGAACTTAGAGAACAAAAATCAACAATTAGAACAATGAAAAAGCTAACTATTTACCAACCAACAACTAGAGATCAGATACACTACATTCCACACATGTGCCAAGGCCTGGTTAAGCCATTAATGCACTGCTAAGAACACAAACACAGAAAATTGAGCAAATACTCCTACTATTCTTATTTCTCCTTCATGAAAATTGCAAGAATACAAAACTTCAAAAGCCTTCCAACCTTGCACACAGGTCAAGGAAATCCTTAAATAGGTTTCCCAAGTTGGTTACCCCCTCCTTGGTCATACTTTTTGGTTACAAAGTGGCAAACAAATGCAAAATGTTCCATTTGGCCACCTTTGCCAATTTCCTAGAAACTAGCCAATCATGAGTATTCAAAACTCCAAATCTCTTCCACTCCCGATAGCTCCTGATCAAGATATTTTTAAAACTCTCCCACAATTTCAATGGTCCACATGACCTTATCACAAAAGAAAACAAAAATTCACCAACCTTACCTATTCCTAGGTGTTCTTCTAGGTGTTTCTCCTAGTCTTCTAGGTGCTCCTGCACCAAGGATATTCAACCTCTCATATCTTAGGAGCATCAACTTGACCTTCTTGCAAAGGCATGGCATTTCGATGTGGATCAATAGGAGTTCTTAGGGGTCCTTAGGTTAGGATTTATCACGTACATGCCTGAGGTTTGGACCCATTTAGTGATGATGATAGAATTGGGGAGTGTTGGCATAGTGAGACCTCTTCATTCCATCTTCCCACTAGCGAGGCTACCATCACATTGGAGGATGTATGGCGGATTTTGCGGCTTACCATTCATGGGGAGTGAGTTATTTATGACACAAACTTTAGGATGGATGTATGCTACCAAATGCTACAGATAGATGAGATCTTTCTAGTGAGCTCCCAAATTGACTTGGAGCAGTTTTGAGGATGGGTGCCAGTTTTTAGATTAGTACTAGATACCTTGAGTTTTGGTTTGATTTCCCTACACTGACAGGGTAGAGGTTTCAATCCAGGTTGGGGACTAGCATGGCACGACATGCTCCATAGGATGACCTAGTATGCATGGGGTTTGTTTATGCTCGCATTTTTGTATCACGATATGCATCAGGTGGTATACTACCAGGGGAGGAGCATTGGAGTCAATGTCACTTTACTACACATCTATGCATATGAGCACATTGTGGTGTCGAGACGCATTGTTGTCTTAGCAAACATTGATTAGAATGAGCCCATTGTTTATAGATATCGATCAGCAATGACCTTATAGCACATGGGGCCTACAAGGATCCCATATTGGAGGAGGGTCATAGATAATATGACCATCTTTAGGTGGAGGGCATGGCTCCAGGTTCCAATGTGGTATGATGACCAGCAATAGTTATTCTATGCCATGCAAACTCGATATATCTAGGATCAAGAGCACATGATGATAGAGTGGTATCTCCTAGACCGCATAGCTCGATAGTTCAAGGAGACACAAGATGTTCGCCTTGATGATTATACAGTTATTTTTGCTCAGGCTCAGAGAGAGGTTCAATGTGGACTGTAGATTCAACCCCAAGTAGCCATAGAGGATTTTTAGTTGGTTGCTCGACCTTGGGTATACGATCAAGGAAAACTTGAGGTGGGGAATACCCCATCTTATGATGCATGGTGGGTGCCTCCCATGTGCTTGATAGATCTAGTAGGAGGATATCCATGTGGCAAACCCAGAGGTCATGAAGCAAGTCGGGGTGCAGGTAGGGGACGATAAAAGGCTGATTAGAAACCTCCCTAAGATCATGGTCTTTGGGAGAAGGTAGTGGGATAGATTTTAGGGCCACCACCACCACATCATCTTCAACAGCAACAGTTGGGGAAGGATCCCCGAGATATACAGATTTAAGCCCTTATAACTAAGAGAGATTGATTATGATAGCAGTTATAGATTGTGACAGCTGATAGCTCGATTATGAGCGACAATTGTGATAGTAGATGGACTTACAGTTAGCACAGGAGATTGGATGATGTCAACAACTACAGGCCATCGTAGCAGCGACACAGTGACATGTTGTGTCTACATGAATGTATAGAGATGTTGTATCAGAGACAACATACTACCAAACACTCTACCACAGGGATGTCCCTCAAGAGATACGATATCTAGACTACTCATAGAGGAGTGGGGTAGCTCCCAGGGGTTCAGATAGTTAGCCATCAGTCAGATAGCCTAGAGAGGGTAGCCAGAGACAACCACGTGGTGGTCATCAGGACCAGTTGAGGCATGATGACCGATAGATTAAAGGATAGTTTATGCTCATTTTGTAGACACATTTTTGATATACAGCCTGATTCTTATATGTATACACATTCATTGGCTCATTTTTTATAGCCTCTTGTATATGTACTTTTGATGATATTGGCATACACATTGAATTTGATACTTGTACCATGACATGCAAATTTTGATGATATCTATGAGATGGCTCAATTCAATCTTATAATGTGATGTTTCATTTATTGCATGCTTTATGTATGGATGCACATCTATATGGATGAATGCAGATGTTGATGTTATGGATGCATTTATTTATTTATGCCTTATGATATTGATATGATTTATAATGTGATGTTTATGTGATATGCGATGTATGATATACATTATGGATGCAATGCAACAAATATTTTATTCTCTTTTTCGATATCTTTCTATGACATGCTTATGAGATGGGTGCATTTCCTTTTGTGTATTTTCCATGTGACGATGTTATGCTTTATGATATGATACAATTATATAGGATACATGTATGTTGACAGTGTATGGATGCATGATGGATGCATTTATGATTTTTGTTGACTATCATGATACCATGTTAGCATGGAAATGATATAGAATAATAAGACGAATGGATTTGACCATTGATTTCGAAATTGATTCAGAAGTCCAACAAGTGCATGATTCATCGCGACTTTATTAGATATGGTGATGAGATAGATGATATTCTCATTTCAAGGATTGGGATACTACATCATTCCTTATTTTTGATATAACACGTAGAAATGATGCTTCAAGGTATTGATAACCAAGATGGCATTGTATCTAGTGCGATGGACTTTGACTCTGCAAACAAATAGGATAATCCTTAGTCACACCTTGACATACGGAAACCTCGTTGGAATGTAGTTTATAATTTTAGAATATTTCAGACCAAAGCATACGCAATAGTCAACAATCTACTCCAAACAACCTCCCTACACATAACTAAGCAAGTATGGGCCAAGATTATTTTACAAGAATACCCCACAAGCACAACAAACGAAAGATAATGGTCAATGCCCCATTCCTTTCTCTCTAAATCATTTAGGAATCATTGAGAGGTCCTCATAATGGGTCAACAAGATAAATCATAAGAAAAGATTAAAAAAAAGTCAATGTTATCTGTATCTCTTTCCAAAGTAACATAGCTAAGGTGATTTATGACATTGATGTCCATTGTAGGAAGGATACATCCTAGGACATGTTTGTCAGATGTTTTGACTAAGACTAAGTGTTTGGTAGGCCGTTGATATAGATGTTACCAACTTGTTTACCTATGATCTAGACTTTAGATTTTGACATTTAGGTTCACACTTCACAGCTTTCCACACTTATTTTCTACATGTTTTTCCAAAGGTTGAAGATGACGATTGATTTATTATGAATGGAATTTTATTGTAGGTGAAGTGAAATGGGATGGGTGGTTTTGGAGTTTTTGGAATATTTCAATATTTTTGATGTTTTGAAAATGTTTTGAGGCTATTTTTGGTCTTTTTGAATGTTTTCCATCGTTTCAGGTTTTCAAGTTTCCCAATGTTTTGTGTTTTATGAGTTTTTGACCAAGACCTAAAAGGGACTAACCTAGGGCCTCAGGAGGTTATCAAAGTTTAGCCTTGCCTACATTATACACATAGAGACCACGTAGTTTGACTGACTTTGATCGGTTATTGATGAGATATGAACACTTGATGGATTGCCAGTTTATTATGAAGGACTCTTAAAGGACTGACCTCGAGTGTCTCAGGGGCACATCAATGATGGCCTTACCTATGTTCAAGCTCAAAGACAATGTAGTTCGAGAAGGTTATTTTTTTATTTTTTCAAAGTTTTGATTTGTTTAGGAATTTTGATGTTTTCTAGATGTTTTGGATTTTTGACTTTACAACTTTTTGAATGTTTTTGAATTTTGGTTGTACAAGATTTTTATTTTTTGGATTTTGATGAGGTTTTCAAATGTTTTGGTATTTCCAAGAGATTTCAAACAACCTTAAGGTATACAAGAACCCAATCTGATGCAAGCATAACAAATTGCCCCTAGTGTGATGGAATAGACTACCTCAATATAGGAAAAACAAACTAACCTTAGGAATGCGCTAGGTAGTACTAAAGGGGAATATGATACCTATGTAACATCAATCCATGATACAGATGCAGATGGGTGATGGAATAAATAGGATTAGTGATGTAATAGATGGATGTGATGTGAAGCAAGATAAGCTAAAGAGCCAATGATAGATGGAGGTGCTTATTTATGCCTGGTGCCTGTTTGCCAAGTTATCACCAAGGTACTTGCCCAAAGCGTCACTGAAGTGGTTTTCACTAGAGGATGATTTTTTTCTTTACTATTTTCAATCCTTTTTCTTTTCTTTTTTTGTTATTTTTTAAATTTTTTTTTATTTTCGGATTTACACCCTTCAAGCCCGAGCATAAAATTTTTTGAGATGTAGACTATTGATTGGTTCCTGCAAGGGTTTTCCTTTAGGTGTTTATAATTGATAGGCTCTTGATCCATATTTTTTTGTGACAACAAATGGTCCCAACCACTTGGGCTCAAATTTTTCTTTATTGTCCTGATTTGGAACATTCTTGTGATTCTGCTCGAGGATAAGATCTCCTACCTAGAAAGATTTACTCTTGATCTTCTTGTTGTAGCTTCATTCATTCGATTTTGGTATGCTTGTAAATGATTTAGGGCATCAATACGATGCTCATCTAGTAATTCTAACTCATTCAGTCAAGACACCCTATATTCTTCATCAGTGATTAGATTTTGTAGTGACACTCACAATGAGGGGAGCTTGACCTCTTTGGGAAGGATGGCTTCAGACCTATAGACTAAAGAGAAAGGGGTTGCACCTATAGGTGTGTGGATACTAGTTCGATAGGACCATAAGGTGGGGTTTAATTACAAATGCCAATCACAACTAGCTTCATTTACTCTTTTTCAATATTTTTTGGTATGGTCTTATTTGTAGCCTCATCTTGACCATTGCCCTGGGGGTAATAGAGGGTGGAGAACCGGTGTTGGATGTTGAATTGTTGGCATATCTCTCTTACATCCTAGTTTCAGAAAGGTGTCTCGTTATCTAAGATAAGGGCTTGTGTAACACCGTAACGATAAATAAGGTAGTTTAGGATGAACTTAGAGATCTGTTTCCCCATTATGTAATTCATAGGGATAGATTCCACCCACTTTGTAAAGTACTCATTGGTTGTGATGGTGAATTTGTGGCCATTAGACAAGGTGGAGGTAATCTTTCCTATGAGGTCGAGCCCCCACTACAAGAAAGGCCAAGGTGTGAAAATCAATTGTAACTCTTGAGCTGGAGCATGGCTAAGGTCTCCATGTTGTTGAAACTGGATACATTTTTGCACATATTGATGAGCCTCTCTTTCCATGGTGGGCTAGTAATACCCCATCCTCAACTGTTTCTTGGATAAGGTCATACCTCTAGAATGGGAACCACAAATTCCTTCGTGTACTTATGTTAAGGTGGTCAAAGCTTCCTCTTGGTTGAGACATCATAGTAATGTCCCCTCGATGCTTCTATGGTATAAGGTATCACCTAAGATGATGAATCAAGATGCTTTCTCAATGAAGTTTTTCTTAAGGTTGGAAATAATATTAGATGGGAGGGTACCTCTGCTAAGATGGGTGAATATATTGTGATACCAAGGGGAACCAAGATCAACAATTACACACAGAAATTCAGATTTAGGTATTTTAAAAGTTGGCATGAGAAGTTGTTCTACGAAGAATTCACATTGAAGGATGTTGTGTGGCATGTCGAACAAAGACACAATTGTTGCCATGGAATTTGTTGCTTGATTGTTTACATGAGGTATTTACTCAAAGGTTATACCAGTGAAGAATTCCTTAATACTTTCTACTATCTTCTTGTAAGGAGTGAGTTTATCATCCTTGGTTTGGTATTCGTCATTGACTTGGTTAACAATCAGTCGTGAGTCCCCGTGGACTTTTAATTCTTGTATCTGCCACTAGTCTACTATTCTTAACCCCGTTATTAGAGCTTCATACTCAACAATATTGTTTGTACATGGAAAGGATAGTCGGTATGACTTTGGAATATAGTACCCTTGAGGGGTGATAAAGATAATGCCCATCCCTAATCCATGTTGGGTAAATTTTTGATCAAAGTACATTTTCCATTGATCTGTTGCATTAAGGAGAAAGATCAGCTCATCAAGAAACTTAGATACCAAAGGATTCTTTGCATAAATGGGTACTTATGCTAGTTGGTTTGCAATGACCTATTCCTTTATGGCTTTATTCTCTACATATTCTATGTCAAAATATTTTAAGATCATTACCCACTTGGCCATTCGCCCCATGAGTGTTGCTTTAGACAACAAATATTTTAATGGGTCGATCTTGGTAATAAGCTTGATTTTATGTGAAAGCATGTAATGTCTAAATTTTATGAAGCAAAGACCACTACTAGGCAAGCCTTTTTCATAGATGAGTAATTCATTTCATACCCTACCAAGGTCCTGGTAATATAATAGATGGCTCTTTCTTTTCCCATTTCATTGTGTTGAGCTAGAAGAGCACCTAATGCTATTGATGTGTTCGAGATGTATAAGATCTGAGGATTTTTTGGTATCAGTGGCATGATAATAGGAGGTGATAATAGATAATCCTTGATTTTCTAAAAGGTTGCATCGTATTTCTCATTCCACTTATATGTTATTCCTTTATGAAGAAGGTGAGAGAAAGGGTGGATCTTGTCTGATAACTACGCGATGAATATCCTAATGGATTGTAACCTTCCTTATAGACCTCACATCTATTTCAATGTTTTCAATGGCTCCATGTCTAGAATTATTTTACCTTTGTTGGATCCATCTCTATCCCTCTTTGTGACACTATGTAGCTAAGAAGTTTTCCTGATGTTACCCCAAAGACATATTTTTTTGGATTCAATCATACCTTATACTCTTCGAGCTTGTCGAAGATTGGTCCCAATACCTCTATGTGCTCTTTCCTTATCTTTGATTTGGAAAAAATATCATCCACATAGTCTTCTACTGTTTTATAGATCACATCATGAAAGATTAGGGTCATCACCCTTTGATAGGTCGCTCCAGCATTCTTTAGCCCAAACAACATCATATTTCAACAGTATGTTTCCCATGGACATGTGAATGCAATTTTATGTTGATCCTCCTTAGTGAGCATGATTTGGTTATAGCCTGAAAATCCATCCATGAGTGATAACATTTCATGTCCTACTGTTAATTTGATAATGATGTCAATGTTTGGAAGAGGAAAATCTTCTTTTGGACATGCTTTGTTCAAATTCTTGAAGTCTGTGCATATTTTGATTCCCCCAATGGGTTTGGAGACTAGTACCAAGTTGGAAACCCACTCACGATAGTTGATTGATCGAATAAATCCAATGTCAAGGAGCTTTTGTAATTCTAGTTTAACCAGTAATGTTATTTGAGGGTGCATTTTTCTCAATTTATGTTTCACTGGTTTTTCTTCAGGATTGACTGCTAAGTGATGTATAACCACTTCAAGATCGAGTCCAGGAATATCTATGTAGGACCATGTAAATTTTTCTCTTCGCTCTTTAAGGAATGTTGCCAAGTTTTTTTGTTCTTTATCTAAAAATGATTCAACATAGAAGGTTATCTTAGGTGCCTCCTTCATTCCCACATTCATTGGAGCTGCTTTCTCTGCCAATACTGTTGATTTCTCTAGATGTATTGCACTAAGGGGGAGCTTGAATCCCTCATCCTCTGATGCCTGAAAGAGGTTTTCACCTTCAGATGCGTCCCTTCTTTTTAATATTTTGCAATCTGAAAGTGCCACAGTATGGTTTTCACTTAAAGACCTACATGTTATTCTCATTTCATCAATTTTGTGATTGAGGGATTCAATTGTATCCCCATAGTACGCCTGTGTGTCTAGCTCTATGTCAAATCCTGCTTTATGATCTCCACATGGTAAGTTGTCATAGAGTCCCATAAATTTTGAGATCGCTTCATCGTTTTCAAATATATCTAAAATTTCAAGATCGCTTCATCGTTTTCAAATATATCTAGAATTGGTGGTCCTCATTGGTCCCAATCATTCAGTTGGGGGTATACTAGGTTAATTCAATAGTTTGGTCATTTGGGGTAAAAGATGTTGTATTTATTATCTCATAATTAACATAATTATAAATTGTTATTGAAGTTATCATTCTTGTTGTTTTAAATGTACAACGGATAATATTATTTGTTGTCCTATGTGTTGAAAATATCTTTATACGAAAACTAAGACGTTGTATGAGTTGAACCCATGATGAACTTTATGTTACCAACCCTTAAATGATAATAGGAAAATTGTATATTCTCTTGTAGGCTCTTAAAATACTTAGAAATGGCTTTGTTTTTTTGTTTTAAAATTTAATAAAATAGATTTTTCTTTTTTATGGAATAAGAAGAATTCAATTACATAATGATTATTTTGAGAGTTGCACAACAACAACAAGGTGGGTGCGAATGTTGGGAAGAACTAAAGTTTAGAAAGGAATTATTAGTTTTTGTCAATGGCGGATTTGGTAATAAATGAATCAATGAGATACTAGATTTCAAATAGTTTGACCAAATTTTTGAACATATATTTTTATTTCAAGTTTATCTTAAAATATCAAAATTAATTTATCTAATATTCTATTGGATAATAGTTGTGACATCAATATTGGTGTGATATAAGCTATAGAATTTTTATTATTATTATTTTGACTTTTTAAAAGTTAGTAGTGCAAACTTATTTTCATGTCACTTTTTTGTTAGATATATTGTCTTATTTAATAAATGATATTATTTTTTATTTAAAGAGTTGTGGGTCAATTAATACAAAAAAATTAATTACATTTGAGTCGATTTTAATTTATTGAAAAAGTGAAATAAAGAAAATATTGGAGATTATGATTAAAATGATAATAATAAAATAAATAAAATTTACATCTATTAGTTTAAAATATTTTAAAAATTAATAATAAGAAAAGAAATGTTTAATAAAGGATAATGAATATGTATTTTTTTTAATCTATTTTATGTCTATTTATTTTATAGAATATTCAAGAAATACTATATTTACAAATTCTAACATTTGATGTGAGTGCTCCCTAGGCTTGCTTGTAGTGCAACTAAGAGACCTAGCTTTTCTCTTCTAGAAACCTAGTCTCCTCTAGATCCTGATTGGCTTAGATGATTAACTAAGTCCAATCTTAACTCTATTCCAAGAGTTCTATCCCTTGTGCTTCACCTTGGAGGACTAACACCATTTGACAAGTTCAATTCTTCTTCCTCACTTAGAAGGCTCTAAGTGTTATCTTCTCACCAACATCACTCTTCGTTGCAGGGGTGTCCATCCTTTTGAGAACCTTCATAAATTTTCCAATTTGATCCCTTTTAGAAAGATCTTTAGCCCTATCCTCACTGGGCTCAATATTTCACCATTGGAAGACCTCAAACAGGCCTAATCCTTTACTAGTCCCTTTTTGCCAATTCTTGAAAAATTTTCCCAAAGACCTTACAAAACTAAAAGCATATCTAGATACCCTTTTGGAAGTTTTAAATGGTTCAATGGATGTTAGGGCCTGACAACATCCGTACAATAGTTTCCTATAACCTAGGTTAAGTAGGGTTTATAGGCCTATTTTATAGGACTGACTGGTTTTCTTGCTCAATCCCTAATCAAATGAATTGATAGGATCCCAGTCCACCTGCCACACCAAGACCTACTCCTAACCCACCTGGAATCGTACTTAGTCGTACTATGCTTCACTCCCCTGCAAGAAACCCTCAATGTTCCTTTTCTAGATCTCTAACCGGGCTCTATCTGCTCGCCTAGAGACTAGTGATTAAAAGAAGCTTCTCCATTCTTTCATGATTCCTAAACCTAAAAATATGTACACTGATGACTCCCCTAGAATTCTCACCTATCCTTAGATGTTTCCCAAGGCTAGACTTCATGGGGGAGCCATGAAAGCACCGACTGGTTAGGACAGGACCAGCAAGAGCTCTAAAACAAAATTACTTAGCTAACACAAATACCTACTCTAAAACCAACTTGTTTATCAAATGCAAAAGACTTATATCTATTCTATGAACAATCTTATCACTAAATCAAGGCATTCGATCCATCTAATATCACTGTCACTCAAAATCACTCGGTATGCACACAAAACACAGTATTTGCAAAACTATCTTTTCATTAGCTCCAAAACTTGATTACAAAAACAACTCACCCCTATTGAATTCGAACCTCCTCCTACTTAGATGCCTTTCACCATGTATTTAGGAATGTTGGATGATTCCCCACTCCTATCTTTTAGGGAATCCTAATTAACTAAGTTGCATGCAACATTTGCCATAATGGCAAATGTTGTTATGATAGTTTGGTAACAATAATAGCCCATTTGTCGTTATGCCTCCTTCCTATTTCTTAGGACCTCTACCTCCTGTAGTTCGAGCATCCAACTCCATTAAAGGCCTCATGGCATCTTTCAAACATCAAACATGTGTTTAGAACACATTTAAGACTCACTACTCAACTTAAACTACTAATGCTAAGCAAAGTTAAACTACTAACAAAGACTAGTAATTGTGACCTTAGTCCTAATGACTATCCCACCTAGTCCAAGCAAAAAGAAGACCTTCTAAGGTCTAAACCAAATATTCAAACTCTCTGACTTGGCTAAGGTCAGATACAAGCCAAAACTAACAAGTAAGATTTGGAGGTTAGCCTAGGCGCTCCTGCACTATCCTCCCCAAAATAGAAAGTTCAATCCACCCTTGGATTGATGAGGCTTGGATCAATCCCCATCTTCTTGAACTCTGCTTCCTTTATCCATACTGCATCAGCATCAGCTTGACCCTGTTTCTTGATCAAGTGTTCCTTGTAGGCTTTCGTTCTAGTTTGTTTGTAGACTCTTGTGTCCAATATGCTGTCAGCTCCTATGACTGTAGCAGTAGGTAAGTGTAGAATTTCCACATCTCTGATCACTTCATGAAGGTTCTAATCCATGTCTTGCTATGGTCCTTTGTAATGGGCTAATTCTGCAATGTTGAAGACAGGGGACAGTCCACTGTCATCCAGTAGCTCAATTTTGAATGCATTATCACCATACTAAGCTAAGATAGGGCAGGGACCTATCGTCCTCATCTGCAACTTGTGAGGGACTCCCTTCAATAGTCTAGATTTATTGAGATGTATCATCACTAAGTCTCCCACATTAAACTGAACTTCTCTTCTATGCTCATCCACTTTGACCTTATGCTTCATGGTGTTTTTTGTCAATGTCTTGCTCACTGTATCATGTATCTCTTGAATTGCATAGGCAAAGTCATCAGCATATCCACTTCCTTTCACTCCATCCTTCAAGTCTCTCAACTCATACACTCCTCTAGGATGTAGGCCATACACAATTTCAAAGGGACTCTTCCCTGTGGATCTGTTTATAGTATCATTGTAGGCATATTCAGCTTGCCCAATCAACTGATCCCATTGTTTCCCATACTCCTTTGTCAAACACCTTAATAGATTTCCAAGGCTCCTATTAACAACCTCGGTTTGACCCTCGGTTTGGGGATGGTAGGATGATCCAAAGGACAAGTTGGTGCCTAACCTTTGCCAAAGAGTATTCCAAAAATGACTCATGAATTTAGTGTCTCTGTCTGATACAATGCTGATAGGTAGCCCATGGATTCTTACTATCTCCTTGAAGAAAAGAGAGGCTATTTAGCTGGCATCATTGGTTGTCTTACATGGCACAAAGTGGGCCATCTTGCTGAATCTGTCCACAACTACATAAACACTATCCATACCTTGCCTTGTCTTGGGTAATCCAACTACAAAATCCATACTCAAACATTCCCATGGCCTAGTAGGAATAGGTAGTGGTTGGTAAAGGCCTGCATTAGAAGAAGTGCCCTTGGCCTTTTGACATACTACACAACTTTCCACATACCTCCTAACATCAAGATTCATCTTAGGCCAAAAATAGAACCTTTGAACAAGTTCTTGAGTCTTAGTGATCCCAAAGTGACCACTCAAAGCACCGTTATGCTTTTCTTGTATCAAGTTCTCTCTAATGGAACCTCTAGGAACACATAATTGATTTCCTTTAAACAATAGACCACTTTGCAAAGTATACTTAGCATATTTACTATGAAAATGGTTCTTGTATTCAGCACATACCTTATAAATGTCTACAAAATCTTTATCATCTGCATATAGATCCTTGAAATGATCTATTCCCATGCTCTTCAACTGAATTTCCTGAATTGTGAGAGCTCTTCTAAACAATGCATCTACTACTTTGTTGAGGACACCTTTCTTGTGTTTGATATTGAAGGTGTAAGCTTGTAGATACTCAACCCACTTCATGTGCTTGTGGCTCAACTTTTCTTGTGAATTCAGGAAACTAAGTGCTTGATTGTCTAAATATACAATGAATTCCTTGGGAATCAAGTAGTGCCTCCACTTCCTTAGAGCTTGAACCAATGCATACAGCTCAAGGTCATAAGAAGAGTACTTCTTTTTGGCTTCACTCAACTTTTCAGAATGAAAATCCATCAGTCTACTCTCTTGGCTGAGAACAGCACCAATTGCCACATTGCTAGCATCACACTCAATGGTAAAAAGCTTCTCAAAGCATGGTAGCACTAAAACAGGCTGGGTAGATATCCTTTCCTTTAGCAACTCAAAGCTTTTGTTACCATGCTCATTCCATACAAATTTAGTCTTCATGCCTCCCTTAATAGTATCCAACATAGGAGCACAAATTGCACTAAAATGCCTTATGAATTTCCTATAATATTGTGCAAGGCCATGAAAACTCCTTAGCTCAGTTGCTATCCTTGGAGTAGGCCAATTTGTGATGGCTTCCACTTTGCTAATGTCCATTTTCAGATTTCCTTGAGATAGCACAAACCCAAGGTACACCAACTCTGTCTTGATGAACTCACACTTCTCCAAGTTGATCATCAACTCCTCTTCTTCTAGCTTCTTGAAAACCAACTCTAGGTGTTTGAGATGCTCTTCTCTTGTTTTTCTATAGATTAGTATATCATCAAGATATACCACTGCAAATTTTCCAATGTAGTCTTTGAGGACTTCATTCATGAGCCTCATGAATGTGGAGGGGGCATTAGACAATCCAAATGGCATGACAAGCCAATCATGTAAACCCTCATTAGTTTTGAAGGTTGTTTTCCACTCATCTCCCTCATGTATTCTTATTTGGTGATAGCCACTCTTCAAGTCTATCTTGGTATATTACTTAGCTCCACCTAGACAATCCATTAGGTCTTCAATCCTAGGGATAGGGAACCTATACCTTATGGTAATCCTATTAATGGCCCTTGAATCAGTACAAAGCCTCCAAGTTCCTCCTTTCTTAGGTGCAAGGACAGTGGGTACGACACATGGACTAATACTCTTTTTAATGAGACCTTGATTTAGAAGTTCTTGTATTTGCCTAGCAATTTCCTCATTTTGTTGAGGGGTCATTTTGTAACCTGCCTTATTTGGAAGGGTAGCTCCTAGGATAAGGTCTATCCTATGACTTATGGCTCTTTTAGGGGTAAAGTTACTGGTTGTCCATCACTCACTACACCTTGGTAAGTCTGCAACATGTCTTGAATCTCCCTTGGTAACTCTGTCTTCTTGGTCACCTTGCCTTCATCTCCCTCTCTTGGTCTTAGCACCGATGCATAACCAACTCCTTCACCTTCTTCCAAAGCTTCTAAGAACTCCTTTTCACTCACCACAAGAACATTTGAACCTACTATCCACAACTCAGCATCTTCTAATAGTGACTGAATTTTGAATGTCACATTGTCCTTCTTGAAAGAATAAGAATTCTTTCCTCCATCATGTATGGCTTGGTGGTCAAATTTCCATGGTCTACCTAGGAGCAAGTGACATGCATCCATAGGTAGTACATCACACAATACTTTGTCTTTATACTTCCCAATAGAGAACTCCACCCATGCTTGTTCATTCACTAACACATGTTGTCCTTTATTGAGCCAAGTTACCTTGTAAGGATTGGTGTGGGGTATCATTGTCAACTTCAGTTTGCTGACTGCTTCCTCTTACACAATATTGTCAGTAGAGCCTGAGTCAATGATGACTCTACATACCTTCCCCATCATCTTGCACTTTATTCTAAACAAAGACCTTCTTTGGCTTGGCTCCTCCTTCACCAGCTTCTTAATCAAAGTTCTCCTCATCATGAGGTTCTCACCTTCCTCATAATTTAATGGAATCTCATATTGCTTCTCTGCTGCATTTGATTCCTCATGAACCAAGTTAGTTCTCTTATCACCTCCATGTGAAGAACTACCTTTCTCAGGGCATCTATAGGCAGGGTGCCCCATTTGATTGCAATGATAGCATTTCATGTTGGAAAAGTAGTTGCCTCTTCCTTGTCCACCACTTCTTCCTCTAAAGTTAGAGCCTCTTCCTCTACCACCTCTACTAGAGCGTCCTTCTTGCTGCTCACTGGCTTTTATGTCTCCTTGAGTTTTTGTTTTAGAACTTCTTCCACCATAGCCACCTCTTTGTCCTTTACTGTCCTTGCTTTTACCTTTACCTTTAGAGGTTTGGTCTTGCTTTCTCTTACTCTTCTCTTCTATCTTCAAGGCCATTTGATAACATTGTTGGATGGTTTTGAAGTTCACTAGACTCATTTCTTCTTGAATAGACCACTTGAGGCCATTCAAATACCTTGCAAGCTTAATGCTTTCATCTTCTACTACCTTTGATCTCAAACATAGCTTTTGAAACTCCTCGGTGTAGGCTTGGACATCTAAATCTTTTTGTCTTAGATTGTGTCTCCTTCTATGCAACTAAACTTCATAGTCATCAGGAAGGTAGGTCTGCTTCACTTTGTTTACCATGCCCTTCCAAGTAACTATAGGACCTTTTCCATCCTTTTCTCTCTCATTTTGCACAAACTTCCACCAAGTAAGAGTTGAACCTCTTAGTCTAGACTTGGCCACCATAACTTTTTGTGCCTCTGAGATACCATCACACTCAAAATGGTTCTCAATGCTGTCTATCCAATCCACGACTGAATTTGGATCCATTTGTCCACTAAATAGTGGCACACCTTCCAAAGCTTTGCCACTCAATGCCTTTAGTGCCTTTAAGAATGGCTCTTCAGGAAGAACAGGGTCAGGTGTTGGTGCTTCCTCTTCCAACTCTAATTCCTTTTCCCTTGCTTCTTCCTCTTCCTTTTGATCAATTTTGTCCTTTACCTTGTCTGCCTTTTCTTGGACTTCATCCAAGAGTTGCTCCATTCGAGCCAGCCTTTCTCTTAGTGACTTGTTGTCTTCTTCTTGTTCTTCTACCTTCTTAGCTAACTCAACATTAGTCACCATGGTTGTGCCTTCCTCTAGTGCATTCTCTCCCACTGATTCAGTAGGCTGCAACATCCACCACAAGCCTGATCAAAATAGGCTCTGATACCAATATGATGTGAGTGTTCCCTAGGCTTGCTTGCACTGCAACTAAGAGACCTAGCTTGTCTCTTCTAGAAACCTAGTCTCCTCTAGGTCCTGATTGACTTAGATGATTAACTAAGTCCAATATTAACTTTGTTCCAAGATTTCTATCCCTTGTGCTTCACCTTGGAGGACTAACACCATTTGACAAGTTCAATTCTTCTTCCTCACTTAGAAGGCTCTAAGTGCTATCTTCTCACCAACATCACTCTTTGTTGCAGGGGTGTCCATCCTTTTGAGAACCTTCATAACTTTTCCAATTTGATCCCTTTTAGAAAGATCTTTAGCCCTGTCCTCACCAGGCTCAAGATTTCACCATTGGAAGACCTCAAACAGGCCTAATCCTTTACCAGTCCCTTTTGCCAATTCTTGCAAAATTTTCCCAAAGACCTTACAAAACTAAAAGCATATCCGGATACCCTTTTGGAAGTTTTAAATGGTTCAATGGATGTTAGGGCCTGAAAACATCCGTATAGTAGTTTCCTATAACCTTGGTTAAGTAGGGTTTATAGGCCTATTTTATAGGACTAACTGGTTTTCTTGCTCAATCCCTAATCAAATGAATTGATAGGATCCCAGTCCACCTGTCACACCAAGACCTACTCCTAACCCACCTAGAACCATACTTAGTCGTACCGTGCTTCACTCCCCTGCAAGAAACCCTCAATGTTCCTTTTCTAGATCTCTAACCGAGCTCTATCTACTCGCCTAGAGACTAGTGATTAAAAGAAGCTTCTCCATTCTTTCATGCTTCCTAAACCTACAACTATGTACAATAATGACTCCCCTAGCATTCTCACCTATCCTTAGGTGTTTCCCAAGGCTAGACTTCATGGGGGAGCCATGAAAGCACCGACTGGTCAGGACAGGACCAGCAGGAGCTCTAAAACAAAATTACTTAGCTAACACAAATACCTACTCTAAAACCAACCTGTTTATCAAATGAAAAAGACTTATATCTATTCTATGAACATACTCTTATCACTAAATCAAGGCATTCGATCCATCTAATAACACTGTCACTCAAAATCACTTGGTATGCACACAAAACACAGTATTTGCGGAACTATCTTTTCATTAGCTCCAAAACTTGATTACAAAAACAACTCACCCCTATTGAATTCGAACCTCCTCCTACTTAGATGCCTTTCACCATGTATTTAGGAATTTTGGACGATTCCCCACTCCTATCTTTTAGGGAATCCTAAGTAACTAAGTTGCATGCAACATTTGCCATAATGGCAAATGTTGTTATGATAGTTTGGTAACAATAATAGCCCATTTGTCGTTATGCCTCCTTCCTATTTCTTAGGACCTCTACCTCCTGTAGTTTGAGCATCCAACTCCATTAAAGGCCTCATGGCATCTTTCAAACATCAAACATGTGTTTAGAACACATTTAAGACTCACTACTCAACTTAAACTACTAACAAAGACTAGTAATTGTGACCTTAGTCCTAATGACTATCTCACCTAGTCCAGACAAAAAGAAGACCTTTTAAGGTCTAAACCAAATATTCAAACTCTCTGACTTGGATAAGGTCAGATACAAGCCAAAAATAACAAGTAAGATTTGGAGGTTAGCCTAGGTGCTCCTACACCAACATCTTTCATCAATTTAAAGTTAAATGCATTTATGTTCAAATACAATTATTAAATTGTGTCATATTTAGAACTTTAATTCTCATTTGGCATTGCCTCTCTTTGAATTAGGTTCTTTTATTTTAACTTTTAAACATCATTTACAAGGAAAACTTTAAAATTAGTTCAACAATTTCATCTTTAATATGTCAATCGAGTTAATAAAATTTTATTATAGTAATAATATTGGCAAATTAATTATTCTAACAACAAAAATTTAAACCAACTAACATATTACACATCTTATCAATAGAAATTAGATGAAGCGTCACTTGTTGAAGATGCAATGGTAATAATAGAGAAAGGTAAAAAATGGTCTAGAATAACTGAGTCAATTATAAGAAACATGCATAGACATAAATAGAAATATATATAGTAAAATGAACTACTCTTGTAGTAAGGTAAGTACCTTGTTAGTCGATAGCATTACCAACAAGGATAGATTTTTATTATATAAGAAGGGAAAAAAGGGCCTTGATCCCACTAGATACAAAAAAATTTGAAATAAAAAATGAGAGATAGGCTAGGAAACTGCACTAGTCAAACCAGGGGAAATAGAAAACTAGACTATTTATTGTTTAGCAACCTTAAGAAGGAATGTAGGCCATAATCATTAAACCCAGTTTTAGCATCCATATGACGATATATAGAATAATCAAATACAAAATAAGCTAACATAAGACTAACCCAGCTAGGGGCATGCAAGCCAAAATAGAGATTAACCATATGCAAACAGGCCTCAAAACCATGCATAATGATCAAAAATTAATTGTCCAAGATTACCATCCAGAAGCACCAAAGTAAAAAGGCAGTCATTAAATCAAAGAACCCAAGAGCCAAAACAACAAAACACCAAAGCCACATGACAAAGAGCCATGATTTGGTAGTACAATTAACTCCCAATTGTCTCCAATCCGAGAGACAAATTCCCTCCAATTAGGGGCACCTTCATTTGACATGTTCTTAGAATCATCATTCTTGCCAACCTTCTTTAGCTGTTTTCTAATATTTGTTTGTCCAAACACCGCTCTGACCATAGCTCTGCACATCTTTGAACCATATGTAACCTTCATGAGGGTGATAATAGATTTTTTCCATGTCCTCCACCTGCACCTACAAGAAAGTAATTATGCTTTTCAAAAACTCAAAGTTAGTATCTCCAGAATTAGTAACACCAGGGGCATTGTCATCATCATCCCAGGTATCCAACCCAATCGCCTCAAGAGCCTCATCCCCACCCACTTCTTCCCCCTCTTTATTTTCCTCCTCTTCCTCCAATTCATCTTCTTCCATCTCATTTTCAAACTCCTCACATTCCATTCCCTCATTGTCCTCTTCCATTTGAGGTTCAAATTCTTCAATAGTAAGTGACTCCTCTTCCTCTTCCACAATAGCTTTCTTTTTGCCTTTATATTTTTTTATCAAAGGAGGCCACCTTAGCCAATCTTTCCGATCTTTGACCTCCTCTCAAAGTACCCCCTGCCCTTCTTCCACCTCCTCCTTTTGAAGACCTTCACAGTTTTCAAAAATGGTGATGACATTAACCCGCTTCAGATTTTGTTGGTTTTAATCAATTTTTTAGCTTTAGGGGGTTCCGATAAAAGAGAGAAGTGATTTCTTTTCTCCATAGTGGCTTTAAGTAGCTCCAGATCAAGGGAGTTATGAAGGTACAATAGTGATAATAGAAAAAGGTAAAAATGGTATAGAATAGTTGAGTCAATTATAAGAAACATGCATAGAAATAAATAAAATATATAGTAAAATGAACTACTCTAGTAGGAAGGCAAGTACCTTGTTAGTCGGTATCATTACCAACAAGGATAGCTAGATATAAATGATATTAAAAACAAAGATGTCATCAACAATAATTAAGAATATACCAATTTTTTAAGGGTATAAGTGAACTAAATTTGTTATTCAAATCATTTTGTAATCCTTTGCTTGTTCATTTGGAGATGATTGACTAAAAAATTGATTTTTTTTAGCTACTAGGCAATCCCTTTGCTATTTTTTGGCGTTACCTATAATTGATAAGCAAATGAAACTGTGTGCAGTTAATTTTTGCTAACTAAAATGCAAGGAAAAAACAAATAAACCAAGCAAAGAAAACTCAAGCAAGCACTCAGATTAGGGCCAAGATGAAGCTCAAACCTACACCAAGTAGCACAAAAATGGCCTTGAGACTGAGTTTGTTGATGTGATTTCCCCTTGGATTTAATGGTTTGTGTGCTCACAATCAAATTTTGGCAATATAACATCTTTTTTTGCTCAATTTTGTCATAAAATGGTAGGATTTGGCTATGGTCGCATGAAGGTTTTGGTTGCATAAGAGTTGATAGCATGTGTGCATGTAAGTGTGTAGTGTGTAGTGAATGAAAAATGATTGTCTTTTTAGTCATTTAGGAGGGGAGAGGATAATGAACGGTGAGGATTGAAGGGTGGGGAGAGATCAAGGGTTGAGATGCCTTGAGGCATCTCAACTCATGACGGGATGACAAGTGCCATCACATGGAGGGATGAGAGGAGAGTGAGGTGGCATACTTAGAGTGATGTGGAGTGTACTTAGGGGTGAGGTCTAAAAGGTGAAAAGGGGTTACTTGTACCATCCTCTCAAATCATGGGAAGGATGTGACAAGAGGTAATTTAAAATTCCCTTTATAATCCTCATGGATATGGGAGAGGAATTAAAAATTCCTCTAAAAGCATAGAAAGAATAAATGAAATTTAAAATTCCATTAGGGTGTGGGTAGCATTCATTAGGGGGTTGACCAAGGGTTTGATTATATTAGATAATCAATGGATTAGTATGTACAAGTGAGGGATTAGAAAGATGATCGGGCTAATGGAGGAAGATTATGGACAACTTGCATATTATGGAGGATGTGACACCTCCTAATATCATGGATTAGGAGTGTGCACATCCTTAATCAAGGATTATGCAAGTTAATCGAGATTAGTGATGGGTTATGGAGGATGTGACTAGGCGAGAGAAAATGGGGAGATAGAATTAAATAATAAAATTTAATTCCTATAAGGTTTATGACTAGAAATAAATTAGTCCATTTATTTAATTTAGAGAGGAAATGTAAGGTAGTAAAGTATTTAATTAAATAATTAAAAACCTTATGGAACCTTTGGAAAATAATGAATATTAATTAAAAATTGATAATATTATTTAATTAATGCGGGTGGGAAGATGGAATAGATGAAATAAGGATAAATTTGACCAAATGTAAATGGTCAAATATAGGTGTCTACATTTTTCCCCTCTTTGAGATGGTGTTACAAAGTAACATCATTTCAAAGAAGATTAAAACTTAGCACCTGGAAGAAGATGGTTGGATTAGGAAATATGCCCCAATCATTCAAAGGAGTGACTAGGAAGGAAGATGATATGATTGAAGATGAGGATTTGGATTAAGGATGCCCCCTCGAGAGGACATGCAGGTTCAAGAGAACACATGTGCTCTCGAAATGAATGGAAGGATGCAAGGATAAATGAGGAAGATGATGGATAGATAGGGAGGATGATAAGAGAAAGAGAAAATAGATGGGGGAGATGAAGAGAGATAGAGCACAAAAAAGATTTAAAAAAAACATGATGCTACCTTAGTCATGCTAAAAAGATAAGATTAATTGATGATAGATAGAGTGTTGTTGATGTGGGAAAGATATATCTCAAAACAACACAAAGGATTGGGAAGGATACATCCCTATGATGATGATGGGAGTGTTGTTGATGTGAGAATGATATATCTCGAAACAACACAAAGATTGGGAAGGATACATCCTGATGATGATGATTGGAATGCTATTGATGTGGGAACAATATATCCCGAAACAACACAAATATTGGGAAGGATACATCCTGATGATGATGGTTGAATTTGGATCAAGGCTTGTAGCAAGGTTGGGAACAAGACAAAGGATACGATTGAATGATTTATGTTATATTTCAGGGAGTGGAATTTTCTTGAAGTAAGGGGATTGATGAAAAGGATGAATATGATAGAGGAAAAGATGCTTAGAATAACACTATATTATCCTAAATAACTTAATGAAAATGCAATGATGGAAAATATGCTTATAATAACAAATCTATGTTATCCTAAACAACTTAATGAAAATGAAATTATGGAAAATATGAAAGGATGAATGAATGATAGGGAAATGGATGGGAGGAACTCACTTGCACAACCAAAACCCAACAATCAGGATAGAAATGTGAGGAATATAAATGAAAATGATGGGGGAAATGATATATGGTAAGGTGGTACATGAGGGATGATAGGATATTGATTAAAATTGAGCAATTTAATTTTTATCCATTATGCTACCATGTAGTGAGCGCTTATAGCATGGGATACTATGCACTAGGGTATGAGGAACCAATGTGACTTCGTACCACATGCATAAGACTGACGCAGCAAACAAAAAGGCTTATCCAACATCTCACAAAGTCGCAAAGGGCTTTGGTGGGGCCGATGTCAAAAAACCAAAAACACAAGAGGTTGCCCTAGCATAACACAAGAGCACAAAGGATCTTGGTGGGTCCAACATAGAACAACCAAGAAAACATGATCATGAAAAACCAAGAGATGCCCCTATTTTTATAAGTCAAAGTGCATCATGATATTATAGATCATGGAAACCTCGAGTAGGTATAGTAGGATGTAACATGCCAATTTTTCATGCAAGTAAATTTCCTAAGTTTTAACTTTTGAGTAAATAAACTATGTTTCATATCCATTGCCATTAAAAAAAAAATTCTTAAAGGAGAAAAAATTAACATAGATGACATAACAAATTCCAATTTTGATTTTATTTCCAAAATAATATTCCACATATTACAATATTTCCAAATATTGTGTACAAAATACATACATAGCTCAACTGAGCTTCAAATCAATAGATATAGATGGTCCAGGAATCTCCTTTCAAATCTTGATCTCTTGATGAGGAGGAGAAGCATCACTCAAGTGCTTTTTCTCCAACCACGGACTCAAATGTGGTCCCCCACACATATATCATTTGATAGATGGCCCTACCCTTCGACGAAGAGATTTGTGGAATAACCTTGTAACGACAACCATTATGATCTTAGTGTTGTGTCCTACTTAACTAGAACTTATAGACACTGCAATCCTAAACTAGTATGCATAAATGGAACACAATGAATTGAAAGTGGAGCCAAAGTGATCACGCTAATTTGGCCAAAGTATTCTCACTCAGCACCTCGAGTGATAGTCATCCTACTCACATACACTACTCAAGCTCGATTTGACTTTAGGCCATTATAAACTATGCATAGGTAATTTCCTTCAATAGGTAGTCATTAACCTCAGAAAGAACCTATTCCCTCTCCCAAAACACAATGGTATTTCTACCCATAAATAATGAACATAATTTACCCCCTTCAATGGATAATCTAATCCTAGGTATGAGTTAAGAGTTTTCAAGCATAATATAACTTAACAAGATATAACCATTTCACCAATCCTAGTATGTAATACTAAAGATGAAATTCAATTTCTCCTTAATATGGATTAAGTACAAGAACTTATAAGAAGATCACAACAATTAGTCTTTTCCTTTTCCATAAGCAAAATAGACTATTCCTTTATTTCATGCAACCCACTGTAATTCCAAATTTAAACAAACAAGGAAATCAATCTTTCACAACAAAGATAAAACATGAAGAGATTAGAATCTCATGCCCGATTTACACTTATTCCAATTGACACTGGATCCCAAGCTTAGCCTCCTCTTAGAACCAACTTAACAATGGACTCTCTTAATCTCTCTCTCACTAAACTCCTCTCAATAACTCATAACAAACAAGAACTCACTCAATGGAAAAATATAGTAGAATGGAGCACCATAATGATTCCAGGAAGAATTATAAGCAAATGAGGTGAGTATGCCTCATATATATACCCATAAACCAACTTCTTTGGCCTATATTCAAGGTCAATCAATGACACTTCTCAAAAATAAACCAATGACTCAAATTAACAAATTTAAGGTGGTGGACTTCTATCTTATTACTCACCAAAACCACACAGCAAATCAACTATATGATTGCCACAACAGATTGACTATTTCAAAATGCACATGTTTAATATAGTGAATTGGTTTCTAGGTATGAAGACTTCTAAAGGAATTAGAGAATTCATAATATGATACCAAGTTTACAGCACATTCCCTATTCTCAAGCCCGCGGTTTAACAAAGGAATCAGTCAATATTCATTTAGCAACACATTTTATAGTCGACTTGGTCATAAATTGGGTAATCGACAAATTATGAATGAATCGACCTCCATATTAATAGCGTTGTTTAGTGCTTTAACCCAACACTTCTATTATCATGGTTCACATCTTTTACGCCATGCGTTTAATACTTTTAAACAACATATTCAATATTTTATGTTTCCATCTCTTATTATCCTTTTGGATAAATGTGTTTCATTGCTTGGCAATGCGCTACCTAAAAATAACAATACATTCATATTAAATCGGCCTTTATCATAGATCGACCATATAATATTACATATAAATATATATATATATATATAAATAATTAAATAGCTTATAATGCTATATATATATGTGTTAGAATCCAAGATCACCTGCATGCAATCACCTGTCACATGCAAAAGACATGCAAAACCAACAAGATGTTCTATAAACCTCAAAGTGTAAAATGCATTATGAGAATCTCAAATATTACAAAGAGATCAATCCTTATGAAGGAAATCAAGAAACCCTAAAAGGGAAACCCTAAATGAAACCCTAGTGTGCACACTTAATAATTAATCAATTATTAATGTGCCTAAGTTTAGCTTAAGCAACTAGAGGAATATGTGACTTAATTAATTAACCAGTATGATATAATTAATTAAGTATATAACTTATTACTCTAACACCCCCCCTTAAGATGAACTTAGGAAGAAGCTAAAACACTAGAAGAAGATGCATGCAAGCAAAGATGGGTCCCGGCAACTAGGCCTGATCAAGTACCCATTTACAAATGCAAGAAAGAGGTAGAGGAGGAAAACCCAGTGGGACAAAACCCCCCTACAATGATATGACATGCTGCAAAGAAGCACTGGAAGAACACTGTAGAGTAACACTAGAACCGCAATCTGGCAAGCAAGGAAAGATACTTCTGTCTACAAGAAACCATATTGGAATCATAATGATGCAACAACAGACCCGATGCCACAAAACACTTGAAAACTCCAAACAGGAACAATGCTAGAATCTATGAAGCAGCAGTTGATTATTGAATGATGTATCACTGAAAATAAAGTGCAAAGATGCAAGATGCACTCTCCCAACTGTCAAAATATCCATTTAATCTCCAAAACACCCATCGGGCCAAATCTGGATTAACGAAAAACTTGGGAGAGATATAGAAAAAAGTGCATGAACAGCAACATAAAGCTCCTCAATACCTTTCCAATGTCGCAAAGATAGCGAAAATCAGAGATCGTGGCAAAGAGTTATGAGCTCGGAAGCATAAAAAGTACATCTAACTTCAACCAGCAATAAATGCAGTAGAACAGAAAAATACTGTAAAATAAACAGCACCACAGGATAATGCTTAGAACTAGCTTTCCGATGATATCTCGTTTGCCCGATTTCAATACCGTATGCCCAAGTTATGCAAAAAAGAAAAAAACTGCTTCTTTAGAGAAAACTAGGGTTAGGAGGGGACAAACAAGGTGCCGTACGGGCGCTGACGTCATGCTGATGTCAGCGGTTCAAGAGCATAATTTTGACGTCCATCTGACCGTTGCCGCAAAAAATTGACCCCCCTACAGAAAAGTTTCGGCCCCTGGTCACCCATGTGATCGTGGGTGCAGAGCAGGGGGCTGGGCGGAGCCCCTGATTCTCCATGGGACCGCGGCTGCAATGGAAGAGCCCGCAGGGGCTGGTGGACAACCCCCGGTCATCCATGTGACCGGGGCTAAGCCTGTCGGAGCCCACGGGGGCTGGGCAGAGGCTGGCGGCGAGATGGTGGCGGAAGCCGGCGGGCCGGCGACCGCCCGACGGCGAGAGTCTTCCAAACTGGAGGCGCAAGAACCGATGCGCAGTTTTGAATTTTTTCTCCATTTTCATGAGAAGAACTACCTTGGAATGCATGCTGGGGAGGCTGTACGGCTTCCCTGGCAAAAAAAATTTGCCTCTAAAACCAACTGCTCGAAAATGGACGATTTGACAAGCGTTTCTAGGGTTTTGGGGCGCTGCAAACGCGATGGCGACGTCCATTTGAGCCCATACTGTGCCAAAAAATTGGCTACCGCCAGATCTTGCAAAAAAGATGCCTGTGGAAACCCTTGGATTTGAAACTCACTAAAAAGCCATATCTTCAAATCACGAACAGGTAGCGGCAGGTCTGGAGCTCTGATACCATGTTAGAATCCAAGATCACCTGCATGCAATCACCTGTCACATGCAAAAGACATGCAAAACCAACAAGATATTCTATAAACCTCAAAGTGTAAAATGCATTATGAGAATCTCAAATATTACAAAGAGATCAATCCTTATGAAGGAGATCAAGAAACCCTAAAAGGGAAACCCTAAATGAAACCCTAGTGTGCACACTTAATAATTAATCAATTATTAATGTGCCTAAGTTTAGCTTAAGCAACTAGAGGAATATGTGACTTAATTAATTAACCAGTATGATATAATTAATTAAGTATATAACTTATTACTCTAACAATATGTGTATATATATCCAAATACATATATATATATATATATATTCATAAACAAGTAAATTTGTCTAAATGTTCCACTTGATATTCGAATGAATAAGATCAAGTTAGCATTTCATATATAATATCGTTTGTGTATGTATATATATATATATATGTATGTATGTATTTATATATACATGTATACATACGTATACATATATTGACATACTCATATGGACATTCCCATTTGTCAATGCATATGTGTATATCGACATATTTATACATATGTATATGTATATATATATATATACATTCGGTTACACAATCAAACACATAAACAATTGTTATCTTAATGATATATATATACATGTCTCATTGTCCTTATGATATCACCATGCCCATAAGCAACCCATTCATAAGCATGCATAGGTACATCTACCTATGTACTCTCATGTACGTGTTCTCTTACGTGTATGGATTATCATCGACATGCATATGTATACATATATATACATTCTATGTATATATATCTCCTCAACCAAGTATAGTAATATAAAGAACTCATAAACACCAAACACATAGACATCATCCGAGAGTGAACTTAACAGTAATCAAGATTATTCTTAATGCAAACACATCATACTAAAGGATGACTTACCAATTCCCAACACTATGACTTGAATCAACCATTCTATTGTGAGTGTGTGTGTGTAAGCTCAGTTAGGTTTTGTTACAGGTTACCCAACCAAGTTCTTCTCCTGAGTGATACTTCCCCTCGCCTTTGGAGGATTGATTATGAATTTGCATTCAACTTAACCTATTTCATGGTATTAACCACTCATTTAAACAAGCATTTACATAATACTTTTCATAGTTATAATATCAAATTCAATAACCATTCATTCCTTATATGCATTCCATCACATAACATTAAATGAAAGAAACATTCATTCACAATATTTTTGATAAACAACTGCAACCACATATATTTCCAATCAGAATTATAAATACATTCACATATCCAATAATTTACCCTAACATAATAATAGTAAATAGGTAAACACATAATGGGGTGTGAAATAGGAAGCTCAAAAGATAAACAAAATACCAAACGCACCAATGAATCACGATAAATCTCAAATAGCCTTTGTCAAGAGGGTGATGGGTGGATGAACTGGTTTGGTCTAATGCGAGGAATGATATATCCAGTGAAGACCAAAGATGGATGGGGTAGATTCTAGGATCAACATGACAATGATTATCCAAGATAGATTGAAACCTCGAGGGGCTAGTGAACTTTGTTATAGAAACCAGTTGGTTAGGGCCTCTTGGGGACGCAACAAACACAAAGATGGGACATACTGACAAGTATGCACAATGATGGACCTAGATGATGACACAAGATCGACCTTATGAATAGGAAAATTGATATATAGAAGATGTACAATATTTACAAGAGGATGTTGATTATAGGAAGCTCTGGAATGGAATAGTTATCCAAATCATCAAAAGATTGATTTGGAGGATGCTAGAATGGATAGATGAGTGATGGAAGGTGATAGGATATTATAAATATGATGGAAAGAGGTAGGAGTGATGACAATGGTATTGGTGGCATTGGATTGCATGGGGGTAGCCTATAGATAGATACCAATGACAAGGGATTGTGGGATGGGATGAGGATAGGGATGAATGGAGGAATAGATAAAGATGGGGAACTAGAAAGATGATAGGATGAATGGATAGAAAGATAAGGAGTTGTAGATGGAAGGGATTATTGGATGGATGGGAGGTAAGGATGGGGATGAAAGAGATGATAGGATGGATGGATGGTATGGAATGAGATGTCCAAGGACCATGTCATAAAGGAAGAGAATGCCCCTCTAGATATGTCATGTGTGATGAGATAGGAAGGATGGAAGATAGGAGGATGGGTAGATAAGGAGGGTAGATGGATGATGGTATGATAGGTAAATAGGTAAGGTATGTGGATGATAGCATGATGGGGAGGATGAGAAATATGATGATGTGGATAGATGGAATTTATGCCAAGAGGTATCCAAAGCAAGTATATATTTTTTCCCCTATTTATATCAAGATCCCATGGAGGGTGGAAGGATTGAGATAAATGGGATAAGATAGGTAAGATGGGTTGGATGGAGGAAATGGAGGAAGGGAATGCTTAGCATGAAGTTTCCCCCAAGTGTGAAAGAAAATAGATGGGGGAGTTACACATGACGGTTATTGCCAGGTTTTCATCATGGTACTTATCCAAGGCGCTTGTTTGCCAAGTTTTCACCGTTGGACGTTGTATTTCTCTTTACCATTTCTTTTGTATTTTAGATTTTATTTTTTTATTTTTTGACTTTTTAAAATTATTTTTTAACTTTTTTTTTTTTAAAGATTTTTTACTTTTTTTTTGTTTTTTGGATTTTTAGACTTTTGAATGGATGGAGGTGGATGAAGATAGGGATATGGATAAATGGATTTGGAAGATATGTGAAAAGGAGGTGGAGGAAGGACTCAAGCATCAAGTTGCATACCAAGGTAATAAGAGCCCATGTTTGAAGTGACTACCAGATGTTGGTAGAACCATTTTAAGATAGATGGTTTATGCAAGGGCATGAATTAAAGGCATTTGACAAGGGAGAATGTGGGATAATGAATGGTATGTTGGAAATTGTATGGATGAAAGGATAGAAGAGGATTGTGATGGGAGGATGTGTTCATAACCAACATGGGCACATATTGTGGTGGATGTGGAATGATAAGAGGATTAATGGATAGATAAATTTGGATTGGTGGAGTTGTGATAGTGAACTTTGGGACATAGGGAACCAAAATAGATTTAGGAGATGGAGGATGGGGATGTGTAGCTTTTGGATTAGTAACTTTGGATTCCATTATAGATTTTTCATTTGAATGCATTGCATATTTCTTCTTTACAATCCACATAGTTTTGATTTTTGCTTTGGTGTGCCTTTGAAACCTTTGGGATTGATTTGGATTTTGGATTGGATTTTTATTTTCTTCATCATGTATGTTTGAGGGGACATGGTGATATTTATATTCATGTGGATGTTTGGATTTATACATTTTTAATGTGTCATCCAAAGTGCTTCCAATAGCAATGGTATGTGTCTGAAGAGATAGATGATGTGAAGAGATTTTGGGGATGGTGCATAGATGGAGAGTGATAGAAGTAGGATTTTGGAGATGACACGTGGATGGAGTATTTTGGATGAAGTGCATGGAGGTGTGCCTTTGTTGATCCTAATTAGGGATTATGAAAGTGGGATGATTATGATGGGTGATAGGGATAGGAGATTGGTGGATGAAGGGAGGAATGATATGAGATGGGGAATGGGATTTTTCAGATATAAGGGCCCAAAATGGACTTAGGATATGGAGGATGTGTGGTGGTGGATAGTAGAACATAGGGACCCAAAATGGATTTAAGATATGGAGGATGTGTGATGGTGGATTGTGGGACATAGGTGCAATAAAACTAGAGACCTCAACATGAATGCAAACATGCACTTAAAAAACACAACAATTTTTTTAATTAAATTTGAATTTAAAATCATCAACGAATTGTGTACCTTTTGTGAAACACTAATGCAAATAGTCATATCCATAAATGTAGACAAGTGAATATTTTGTGGAATATGATTTATACCAACTCGTTGATGGACCTGTCATTTTTGTAGACTCATACGGATTGCACAAATGGTACAAATTCATATTATGTGAATTGTATGGACAATATGGATCCACACTATTCAAATTCCATACGGCCATAAATGATAGCAACAGGGTGAAAATTTTTTTTGAGGGCCTTATGCAAAATTCTTTGATTTTGATGATTTGATAGTCAGTATTAAGGTTTTTGGGCCTTTTGGATGCGATGGCAGGGTCTGTTTTGGCCCAAAATGATTTAGAATATCAACTACCTCCCAACTTCAAACCCTTGTAGATTTGTCCTCACAAGTCTAATTTGTATGAAACAAAAGACAAAACTGACTATCTTCAGCTCCTCAAGCTCAATGGTGAGCTCATATTTGCACCAATAAGCTTCAAAATCATCTTGCAATGGAAACCCACAAAGAAGAAATCCCCTCCAGGTCACCATATGGTGCAAGAGAAGATAATACTCAAATTTACTAGATTCACCAAGATCTTCAAATTTTCAATAGATCATGCCAAAAATCACCCTCAAATTTGAGGTGTTTGTAACACTAGAGCTCTAATACCATGTAGGAGCTGAAAATTAGCTCACACCCAAAATCACCTACAAAACAAAAGATAACCTTTCCATAAGAGAGTATGTCAGGATAACAACTTTCTTGATATGATATATTATAAATGTGCAAGAGCCTTTCTTAAATAAACAAGTTGAGAGATATGATTAGACAAGATCATGGCATGTGGCTTAATCCTATAACATGAGAAAAATAACTTGAAACTAATATTAAATTACCTAGGATTCAATAATTAAATGCCAAAGGATTTAAGATAAGATCTAAGTGACAACTAAAACTTCTAGAAATATTCCTAGGTCCTAAGTAAAATTAACACATAAATAAGACCTACTAGAGGACTAGATCTAGTAAAATACATATTCACACCAATAAATTATATAATAATTATGAAAGAAAAATATTTTAGTGTATATAGTAGGCAAGGTTTGAGGAGGTGGAGGAATCTTTTGTCCCTGTTCATTCTCTTGTATGCATGACCAACATGAAAATCATCACTAGATGGGGTTGTTTGGAATACCAAAGGTTTTTATTATTGGAGAATCAAGCATTCCTTGCAAGAATAGAGGTGCAATAGGAGTCAAAAAGTGAATACACTGTGGAGTTTTAGAAGGTATGTTTATATATAAGGATTATAGTTATATGTTATAGTTGTTCTTTTAATGTTCTTTTGCAAGGTCTATTTAAGTAGCATCAAGATGTGGAGAATTGTTTTCATTTTGACTAAATTTTTTTGAAACATGGATTTGAGATGATGATGAAATTTTTAAAATAATCTAAGAGTGCCCATAATTAATACATAAATATAATGAATGTCATATGGGTTTAACTTGTTGAATGTTATAGTTTATTAAAGTGATTGGAGATGCATATAAAGTAAACTAATCATTGTACCCATGTTCATAAAACATACAAGATGAATTTATGAATATGAAAAATAGGGTTTTAAGTGCCATCAAATGCATCTATGACTGGCTTATTTCAAAGCAAAAGTAGGGAAATAATAATTTATTTTTATAATAAAATAAAGCATTATTGTGAATTTTGGAAATAAAACTAGAAAGTGTTTCACCTAAGAAAGTAACATTATGAAAAGGGGAAGAATAGGGATCATCATGGGTTTGAACAAAGGCAATATAAATGTCTAAGATGTGTGTGGATAAGTGAAAGAAACTGATAAACAATAGGTAGTTAGTCAAATTTCCCATCAAACCATGTGAAAAGAAAGGAAAATGGGGGAGAGATCCCAAAAATAGGGTGTCTTAGGTCCTTCATACAAAGAACTAAGACACTAAAGGATGTCCCTCTTCCCACAATTTCATTAAACCTAAGAGATTTCAAGGTGTAGAGATTGACTATCAACCCTAAGGTGATCCAATCAGACCTAAATCTCTAGGTTTCTTTCGGATAATAGGATTTGGAATTAAATGAAAATAATTTGGTGCAACTAAACCTAATGAAAAATATGACCTAGATGATAGAATGCAAGATCCCGAATCTATAGGAATCAAATTGATAGTTTGCAGGCATATCTAAGAAGGGTCTAGACACATGTACCTGACATAAAAATTTGGTTTTGAGCACTACTGAAGGATAGGTTCACCCTAGGGAAAATGGGTCCTGGGAAGGGTGTCCAAAAAATTCTTTGATAGTCCTTTGATGCTAGATCTTAGCTTCAGTTTGACATAGGTCCCATTATTAGAAAGCCGAAAATAAAATCTATAATCAAACTTTTGTGGCTTGACAACAATGGTGACAACTTATGCAATGTTGCAAAATTGCTCTTTGAAATCCTTTCAGCCCTTCTTTCACCTATAAATCTACACATATAAAGAGAAGAAAAAATGTTTGTTTGTGAATAGGGATTCGCCTTATTCAAACCACATTTTTAGTAATTAAACCTTGATAGAATGATAATGACAATTGATAAATGGAAGGAATGTTAAATGAATTCTTGTTTTCTACAACTCACCAAACCTTTAATGGATTCCCTTAAAGGACTGAAGTCAAACACATCACTCTAAGGAATCATATCTCACTTTTCTTAAATTTTTGGATACTTGAATGCTTGGATGCTTGGAGGATCAATAATGCATATTAGCCTTCACAAGATGACATGAACACACATAAGATTGAACATTATGATAGAATCTTGAATGCTACGACAAATGACTAATAAATTTATTCTTGAATTCTCTTGACAATAATATTTTCTCTTGAGAATATTTGATCATTTGTGTTAGATTTGAATTGATATAAAGACTATGTATTTATAGGCGTTTATCTAATTTCCCAAAAATTAGATTCCAAAAGCTAACAATTGCATATGAAATTTGAATTATTAAAATATCACCAAAAACATTAAAATTTAGGATCTAAGACTTAAGGAGGACCCATTTGCCATTGGGTGAATGGGTCATGGCCCATAAATTTAGGACACACATTCTCAAATGTGATTCAATTATTGATTGCATCAATTAAATATAGGTCCCCCCTTTCAAAAAATGAGTAAAATAAGGCTTTTGGATGCATAATTTAGAAACTTAGGAGCTTCATTAAGCCCAATAAATTAAGGGATCCAAACATAGTGTGAAATTTTAAAGGTATACAATTTCCTACACTACACCATGTAAGAAAAATAATTATCATCTAGCCCAAAGAAGGATAGGTTGCATTCTAGAATTAGGGGTTGATTATAACAATGCAAACAACATGAATATGTGTAATTGTGTTTCTTTTTATTTTTCTAAAGGAAGGCAAGGGGAAAAAAGGAAGATAGTGGCTATATAAACAAAAGCAAAGGGTATGGATGAGGGAATTAAAGTATTTGAAAAAAATAAACATTAAAATAAACTTTAACCTCAACTTTAAAGTTGTTGGTGTCGAAAGCTTGAGTTGTTTGTGAGTTTTTTAGGTGTTATCATTGATGTCAACCCCTTGTATGAAGAGAGTGTTGGAATTTTATTGGTGTTGATGATATCAACCCCTAGCATTGGAGTTGTTAGAAGCCTAGAGTTGTTGGTATTGGTGTCAACACAATGTTGGTGTTGTCATTGATGTCTTACTTCAGTATAGTTGTAGAAGTGGTGTTTGGAGAGATAGTTGGATGTGTTATAGTTGATAAGAGATGTTGTAAAAGTGTTGTAGAGATGTTCGTAGTGTTGCTGATGCAATTGGTTGACTTGGTTTTCAAGTGCTTTTGAGAAAATTTGAATAAAAGAGAGTTTAGTGTGACAGAGTGGTGTTCAGTGTTTTGCTCTGCATTTCTTCATGGTTGAATATATGTTTGAATGGTTTGGATATGATGATAAGAGGTGTTCAGAGGTTTTATATCCAGAGTTTCAAGTTCTAGATCATTTTGCAGTGGAAGACATGTTTGATAGTATGTTTATCTAGTGAAATAAGGTGTCTGAGAGAAATGAGATTGCTCCACATTTATTTGCAGTGAAGGTTCTTAGCTTGCGAATCTGGGAACATGATTATATTATTTGTATCTATCTTCCCTTGAAGTTTTAGGTGTTTTGGTGTTCTGCAAGGTTGTTTGATGAGTTGGATGTCTATGCTAGTGTGTCTGGTTGCATACAATAAAGGTGTTCTTAAGTTTCAAGTGGTTGCAATAGTAGTGGTGAATATTCTAATGATTTATAATATTATAGGATGTTGTGAAGTATTATTGTGTGGTTTGCAAGATATTTTTAAACCTAAAGAGGTGTGTTTGGAGTCGCTTGTTAGTGTTAGTGCAGGTTTGGCCGACCTACCATGTTAGCACTAATTACGGTGGATGATTGTTATTTGTGGAAGTGTTGAGTAGCATTTTGATGTAGATTTAGGTCCCAGTTAAGTTGTTGCATGGTCTTCCTTCACTTCTTTATACCTTGTAAGTGTTTGGCACCGACTTATTTGATGTTGCATGGTTGAGGTGCATACATTTCCTTAAGGCTGACCTGATTGATATTGTTTTAGTTTGAGGGTGGTATAAATATAATGTGAGTTGTTATGTGGATAAATTAGAGAAGGTGTGTGATGTGAAAGATGTGAATGTGATCAAGTGTGGTGATCCGAGTGCGAGATTTAATGCCTACGACTCCTAGATGCAGTGAGCAGAAGGTGTCTACATTTTTGTCTATTGAATGAGTTATTTGTGCTTCAATGAAACTGTACCTTCAACATAAGAGAGATGCATTATTAGCAGTTCAAATTGGTAGTGATCCAAACCTTATTCTATCTTCTTTCTTCTAGACAGTGAGTCCTTTATTAGTGATCCATTCTTTCTTTTGGGCAGTGAGCCCTCTGATAGTGAGCCTATTGTATTTGGTGTTGCTATTACTTTATATTGTGATCTAATTCTCACTGTGGTTTTTCCCTTCTTGAGTTTTCCATGTAAATTTGGTTTTCTTATGTGTTTGATGCATTTGCATTACTATTTCATATGTTTACATTCTACTAATGCATGATAAGGGTTGTTAAGGGTTTAAGGACTAATACATATCTAAATGTTAATGATTGTTTTAATGTTTTAATATACAACTAATTCACCCCCCTCTCAATTGTATTGTGCATCTAACAATTGATATCAGAGCAAGGTTCCTTGGAAGAAGCTTAATTGCTTGAGGTAGATTTAGATGGCATAAAAGAAGGAGGCTCCCTTGTTTGATGGGATGAGATGCATTTTGGAAAACCAAGATGAAAGGTTTCCTTTTTTCCCTAGGGTTTGGAGTTTGGAAGTCAATTGAAGATGGATATACCATGCCTACTAATGGTCTGAAAATTGATGATGAGATCAAGACATGTGAGAACAATGGAAAAGCAAGGAATGCTCTTTTGAGTAGTCTTGTTGATTCAAAACTTGTGAAGATTATGAGCTACAAAATTGGTAAAGAAATCTGGAAGAAGTTGGAAAGTATCTATGAAGGAGATGATAAGGTTAAGCAAGCAAAGATGCAGAATCTAAAGACTAAGTTTGAAACCCTAAGGATGTCATAAGATAGCGATATTGCAAGCTACATACATAGAGTTGATGAAGTTGTCAACTCCATCAATGGCCTTGGTGAAAAAATGCAAGAAGATGAGGTGGTAAAGAAGGTATTCCTAAATCTTATAGTCATAAAGTTTCGACTATTGAGAAAGCTCAAGATTTAGATCATTATTCTAGAGATCGGTTGTTTGATTCTTTAACTACTTTTAAATTAAGAGAGTTTGGTCAAAATGATTCGAGAAAAAGAGGCTTCTTTTAAATCTAGAAAAACAAAGAAGGATGATGGATCAAATCTAGATGATCTTGATGAGATAGAAGCAAATATTTTCAGGAGATTGAAAAAGGGCACTGAAAAGTATAAAGGTAAGTTGCCTTTCAAAAAAATTAATTGTGGAAAGATAGGCCATTATGCTTCAAGATGTCCAACCAAAGTTTCAAATGACAAGTATAAGGATAACAAAGGAAAATCTATCAAGAGAAGTTATTATGTTAAAGAAGATACTAGCATATCTAATGTTGAATATGACTGCTCGGATGATGAAAATGATGGATTTTTGTTCATGTCTTTGAATGTTGGAAATAATGCTATTGACTCTGAAATATGTATGAAGGAAAATGCTCCGAAAATAGATCACAACATCAAAGGGACTACAATGATTGTTTTTCATGCTAGAGAGGAGAAAAATCACTAGATAATTGACAACACATGCTCAAATTATATGATAGGTGATAAGAGTAAGTTTTTTAAACTCGAGAAGTTTGAAGGTGGTCTTGTTAAGTTTGGTGATGATACATCTGCTGAGATATGTGGAAAAGGTTCAATTAGTTTTGATGGAAAACATAATACAAATGATGTTCTTTATGCCAAGGGTCTCTGGCATAATCTTATGAGTGTAGGAAAAATGTGTAGAAAAGGATATAATCTTGTATTTTAGGATGGTGGTTGTGAGATCAGAAAAGGAAGCTCTGGAACTCTGGTTGCGGTAGGAACAAGGATATATGGGAATATTTACTGGCTTAAAGGTGCTAATGGTAAGCGTTTTATGACTTAAATCAATGAAAGTTGGCTATGGCATATAATAATGTGCCACATCAATTTTGATAAGCTAGTGAGGATCAACTCTACTCAAGTTGTGAGAGATCTACAAAGAATTACAAAGCCTATCAATACAATTTGCAAGGAATGTTAAGTTGAGAAGTAAACAAGAAAGAGGTTCAATATCAAAGAATTTTCTATCACGGGACCTTTGGATTTGGTGAATATAGGCCTGTTTGGACCTACAAGAACAACAAGCTTTCAAGGTGACAAGTATTTCATGTTGTTGATTGATGATTACTCTAGAGTGACTTGGGTAATTTTTCTTAGAGAAAAATCAAAAGCTCTAAACAAGTTTAAAACATTTAAAGCTATGGTTGAGAATGAAATGGATATGAAAATCAAGTGCTTAAGGTCTGACAGAGGTGAAGAGTTCACCTCTAATGAGTTTAAATTTTTTGTGAAGATCATGGAACAAAGAGGTATTTGTCAGCCCCTAGAACTCCTCAACAAAATGGAATGGTGGAGAGAAAGAATAAGATAATTTAGGAAGCAAAAAGGACAATGATGAAGGAAGAAAATCTATTGGATGTTTATTGGAGAAAATATATTCACACTATAATATACATACTCAATAGAGTACAAGCAAGAGTAAACAATTCAAATATTCCCTATAAACTATGGTATAGAAGAACTACTACTGTCAAATATTTTAGAGTATTTGGAAGCAATTGTTATATCAAAAGAGATAAAGAAAACTTGAGAAATTTTGATGCAAGGTCAGATGAAGGAATCTTCCTTGGATATTCTACAAGAAGCAAGGATTTTTGATGCTACGACAAAAGGTTGAAAAAGATAGTTGAAAGTGCAAGTGTAAAAGTAGATTAAGAACCACATAAAAGCTTAGTACTAATAGAAGGATATGACTATGCCGAGTCTTTTTGCATAGAAGAACAAAAGGAAGAACAAAAGGAAAAAGATGCAAGATGAAGAGGAAAAATATCTGTAAATGATTCCTAAGACTCCTAAATATGTGCAGAAGAATAATTTTGAAGGTCAAATCATTGGTGATGAAAGGAAGAAAATTGCCACTATAGTTTAGGACATAGAAAAACAAGTTTTCTTCACCCTCATTCAAGGAAACCCTAAAGATCTCAATCCAAGAATGAAGTAGGGGAAAGATATCTTGCAATAGGGTGACCTAGGGTCTGATTAGAGACTAAATAAGGGTTCACCACAAAGCTAGGACTTGGAAATACAAGAAATGCAAATGACATGCAAAACCTAACTAGATGACCTAGAGAATGAAACTGAAATACAGAATGACAAACTGAGAATGAACAAAGGTGCACCCGGAGGAAATATGTGATCAAAACAAGCTCCAAAACCCTGAAATCCCAACTTTCAATGCTCACTGGGACTCATAATCCAGTTCTGGCATATGGGTCCTAGGTGGGTCTTGAAGAGTTGAAAATTTGGAATCTAGAGTTACAGATTAAGAGGAACAAAACCTAAAAACTATTCCCTGAAACCCTAACTGGTACTCATATGCCCAAATTGTCGTGAAGTGTCCCAAGAGAAAAATCTTGAATTGAAACTCTACAAGCCTCTGAAGATGGATCAAGTAAGCACTTTCCTGCTAATTTCATGCAAATTGGATGGATATTTTTCCCTAGATCAGAGTTTCTGTGAGTCTTGACAACTTTTCATGACAACTTTGACAACATTTGCAAATTTGTCATTTTGGTACTTTTGAAGGCTTCAAATCCACTTTTCTTCAATCTATAAACCTGCAATCACAAATTAAAGAGAGGAAAACTTGTTGACTTCTAGGAAATGGGGGTTTTCCTTGGTCAAACCCCTTTTAGGTAATTAAACCAAATGATGAAATAATGGAATAGAAGCATGAAATATGAAATATGCAATGATGATACCTTGAATGATGTCTTGAGATGTAATTCAACAATCTAACATGAAGTGGCCATGTAGAGTGTAGATCCTGATCTTGAATTGGATATGAAACAATGTTTGACTTGGATCTTGGATGCTACATCATAACACTAACTCAACAAAATGCTTGATGCTTAATTATTATGACTTGACAATGGATCTTGAATTGCTGCAACAATTGATGAAGAATTCTACCCTTGAATGCCTTAGAAATGTTCTTGTAAACTCTCTTGATACTCTTGTTAAGTCTTCTAATCATGAACTTTCTATTAGGAATAGTCTCTTGGAAGTCTTAGGTGAAAATGAGTGAAATAAATTTGTATTTCTACTTTTTTATGCTAAATTTTCCAAAATTACAACACTACAAGCCGACATCAAATCTAGGAGGATAAAATCCCGCCAAGAATTTGAATTAAATTTGATTTTGGGCCACACAGGACTCATATGTCAGAAGTGGCGTATGAGTCCCATAGGCTTAACTATGGGACACATTTTCAAAAATTCTTAGAATGATGCAAAATCCAAATTGGGACCCAAAAACCCAGGTGGGACTCATACGCCCAAAGTAGCGTATGAGTCGCATATCACTAAATCTAGGTCACACAGCCTAAAAACACCTGAATTATGATTGGATGGTGGTTTATGTCAGGATTATCCTTGAAAAGATGCATTAAACGGGGCTTGCAGATGTAAAATAAGGCCAATTAAAGCATAAAGAAGCCCAATTATTTAATAAAACCCTAGAAAAGTGTGAAAGTGTGTTACAACACTTTACAACACTCTAAATAAGGTACCATTAAGTTCATTTAGTTCATAAGGGCCCAAGTCCTAATGTGAGTGTGTTAAACACATTATAGCACTAAGTCAAGACATTGTTAAGCTCAATTTTATAAGGAGGGCCCAAATAAGTGTGAAAATGTCAGACAATATTTTTTGACACTACAGGTGATAAGAGAAGAGGTGTGTTGACAAGAAAAAGAGTTGCTATGATAGAAGAACAGGTAAATTTGTGTATACTTTCCAAAGTATAACCTAGGACAGCAATTGAGGTATGTAAGGATGAGAATTGGACCAAAGTTATGGAAGAAGAATTGATGCAAATTAAGAAGAATCATAGTTGGGAATTAGTCCCAAGACCAACACATAAGAATGTAATAGGAGCTAAATGGGTATTCCAGAACAAGCTAAATGAAAATGGATAAGTTGTGAAAAATAAGGCTAGACTTGTGTGTAAGGGCTACTCACAAGTGGAAGGAATGGATTTTGATGAGACATTTGCTCTGATGGCAAGAATGGATTCCATTAGGATGTTTTTGGCCTTTATAGCACATAAGGACTTCAAGGCTTATTAGATGGATGTGGTGTCTGCATTCTTGAATGCCGAGTCGGAAGAAGAGGTATACATTGAACAATCATAAGGCTTTTAATTATTAGAAAATCCTAATATGGTCTGTAAATTGAATACGACATTGTATGGACTTAAGTAAGCTCTTAGAGATTGGTATGCAAGATTGGATAGGTACTTGTTACAATAGGGATTCAATAAAGATACCACCGATATCAATCTTTACTTTAAAGTTGAGAAGGATCAAATTTTGGTTGTGCTTGTGTATGTTGATGATATAATATTTTGAGGGAATGAGACAATATGCAGGAGATTTGTAGAAGAGATGCAAAAATATTTTGAGATGTCTATGTTTGGGGAGATGAATTTCTTCCTTGGGCTACAAATCAATCAAATAGAAAAAGGGAAATTCATTTCATAGTCAAAATATGCCAAGGAAATGCTAAAGTAGTTTGGAATGGAAGGCTCTAAACCGATATGTACTCCTATGGTTACTGGTTGCAAGCTGAGCAAGAATGATGAATCTCCTAAGACTGATCAGATCAAGTACAAATCAATGATTGGTGGACTAGTATATCTAATTGCTACTAGACCGGATATCATGCATGTAGTTTGTCTTATGGCCATATTTCAAGAAGATCCTAGAGAATCGCATGTGGTAGCAGTAAAGAGGATATTCAAATATTTGCAAGGCACTCCAACCTATGGTCTATGGTATCCAAAGGATACTAATTTTTCCTTAAGTGCCTATATTGATGTAGATTAGGTAGGATGTGTGGATGACAAAATAAATACAAGTAGAGGTGCTTTCTTTCTTGGAAGCAAATTGGTTTCATGGTTGAGTAAGAAGCAAGACTCAGTGTCATTATCTACTGTAGAAGCAAAGTATATTGCAATAACATCTTGCTATATACAATTATTGTGGATGAAGCAGACATTGAAGGATATTAGAATATCATACGATGAACCTATTTCTATCTTGTGTAATAGTATGTAAGTGCTATCAATATATCAAAGAATCTAGTAATGCATTCAAGAACAAAGCATATCTCAATCCAGTATCACTTCTTGAGAGAGAAGGTTGTAGAAAATGAGGTGAAGTTGGAGTATGTGCCTACACAGGATCAAATTGAAGATATTTTTACAAAGGCTCTTCCTAATGATACATTTGAGTATCTTCGACATAAGTTAGAGGTTATTGCCCCTCCTTATTTCAACTAGATGCATAAGAGTGTGCATCAGTCTGGTGGAACAATTCAAGATTTATTCTTTTGTTCTAGACTTATGAAGGCTACCTCTCTGGGGGATTAGGTAGTAGTATTGTTGGTTGGTGAAGTCAAATACAATATATTTTATGCCCCTAAAGGGCAGAGTGTAGAAAAGTAAGTGTGGTAAAGAGAAAGTGTAGTGGCTTGTTGGTGTTGCAAGTAGTGTCAAAGTGGTGTATGCAGGTGTTTCTCTTTGAATGTTGTCAAAGGGGGAGAGCAAAAGATTTAAATGCAATAAAAAGAGTTGGATGAGTCTATGTTCCTTTTCCATTGATGTCAAAGGGGGAGAGAGAATCTGAAAAACATAGAGAGAGTTAATGCAATGTATGAAAAACAAATGAACAAAGGGGGATAGAGAGAACTGGTGTTGCAAGAGAAGAAGTTTGTGAAGAGAAAGTTTGAAGAGTGATCTAATGTCCCGATTAGGGGGAGTGATGCTTATTTCTTATTGTAGAATTGTTGTTGGTTGCTTTTGTTGTTGATGGTTTTTTAGAATCAGTGTTTCCATCAATGGTAAAGGGGGAGATTGTTGGAAACTTGAGTTGTTTGTGAGTTTTTTGGGTGTTGTTATTGATGTCAACCCCTTGTATGAAGAGATTGTTGGAATTCTGCTAGTGTTGATGATGTCAACCCCTAGCATTGGAGTTGTTAGAAGCCTAGAGTTGTTGGTATCATTTCCAACACAATGCTGGTGTTGTCATTGATGTCTTACTTTATTATAGTTGCAAAAGTGATGTGGAGAGATGGTTGGATGTGTTATAGTTGATGGGAGATGTTGCAATTGTTGTAAAAGTGTTGCATAGATGTTAGTAGTGTTTCTAATGTAGTTGGTTCACCTGGTTTCCAAGTGCTTTTGAGAAAATTTGAATAAAAGAGAGTTTAGTGTGACAAAGTGGTGATCAGTGTTCTGCTTTGCATTTCTTCATGGTTGAAGATATGGGCTTGCATGGTTTAGATATGATGGTTAGAGGTGTTTAGAGGTTCTATATCCAGAGTTTCAGGTTTTGGATCGTTCGACAGTGGAAGATATGTTTGACAATATGTCTATTTGGTGAATCAGGGTGTTTGGGAGAAATGAGATTGCTCTACATTTCTCTGTAGTGAAGATTCTTGGTTTGCGGATCTAGGAACATATTTATATTGTTTATATCTACCTTTGAAGCTTCAAGTGCTATGGTGTTCCACAAGGTTGTTTGGTGAGCTGGACATCTATGCTTGTGTGTTTGATTGCATAGAATAAAGGTGTTCTTAAGTTTTAGGTGGTCGCAGTAGTAGTGGCGAATATTCTATTGATGTGGAATATTTTGAGATGCTGTGAAGTGTTTTTGTGTGGTTTGTGAGATGCTTTCGGACCTAGAGAGGTGTGTTTGGAGTTGCTTGTTAGTGTTATTGCAGGTTTGGTCAACATGGTGTACTAACGCTAATTGTGGTGGATGATTGTTGTTTGTGGAAGTGTTGAGAAGCATGTCAGTGTAGATTTGGGTCCCAATTAAGTTGTGGCATGGTCTACCTTCAGTTATTTATACCTTGGAAGTGTTTGGTGCTGACCTATTTGATGTTGCACGGTTGAGGTGTATACATTTCCTTAAGGTTTACCTAATTGAGATTGTTTTAGGTTGAGGGTCATATAAATAAAAGGTGATTTGTTGTGTGGATCAAGTAGAGAAGGTGTGTGATGTGAAAGATGCGAATGTGATCAAGTGTGGTGATTTGAGTATGATCTTTAATGCCTATGACTCCCAGATGCAATGAGGAGAAGGTGTCTACATTTTAGTCTGTTGAATGAATTGTTTGTGCTTCAATGGAACTTTACCTTTGACATAAGAGAGATGCATTGTTAGCAGTTCAAATTGGTAGTGAACCAACCCTTCTTCTATCTTCTTTCTTCTCGACAACGAGTCCTTTGGTAGTGAGCCCTTCTTTCTTTTGGGCCGTGAGCCCTCCGATAGTGAGCCTATTGTATTCGGTGTTGCTATTACTTTATACTGCGAGCTAATACTCATCGTGCTTTTTCCCTTCTTAGGTTTTCCACATAAATATGGTGTTCTTATGCGTTTGATGTGTTTGCATTAATATTTCATATGTTTACATTCTGCTAATGCATGATAAGGGTTGTTAAGGGTTTAAGGACTAATATGTTAATGAATGTTAATGAGGGTTTTAATGTTTTAATATACAACTGATTCACCCCCTCTCAGTTGTCTTGTGCATCTAATAGTTGGAAAAAAAGATTGCAAGTGTTTAAGGGAAGAATAATCCTAATATTCATGTGGGTTGTTGAGTTCACCAAAATGAAAAAGATAAAAATATAAAATTTTAATGTTTGTTCTACCTTTTGTTTATATTTCATTAGTCTAGTCTAACATATGTTTCACCATTTAAAATTCATTTTCATTAAATTTAAACTAAAGAAATAAAAGAGGTTGCTTTTAGAAAGGAAATGAGAGAAAAAGGATAGGGGCATAGTTTATTTTGTGTTTGGTAAATATTTTGATCTCTAATTCATATCAAAAGGATGGACTAGTGCTCAAACTCTTGCTTCCTCTCTATCTTTAGTTTTTGTGTCGGGTGGACTCAATTGTGCACATTCTCATCTAGTTTGGTCTAATGACATCCGTATGGTTGTGGTACTATCCTTCATTACATTGGCATCCTGTATGACTCTAATGAAATCCTTTGTAATCTTGCAACTTGTACATGTGACTGGAATAGGGCATCTTAATGGGTGGTTCTATCTCCAAGGACTTGCCTTTAGAGGTTTTGAAAGTTAGAACCTCAAGGGTGGGAGTGTACATCTAGATATAACAATGAAATTTTTTCAAAGTGGTGTATTGCAAGACACGCTACCTTTGAAACCGGCGGGTAATTCTAATTTGTAAGAAAATAAAACCTAAAACATTTGGGTGTCCAATCGGAACCTCCAATCGTGCGGCTCTTGTTTTATCTGTATCATCAATCCCTCCCACGCATTTAGAGCAATCATCTCCGTCGATTGTATATCGTAAGGCTGAGACAGCCTTAAAATAAGAGTGCACGGATCCAAAGCTGACAGATAGCATATTAATACTCAATCAAAATCCTCTTAATCGTGGGTAAAAACGCAAAAGAGAAAAAGCTTGATCAGAGCCGGTGAGCCAGCAGAGGAAAATTCTTCTCCACAGGTATGTCTGTACCTTTAGCCGTTTTGCTACTTAGAAAATCTCCCGAGTTTTTGGTTTTGAAATCGTTAAAATTATGTTGGAATTTTTTTCTTTTAGGGTTTTGTTTTCATATTCTGCGTTTAACCAGTCAAAGCCTTGCAGATTTTTTTGTTTTTTAAATTTTTATCTGGGGTTTGATATTTATTCGGTGAGTAATCCATCGAAGCTCTGAATTTGCTAGCGTTTTAACTTTCGAAAAATCGATCAAAGCTCTTATGTTTTTCCGTGATTTTGCTTTTGAGTTTGCAAAAACGATAGAACCCTAAGTATTTTCTAGGATTTTATTGTTAAAAGCTGTTAAAAATCGATTAAAGACCTATTTTGCTTTTGAAAAGCTCTTTTGTATCCTAAAATTGTCTATGCTGCACGGTAGCTTTTTGGGTTATGGTGTACAATTTGGCCAAAATTCTTTTTGGAATTCAAATTTTTGTTCTTTAACTTTTCCCCCTTTTTGCCACTAGGTGAAAAATGTCGGGACGCGGAAAGGGTGGAAAGGGCCTGGGGAAGGGAGGAGCGAAGCGGCACAGAAAGGTTTTGAGAGATAATATCCAGGTAAATAAAATGACTATCCAGGAAAAAAAGTAATTTTAAAACTATTTTCAAAATAAGTATAGCGTTTTGATTTTTCGTCCTGTCCTTTTAGGGTATTACCAAGCCTGCAATTCGGCGGCTTGCCAGGCGAGGAGGAGTGAAGCGTATAAGTGGCCTAATTTATGAGGAGACGAGGGGCGTGCTCAAGATTTTTCTGGAAAATGTGATAAGGGACGCTGTTACTTATACGGAGCACGCTAGGCGCAAAACTGTTACTGCCATGGATGTTGTGTATGCGCTTAAGCGGCAGGGAAGAACTCTCTATGGTTTTGGTGGTTAAAATCTGAAATTGACAAGGAGAAGGATTTTTCGCAAAAAGAAGTCTTGCTTTCAAGAAAATGGTTTTTGTTGATATGGATAATTTAGACTTATTTAATTGTAAATGGGAGGGGTATGCTCGAAATTGTAATGGCGAAAGCTGATTTTGATTTTGGTATTTTAGACAATTTATGGATTCCTGCCTGCCCCAGATTTATCCGATATACAGTACATTTTGTATTTTTTCTGTATGGAATTTATTCTAGGAAGCTTTTCAGAAAATGTTATGTTGCTGAAAGGTTATTAATGATTTGAAGCTTTTGTAATAACAATCGAACAGCAAAAAACATGAATCCATTGTAGTCAGAATTCTATTATTTTCTGGTGATTATAACTTATGGAACTTCTTGGCATGATTCTTTACTTTTGGAAAAACTGTGGCTGTAACCATATGGGATTTCGTTAGTTTAGAAGTTTAATTTGGAGATCAGTATGCTGCAGTGCCTTTTGAAGTGTAAATAGTATCGAAGGAGTCCATCCACACAGGGCAGATTACAAAACCAGCAATTTCATACAATTTGGTAAATGCAATAGATGCGAGATATAGTTTGTTCTTGAAAACTAGTTTTAAGGCAGGCCGTTGAGTAACTCGGAATGCTCCAGGTCAATGCAAAGTAATCTTTATTATTGATGAATGTTAGGTTTGATATTCAGTCTTAAAAAAGTTATTTGGCACCTTCTTGGTTAGATGGTGATAAAAATTTAAAATATTCAACATGTATCAAAAATGTGATATTTAAATCGGAACTAATGATGAATATCATCACCAACCCTTCTTTAATGAAAGAATTATTTTTTTTTTTCCTTTTTAAAAGGATTTAGCTAATATAATTTATTTATATCATTTAAGTCTTTGTACATTGTGATATTTAATCATCTATAAATAAAAGTCTGAGTTGAATAGAAAAATGGAAAATATGGATGGTTTTTATAAGATATCATCACCAACCCTTTGTCTTCAATGAAAGAATTGATTTTCCTTTTTTTTTAAAGGATTTAGCTAATATAATTTATTTATATCATTTAAGTCTTTGTACATTGTGATATTTAGTCATTTACAAATAAAAGTCTGAGTTGAATAGAAAAATGGAAAATATGGATGGCCTTTATAAGGACACAATTTTATAATTAAATATTAACAAAATTCATAAAAGGGTTGATAAACCTTGAAAAATATGTTCAAATATATTTTTGAAGAAATATAAAAATATTATTGCTACACTTTAATTTTGACGAAAAAAACATTGTTGTTAGACTTTATTTTTGATTTTTTATATGGAAACAAAGATCACAAAGCAAGTTGGTTATAAAAAGACACATTATATCTAGGAGTTTGCATGGGAGCATGATGAGAAAGACTACCTAAAGGTTGTAATTAAAGGCAAGGCTAGGATTTTGATCGCTCAATTGAGAACACATATTTGTATCCAGTATGAAAACAATTTGAAGGTACACAATCTAAATGAGCTTTTTAAGGAGGGTATGCTCTTCAAAACTGGTGGCTTCTTGGTCAAGATCTTTAATAGGAGGGCATACATGGAAAAAAACTTGAAAATGGTTAAAGTTCATATGTTAGGTCCCATAGATTGATGGTTTCGTGAACATGATTAAAATCCATTCATTCATTTAGTCAAAGTATAAGAGTTACCAATAGATAGTTGAAAAATGGCCGGGTTTAACCAACACACTTTAAGGATACACTCCCTTAGCTGGTCGGGCTCGTGGGTCCTATCAATTGACTTTTTGTTTTCTATTATTTCAAATTTTTTTGTTTGATGGATTCCATTCCCATAAACATTCTCATGCTTTTGATTTCATGTTAGTTGTTTTCATTTCCATAGTAGTTCATTTTACTCCCACATTTCCAGGTGATTAAATATGGTGGAATAAACTATTATAAATACCTCGCATGAGGGAAAATTGAAGCACAATAGTTTAACAAGAAAACTCTCATTTAAGCTTATCTTAAAATTGTGTTTATTCATTAGTCTTGAGAGATAGATTAGGTGTAAGGGTATTTTAATTAGAACAAATAATTATGTTTTACTATCTTTTTATTAAAGTATGTAATAAAGCTTATATTATAATATAAAATTTTAAATAAATAATTTTAAAATATTTATAATAAATATATAATTAAGGATTAGTTATAACAATTTTAATAGAATTATTTTAAATTATAAAATAAAATAGTTATAAATATAATTTATATTTATTTAAAAAATAATAATAATTATAAATTTTTTAAGTAAATGAAAAAAATATAAAATAAGTTTTAAGTAAATAAAAAATTTAATAATTTTTAAATAGTTTTATTTTTTTTAAACATTTAATTGTGTTTCAATTTTTATATATGATCATGACATGAAATAATTCTTAAATAAATAAAAATTAAATAATTCTTAGATAGTTTTATTTTTTTAAATATTTAGTTGTGTGGCATGATACTTTATATCTATTATTTATTTAGACTCTAAAGGTACAAATATGTGGTTCTAATGGGGAGAATCATTATTGTTTAACATTTTCAATTTAATAAAATTCAAATATTTTTTATGAATGAATAAAAGAGAGAAAATGATAATAAATTTGCTTATCATTCATGTTCATTAACATGGACTATATAAATATTTTGTCCATGAAATGTTTTTATGAATTATAATATTTTGAAAGTTGTTTATATTTTTATATTATTGTTATATTTTCATTTAAGAATTATTTTTTCACAAATCATTTTAATAAGTGTTATTAATTAGTTTTTGTTATAATATGTTAGAAATTATAATTCACACTAATCAATTAAAAGTATTAGTAGCAAATATTGATTGTTAATTTTTTTTTTTAGAGTTCTTTATAAGAGATTTCAATTAAAAAAATAATTATAAATAGAAATAACTCTTGACTAAATAAATAATCTTGAATAGTTGTAAAGTTAAAAAATATATGGAGACAACTTGTTCCCCTATATATTTGAATGTTAGGATATAACTTTTAGCTCAATCTAAGACTCCCAAAATTAGTTAGCATAAAAAATTGTGTATTATTCTTTGTGAACATATTCCATTGACCTTAGTTAATGTTTATCTGTGAATTGCATGGGCTATTATCTGCAAATGTAATATGTTGATGGTTCCTTTTATTGTATATATATTGTAATTATGATCATGAAATATATGGATTTCCTCAAACTCTCGAACTAGTTATGTCATATGTTGAGGTAAAATTGAAAATATAATAAATTGTTAATCTTATGTTCATAGGAAAGTTTGAATTTGGTAATTTTCACTTTCCCCTCCAGGAATATTTAATGATATACATAGGGAAGAGGATTTGAGTAGGGTTTTGACAAGTCGACTTGGTACTTCATCACTCCCAACAAGTAAAATGTTAATTTTGGTGACCATAGGGGTTTTGAGCAACATTTTTGGGATCAATTTAAGAGGGAAAAGAATATAGAAGAAAGGGTGCACATAAAATAAAAGATAATACATAGGCATGTGCATATTTTAGAGATTGGGAATTCAATAAGTAATATCGGTACCTAAGTTAGGGTAATCATAAAAAAATTAAAAGAAAAAGAGAAGGCCACATGATAGAGGAGACAATGTTAAGACATGGACAAAACATACAAATATAAATATAAATATAAATATAGGTACCTTTTTTTTTTTTTTTGATAGGTAATCGCTTTTGACTGGAGCTTTGAACTAGTGAGGCCATAATTTGTGGGAGACCTCATCCCCATGTATTTGTCTGATATTTCACTAGACCATTCTCCTCTTTTGTACCTTCCTCCTTCTTCTCTTCTCCGTTCACACCTTTCCTTATCACTCCAACCTTCTTCTCATCACTTCATGCCCTGCATATCTCCTTATCACTCCAATCCACTCCCCCTTATCACTCCATCTCTCTCCCGCATATCTCCTTATCACTCCACTCCACTCCCCCTTATCTCCTTATCACTCCATCTCTCTCTCGCTCCACTTCCTTGCTCCTTCTAGCGCAACACATCTGCTACCCAAACTCCTTTCTTCATCTTCGTTCCTTCTCAGCGTATTCCCTTCCTCCACCTGGCTATGACCTCCCCGTGCCTCCAGACGCCATGCTTGTACTTCCAACCGGGCACACAAAATGGCCTACCTTACCTACTTGTAGCCTTCCATCACCATCGGGCGCTTCCCTCCAATGTTCACACCGTCGATTCCTCCGTCCGTGAACAACCCTTGAACAACGTGCACACCATGAACCACAAACTTTTTCCTGCAAGCGCCGGTGAGTCTCGAACATGAGACTGCCCTCTCAATAGGGCTTGTGACATACCGTCACACTACGGGGTCATCCCCAATATAGGTACCTTTTTATTTGGTTGTGGTTTGATGCTTTATCATACAATGATTCAACTAACTCAATGTATTATTCATGCTTGATTTAGAATTAAACATCATGATAAGGAAACAACCAAAGAAAAAAAATAGAAGAGCATGAAATTGAGAATAAAAAGAAAAGGGAATGAATGAGGAAAATTTGTGAAAGTAAGAAATTGAACACATAGATGAAGACATATCATATTTTTCAATTAAATGAAATCATGGAGCGTCCATTCAATGCATTAAAGAGAAGAATTTGGAGAAGCAAAGACAAAGAATGTAAAGTATTTGTGCAATAAAGAAATTGAATCTTAGAATTGAAGGTCACTTTGTGGCTTAGTCCTTTGTTGATGTAAGTCTTCAAACCTCACTTACCTCTATCTTTTGTACTTATTTTGATTTTGGTCATCCTTAAAAGTATGACATGACTTATTTCAAAATGATTATTTGGCTATCATTGATGAAATTCAAGCACACAAAATAGAATAATGCATCATAAACATGCCAAATAAGGTATGTGAATGCAAAATATGACGTGCTAGTGGACTAGTGTAGTATAAAGAATTAAATTTTGAATATTTTTTCAAATTAGATTTTATCTTTTGTGATTGATTCATTGGTAGATGGACTCATATGTCATAGGAAATTTCCTTAAATACATGTCCATGGTCATTAATTGGAAATATATGGCATGGGATCCAATATTCTAATGAATATTTTGTGGAAGGTTTGACTTTTGGGAAAGAAAAAGGTGAATTTAAATTTGGTAGACAATATCCCACAAAACAAACTAGTCCAAGGTGGCTAAATTATTTGGATTGTGCAATGGAAAATATTGAGGGGGTTTATAATGGTAGATTACTAATGGGTGTTGTGCACTAAATGGATCACTGAGTATTTATGATGTATGTGAAAAATGGTATAGAAAAATGTGTAAGTTCTATAATATTCACTTTTATCCCTTCAATTACAAAGAATATTATAGTTTGACTTGCAAAACTTGTGTGATTTATAAATTGAATACTTTAATAATGTACACGATTTAATTTATTTTAATAATTTAGTCATGCATGCATTGAGGAAAAATGGTTTTGATGGAAAATGTTAATTAAAGAAGTATATATTGATGACTTTGAGTGTATTGAAAATATAATAGAAAACTTAAGAGATCGTACCAAACTAGATTTATATAAAGAAGCTATGTAAAAAAGACGCAAAAAGTGAACTTATAAAAAGAGGACATGAAAATACATGTTCAATAGATATAAATGCATGATGAAATAATACACCTTATAATCATATTTTAAAATTGTTTCCAACAAGAGAATGGACTCATTAATAAAAAAGTGAACAAGAGAATGAACTCATTAATAAAAAAATCATATAAACTTACATTTAAGAAACCTTTTGCAAATTTGTTTCAAAAACTCTCTTTCATATACAATGTTATATTGTTCTAATTTTCCTTTTAAACCATTTATCTCTTGAAAAAAATATCCAAATTGATGGAGTCTCATTATTTTTTGTTATTTCAAGACAATTAAGGATGCTAATTTAATGAATTACAATAGATAATTTTGTTAGAAATTAGATTTGTCACTCCTTTTTAAACAAAAAATCCAAATGGATTATTATTTATTGACCTTCTAAATCCTCCTAGAATGAGAGATAATTGAATATGTGTGTGTTTTCTGAAATGAATGGAAATAAAACTTTTTATACCTACATAATAATTTACATAAGCACCCACACACACACAACTTTAGGTGAGAAAGGTAAAGGGGACAATAGGCCAATTTTAATTTAGGAAAGTTGAGTTCATTCTTATGAGGATCACCCCATGATTGTGGACTTGACCTAGGATAAGATAGATGGAATAGATCATGATAAACATTGAGTTTGAGAATCAATGCATATATTATTATGGATAATTAGAAGGATAGATCAAATGTATGTGTAGATAAAAGTGAGATCTTGTGTAAATAAAAGTGAGGTAAAATTTATGTAAATGTGTCTAAATTTACATAGGAATATGACATTTATCATAATGCATATGTACCAAAATATTGTCCAAAGCTAAACATGATATTAAAGATAAAGTTATCCTCATAATACATTGTTCACCCTTATAATTATATAAAGATAAATAAATCAATTTTAATCCTTACGATTATATAAAAAAATTAAACTGTGGAAATAATTAAAAATGATATTTTCCATCCTTACACATATAAAAAATAAAAATATTAAATAATTAATAATAAGGATAAAATGAAAAAATAAAACTTTTAAAAATAATTAAAAAAAAAACCAAAATTTAATATAAAGATAAATGTATAATTTTCCATCATTACAATTATACAAAAAAATAAAAATGTTGAAATAATTAAAAATAATCATTTAAAATAATTAAAAATAAAGATAAAATGAAAAATAAAACTAAAATCACAATTTAATATAAAGATAAATGAATCATTTTCATTCTTACAATTATTATATAAAAAATAGAACTTTTGAAATAATTAAAAATAATCATTTTGCATTCTTACAACTAGCTCATCCTTACACTTATTATATAAAAAATAAAAATATTGAAATAATTAAAAATAATTGGTTTTCATCCTTACAACTAGCACTTTATCTATATATATTAAAATAATTAAAAATAATCAAATTTACACATACTCTCTAACACAATATATATATATGCTAAAATTATGTTAGAGAGTATGTGTAAAAATTTAATAATAATAAGTGTTAAATAATGGAATGAAATAAACTTTAGGCAAAACTATAATTTTTTCATTAAAGATTTTGAAATATTTGCATACAAATTTAAAACATAAAGAAATGTGTTGGCGTTTCAATTAGCACCTCTGGAGTGCTTATTGGAAACAAACAACTATTGCAAGTGTGTTAGTACATGCTCTTCAGATTATAGAGAGGAAGATCTCTCTTTGCTGATTTTCTACTGTAAAAAAGGGGTGTACTAAGGTTCCTATATTTTTTACTCGGCGGCAGGACACAAGGGTGCATAAACACAATGTGTCGTAGCTAAGCTTTTTCTCTGGTTTCTGCAGATCTTAACTACGACTAACTAGCTTCTAGACTATCCTACCTCCTCAAGATAAACAGAGCATGAGGGCGTAGGAGCGAAATGGATTGGTTGGATCACTTGAATCCTCCGTCTCAATGGAATATGGCCGAGGCTCTGAACTCTCAGATATATACCAAGATAGGGCTCGATACAAGTAAACACTCTCTTACAGTAAACTGGATCTGAGACTTGCCAAGGAGGAGGAACCCCTGTCCGAGGTGTAGGCTTGGAAACAACTCACTAGAAACAACAAGGAACGATGGCCTGTCTAATAGGATTCTCGAGGAGGTGACGACACCTGTCCAAAGTGTAGGCTGCAAGACAAATCATTAAACAACATCAAACGATAATGATCGATGACAAAATATCCAAGGAGGCGACGACACCTGTCCAAGGAGGAGATTGAAACAATGCACTATTTAGAACAAGACTTTGAATAGACTCAAGTATTTAGATCAAGCAAACATGCGCCATCTGATTTATTTCTTCAAGCTTTCTCCAAAGAATTACAAATGTTGGGACAAAAAGACACAAAATCATGCACAATTACGATCAACCAACAAACTCTCATCCAAGAGTGAATGGATATAAACAAGCTAACTCTGGCAACAATGGTGCAACAATTTTGCTTAGCAAATAAAGGTTAAACAAATAATGAGTCTAAGGCTCTTATTTATAGAAACTCAAAGGAGTAGGCAACCCTAAAATCTCCTTGAGTTAACAAACAGTTCTTGCCAATCAACAAGATTTATTCCTATGTCTAAAAGTAGGTGAGCAAGCAGTTAACTGGAAATCTACTTCAGTTAACTGAAACTAAACAAAAGTCAAACTAGGAGTCTACCTCAGTTGACTGACACCCAACTAAAAGTGAACTTAACTTACAAATGTGTCTCCAAAATAGACACCCACCTTTAAAGGAGATCTGAGATCCACAAATCATGGGAGTCAATTAGACATCCTAGATCAGTGGGATCTGACATGCATGATCTGTGGAGATCTAGAGTCAACTTGGAAAGGGGCATCAAGTTGACTTCAGTTGTATTTATTGCTATTTTGGAGGGTAGGACGTCCTTTTTGAGGTGTTTGACACCTCATCATCATTGGTCAATGGTGCTTTTGTTCATTCGTTGACTTCTTCATACGGAGATCGTTACATGCCTCTCAATTGTCAGCTTACCGCTTGTCAGCAACTTGATGTATGCATCTCCTTCATTTTGTTTCCCTTAGGAGGGTTACTCCTTTTATTTTTGTCTGTGTTTCCACTTTGGCGTGGAAGGTAGTGTAGTATTAACCGATGGCGGCTCTGTGTTGGGAATGACTACCTTCCGCGTTCTTTTGCAGCTTTGACGTTTTCCTTGATCTTTCTCAATGGAAGAGTGTTGTATGATGAAACCGTGAAGTTTGACCACGATCACTCCAACCGTGAGAAATGCACATGAACTTGTTGCATGTGTAAAATTCCAACGGTTACGATCTTCTAAATTGGCCTTGGAAGGCAATCAGATATACGAGGTGAAACCATTATGGAGCCTGTGGACTTGTGTCTATGCTTGTCAATTTGTCCAGATTGACCTCTAGGTGTGCCCGACACAGATCGGTGCCAGTCGTTTTCAAAAAAATCATGGAGTAATACCATTTTGGTCTTGTATTCATCTTGGGAGAACTAAATTCCGAAAACCTTGAAGATTGACTGTGCACACGATGCTGCTCGAACAACTTTTTCTGGAATTGCTAAAAATAGCCTCGCCGGGGGTAATTTTTACGAAATTTTTTGAGACATGGGTTTCGATGAGAATAATTCTCTAAACAAACCCAAATCGTCAGAAATTCAAAAAAATGAGTTTTTCTATGACATGCAAGAGCCCTTCAGTGGCAGAGGCAATGAGGCACCAGAAAGTAATTTTTCTCGGAAAAAATCCAACACATGTGTTTTGTTCGTGCTTCGGAGCTGAACAAACCTAGTTTGTTTGTTTTTCAAAAATATGACTTTTTTTGGAAACCCTAAAAAATAGGGGCAGTAGGGCTACTTTTTCTGGAAAAATCCAACATGTGGGTTTTGTAGAAAAAGTTGTGCTAATCATACCCAGTTGGCCAGATCTGTGATTATCTGTCGTTTTCTCGGACATGCAAGAATTTTAGACAGAAATAGAGGAAGTAGACAGAAGGTGGATTGGAAATTAGCGACTGTCAATCTGGAAGAATTAAGCCTTTTGATGTAAACTCTGATAAATGGTCCCTCTGTGCAACAGATCTTCAAAAATATGAAGAACGGTGAAAACCCCTCTGTCAGATCTTCAAAAATGTTGGAGAAGACAAATATCCGTTCTTGAGCTCCTCAACCTGCAAAGAAATAATGAATAATGGATGCCTAGATGCTTTGATATGTCAATTTGGAGTTGCAAGCATGAATTGGGCATCCAACTCATGATTGAGCCTAATTTGGAGTTCAAAAAGGTGATTTCCACTGATTGTGGAGTGTTTGGCCTCTTTTTGCCTCCAAAATTTGTTAACTCAAGTCAAAATTTTCTTTTGAATTTCTTAGGTGTCCCTTTTGGAGTTTTGATCATTTTTGTAGGCTAAAGTGCCTCCATTTGATCTTCGATTCTGGCTGTTCAGTGGATCTTCGACAGTTACTGACGGATCCGTTGTTGAGATGGGATTAGCTTGACGAGATATTCCTGGGAGAGATTAACTCAGAAAACTGAGTTTGGACCTCCAAAATGAAGGGCGCCTTTCTTCAAGAGGGGTGCTTTTGGCTGTGCCTTAGTCAATTTTCATTGACTGTTCTTTGTTTTGGCCTTTTCAGACTCTCCGTGCTTTGATCTGACGTTCTCGTTGATTGATGAGTCAGATGACTCTGCTTGACGATGCATTGAGTAGCCAACTCGGTCCTGCATAGGATGACTAACTTCTCAGTTGATGATAGTGAGTTTATGTCCTTCAAACTCAAGGGCGCCCCTGGCCAGCAAGGGCACTTTTAGCTTGTTGACTGGTTTTGTCTACTCTGAAAATTGCCTGCCTTGATCTCTGTCATTAGATGATTCAGTTGTCAGATCCTTTCGTTGACAGTCTCATTGTCGAGATTGATCATAGCTGAGAAGGTTGTTCTGGAGAGCAGTAAGCATTCAGGGTGCATCTACATGCCTCAAAGAAAGGGTGCCTTTCTCCAAGAGGGGCGCTTTTCCTCTGTCCTTAGCCAATTTTTGGCTTGTCTTTTCAATCTCCAGTTTTGGCTTTTTTTGCTTGATCTCAATGTGTGATCATTTAGCGTGTCCTGTGAACCTGCTCTCAGATCGATCACGTAGCTGGGAGGAAGCTGAAAAGATGTCATGTATGAAGTAGCTGCTGATGGATTCATTTGATACCTTGAACTGAGGGGCACCCCTGGCTAGCAGGGGCGCTTTTAGCTTGAAGCTCTCTGATTTGGCATCTTCATTATTTATAGATTCTCCATACTTCGTTGACGATTGGCCAATGATCCCTGAATCAGATGATTGTTGATTGTTTCATTGTTGAGCCAACACGAAAGTGAAGAGGAGGACTAATCTAAAGATGTCAAATGATTACATTTTCCCTATGAGATCCAAGGGCGCCTTTCTCTAAGAGGGGCGCCTTTTTCAATTGTAGACTATCTTTTGCCTTGGTAGCAAAACGTGCACCTTCCAGAGTTAGCCAGATTTTGGCCTTTTTCATTTTGAGAATCTCCTTCGTTGAACAACATCATTTTCATCCTTTTCAGCCATAGCTTCTTTGTTGGAGTTCTTGAAGTTTAGCTTTCAGCACCTGGTACTGGCCAATCTGCCATTAATGGCTGCGGAGCTCCTAACTTCATTCCTGAAAAATAGAAATAGACCCACCAGAGTAAAACATATATTTTGATGATTCTGACTTGATCAGTGTGATCGTGAAGTCGAATAATCCTATCAAAATCATTTTCAATCATTTCCAGGAAGGTCCTATTTTTAAGGGTTTCCCTAAAAATAGGGGCATAACACCCTAATTTTCAGATTTTTAGAATTTTAACCATAGGTTCCTTGACAGAAACCCACAAATACTTCATGTTTGGTTTGACCTAAAACATACTTTTGACGGAATTTTTACATTGTTTAGCTCAATTTAAGCAGAATGCCAAAAAATTCATTTTGGGTACAACAAAATGCAAATGAAAAAAAAAATTGGTATCAAATTGATCAAAAACACTCCAAATAGAAATAGAATGCTTCCACCCAATTGAATTTTTTTTTTTTTATCTAACTTTTACAAGATAAGTGAGATTTTGGAAACTTTCATCCAATATTTTGGAAGCTCTTACCACTAATTTACCATTAAACAACTGATTTACCAACCACTCAATAGTTATTTGCAAGCGTGAGATTTGTTTTTTCCAATCAGTGTGAGACTTATTTCAGGTTCAAATCTCAAATCTCACACTATATGTAACCTAAAAGATAATTACATAAAAAATAAAACAATTAAAGATAAAATCATAAAAATAGAACTGCTAAAAAAATAGTATTAAGGAGAGTAAGTCCAATAAGCCATTAATTACAATCAATTAATTTAAACGTTAATTTTCCAATAAGACATTAATTTCAATAACTTAATGAAAAAATATGAACAAACATGTTATAATTCATTTAATTTAGATTTGGCGTTGATATTTATAAAATAGTCATTTCTTCATGGTGATATTTTGAACGCCTACTTATAATCCCCTTCTCCACTTGTTTTCCTCACACAACACATGTGGGTTAAAAACCCTTTTCATCAAACCATATTTTCTGTTTCGCGCAACAAACCAACATTGAGGAGGTCGTTTCCCCATGGCAGAGATTTGCAGAGAGAACATTGACTCTGCTTCTATATATTTTACAAAGTATGGTTGTGTTAGTAGCTGCATAAGAAATCTTTGAGACACAGTGGTCGATTCTCGTATACGGAAATGAAAACAACTAACATGAAAACGGAAGCGTGAGAATGTTTACGGAAACGAAAATTTGGAAATGATAGAGAATGGAAATGTTGGTTGATGGGACCCACGGGCCCGACCAGCTAAGGGAGTGTACCCTTAGAGTGCGCCGGTTAAGCCCGGCCCTGAAAAATAAATATACATAGCTTGGCCAGTGATACATGGCTTGATTATCAGCATAAATCAACAATACATAGCTTGATTATTAGTATAAATCAATTGGTATATGGTTGAGAGAGACATTGTTAATAGATTGAGATTGTTGTACTTGTTTTTTAATTTGTTGAAGTTGATCTTTATTTTTTTGTATTTTTCTTACATAAAACTTAAGAAAAATGGCAAGAGTAAAGTTTTAAAGTTTTAGTTGTTTGATGATAGTTTTTAGAAAACATTGTAAAACATTTAGCTTTCCATATATGCTTTAAAATAATTTGTCTAATAGAATTAGAAATAACATTGTTATGCATATCAAAATTAAAGATATTTTTTTTACAATTTAACTCATGAAGGAAAATAGTTGAAAAGTTAAACAAATTGCTGTCCATTGCTTTTTAACAAAAATGCAATCTCAAAATATATGTTTCATATTTTCAACACAAGCAAAAGGGGCAATTGTTTGGTTGGATCATCATACATTTCAATCTAACAATGTAAAATTTTTCAAGCCAACACTTGTGTACCAAAATCAACTTTTGATTTTCATATTTTCATATTGATTTTGATTCAAAATTTAGAGCTAAATATGCATTTCCATTTATGATTAAGAGTAAGATGCCAACAAGGTCCAAGCATTTGAGAATAAACCTTCTTCAAAGGAAAATAATAAATGAACCATTTCTAATCTTTGAAAAAATTACAATTTTGGGAAGTACAAAGCTTCATAGAGAGGTCAAGAGGGACTAGGGATTGTACAAAGATAAAAAAATGTTTTAATTTTTTCACTCAACCCATATTGCTACTTTATATAATGCCAATAGGTTCATTCAAACATGTTAAAATCCCAAATATCTTTGAATTTTTGATTTTTTTAAACAAATAATATGATAATGAGTCTATTCCACTTGATTGAGGTTGAGGCAAAATTGAAACCATGTTGCAAGGAAGAGTTATTCCAGTCTAAAAAGTGACAAACTTGTTGCCAAGTTTTTCAAATAGATTGAAGAGGAAAAAAATCTTTGATTTTAAAGAAGGGAGACATTAACATCTTATCCAATCAATTGACATTTTTCCATTTTTTTTTTTGAAGCTTCCATGATTTTGTGACATTAAAATTTTCCATGGTTCATCTCCACTCACAGCCTGAACAATCTAATTTTCCACAAGGCAAAGCCCTTGAATTTTGGGGTTTATGAGGCCAAGACTACCTTTAGTTTTTGGTTGAATGCAATGAGACCAAGAAGATGCAATAAAACTAACATTACCATCCCACTTAGACCAAAGAAAATTTCAAATTATTTTATTCAAATATTCATATCCTTGCTTGGAAGGCATTCAATAGGATGAATAATAAATATGAGTAGCAATAAAAACCTTGTTAGCAACTTGCATCTTACTTGCTACGAATAAAAATTTGTTACCCTAGTTGAACAACTTATTTTTTAGTTGATTTAAGAACCACCCCCACATTTCAAAAAGAGAGACCCCTATACCAAAAGGAATGCCCAAACGTCTTGTTATCTCTCCATGTTTAAAAGTCTCCATTCTTTAGGAATCCAATGAGAAATGGAGCAATTTTGGGACATTAAAAATTCAGTTTTGTTATGAGCTAGAGAACTAGAAACAACACACTACAAATTTAGGATGCCCAAGGTGTGGTTAAGTTCCTCTTCATAATTTAGAAGAAACAATATGTTTTCATCAACAAAGTGAGTTGATAACCACCTTGTCTCGAGGAATGGATATACCTTTAATATTCTTCATCTGATTGGCCTTTTGAAAAAGATATCCCAGAGCATCAACGATAAGAACATATAGAAAAGGAGATAAAGGACACCCTTGCCTTATAGAATGTAGAATGTTCTAGATCAAAGGAGGTTGATATAGACTTATTACGAGCAAGGTGTGTATTAGTATCTTTAAACAACATTTGAACATGATTTTGGATCTTTGGACCAAAGCCCAACCATTGTAACATTTTAAGAATGAAGCGCCAACGAATTCTATCATAAGCTTTATCAAAATCTAACTTGATCACTAAAACATTTTGACATGATTGTTGAGCCCACTCCATAGTCTCCCAAGCCAACATAAGATTGTAAATTATAAATTTTCCTTTTATGAATCTTATTTGTCTAGCTCTCATTATACTCTACACAATAGGTTTAATTATGATAGCTAGAGCTTTAGCAATAATTTTGTATGAAGTATTTAGCAGGGTAATTGGTCGCCAATCAACAATATAATCTTCATTTTTCTTTTAGGAATAAGTTTGATCAAACCTTTGTTAATACTTGGACCTAAGGAACACTTTTGAAAGGCTTCCAAGTAAAGTATATAAAAATCATCTTTGAAATGATTCCACATGATTTGATAAAATTCAGCTGGAAGACCATCAAAACCAGAGCTTTTATTGGTTTTCATAGAGAATAGAGCATGTTCGAGTTCTTGTATGGAGAGGGTTCGACCCAAAAATTGACTATAACCTGGACCAATCTTATTATGAATAGATTCCTTGATTTCTTCCAATTTTTTTTGAATATCTTGCCAATTATTCTCTTCTTTAAATAATTTTCATAAAAAATTCTGGAATAATTTAGTAATTTCAGCAAGGTTAGTATGTAATTTACCTTCATCCATTATAGCCCCTATTTTATCCTTCTTATGTTTATAATTGAGATATTTGAAGAACAATTTGGAACCTTTATTCCCTTCCTTTATCCAGTGAAGTCTAGCTCTGATTTTGGAACCATACGCCTTATAATGGTCCAATTTTTACAATTCCGCTTTAGTAACAATAATAGAATTTTGAATCCTTTCATTATAAGGGTTGACATTTAATTGTTTCCTAGCATGTTCCAATTGACCTTGAAGGGTTTTTTCTCTACATTTACGTCTCTAGGCCATTCTCTTGCCAAAAGACTGAAGAAAATCAATGCATTATAATATAGCAAAACACCACCACACAATCCATGACACCCTCTTGAAGTTTCAAAATAGAATTCCAAATTCTCACTAAGGAAGAAACACATTCAATGTTTTTTAAATGGGAAGTATTAATCTTGTAGGGAGTTCATTTGCAAGGGTAGTTTCTTGAGTAAGAGATATAGAAAAAATGATAGGAAAATGATTAGATAGGGTAGTTGAATAATCAACTTGCACATAGGAACCAAAAGAAGAAACCTCCAGATTAAGGTTGTGGGATACATAAAACTGATCTAATATGCTCAACTTCCTATCATTCCCTAAATTTCAATTGGACCACGTAAACCAATTAGTTGCATGGTTAGAGAATTTATTATAGATGGGGTCAATTATGGATGCTTCTGCATAAAATCTTCATTATCCCATGTGACATCTTTGAAAGGAAATTTTTTCCATTCTATGATTGTCCTATACTTGTCTCCTTTGTGCATTTCTAGAAAATTAATTTAGGCTCCAAGATGGGTATTCTCTCTACATCTAGCTCAAGTAGCCCTATTTGTGCTAATTTTTTGTACTCATCAACTTGTTGCTTCATTTTGTTTTGCATCTTTGCCTTGTTCTCCTTATGACCAAAGAGTACCTCTTGCTATGTTGAATGTTTTTTTCTATTGGTATAACCTTGTAGAGTATCTTAAAAAAAGAGATGAAGGATGGTAGATGACACACTAATGTTGATTGAATGTATTTCTTAGGATCTCTTTTGGGAGGTAATCTTTTTGGTCCATCCCTCAAAATAATTTTCATATTTAGCAATGTAGGAATCTTTGACTGTTGCACTTTCAATGACGATTATTTACCTACACTCATATCTACCCCTTTTTTAATCATCATTTTCACTTGGTGAAAGATTACCATATGTGGATACATTGCATGCAACCCATTTAGTTCAAATTCTTTACCATTTGAGTGAAACATCATGAATAGCTCCTACAAGTTCATGTCAACTGTTCTTCAAGTAGAGATCCATTGGAATCCCAAAACACTATTTGCTCCACTTTCATGGGGATAATAAACATAAGAAAATCAAGTATTTAGTTTCCCATGATAAATTTAATATTATGGCATTTCCTTGAACAATGGATTGTACCTCTATTTACAAACATAACCTAAAATTCTGGGAGTAAATAAAACAATTCAATTGTGTTTCCAACTTAATATCGATCAAGTTATGAGTATTGCTTGAGTTAATAAATAATGTTACCTTTTTTTGTTTAAGGAAACCCCTCACCTTGAGCATATGTTGAGTGCAAATACCTAATAATGCATGGAAAGAGATGGTTGTACATCTTTTAAGTCTTCCACAACCACTTCTATATCTTCTTCATTCTTTTCTTCATCATTGATTTGGTCAATGTAGAAATTATTCTCAACATACTTATGTGCTCTACTAAATTTTCCATCATAGTTGAAACATAATTCTTTGGCCCCTTTATCTTCAAATTTTTGAGGAGTCAATCTTGTAGGTTGAAGGTATGAAAACGTAGGAGTCTTACCTTCTAGGACCTAATTTTTTTATTCTAACTTGCATGCCTTGATAAAAGACTCAAATATATGAATTTGATTATACATGTGTACCTTATTTTGGATATGATCCTCGATCCCATTAAGAAATAAGCTATTCAAATTTTCATTTGTAATTGTTTCCACTTGCAATGATAGATTTTTTAATTTTTGGATATGATCCTTGACAAATCTTGTTTGGAATAATTTTGCTAATTGCTTGAAGTAATTCTCTACCATGCTATCACAATAGTGTGATTATAATTCATTAGTAAAATTTGACCAACTAACATTGAAACCCTTCTTCTAAGCACAAAGCCCCCTAGACCAAACATACTACTTTGGTTCTAGATATAATGAAGCCATTTTTAATTTTTTACCATTTGGAGTTTGAGATACATCATTTTTTTCCATTTGATCAATCCATTTTAATGGATCCTTTCCATTGAACTTACACATTCCCACCTTTGGTAGTAGGTTCCTAGGTCTCATATAGGTTTTGGTATTTAAATTTATATTGGTTAGCCTAGATAATCTACTTTGATTGTTTGAAACATCATGTTTTTCTTTTGAGATATCATTGGGATAGATCCTTGGAGTTTGGTCATTACAATCTTGATATAAGCCATACCTGCATATTAGTGATTTCATCCTTCACCTTGTTGGTTTCTTCCCTTATATATTCTATAATGATGGTATTCGTCTCCTCCCTTGATGACTGTAAAACATCTATACAACCCTTCTCCTCAACTATTAGATCATCATTGTTTGGAGATTTTCTCGAAGGGATTCAACATCTATACAACCCTAGTTCTCAACTATTAGATCATCATTGTTTGGAGATTTTTCAAAGTGACTTGATTCCTTCCCTTGCCTCTTATTGAAGCCTTGTCATGGTGTAACAAAATAATTTTGTAATAAATTCACTAAACAAATCCAACTAATATATTTTTTTTATTGTAACTTACTAGGGCCTAGATCTCACTTTTGAAATAAATCTCCTAAAAATTCATTGATTTGCAATCTTCAAAGTAAATTTGGTGGAAACCCTAATTTTTAAACAAATCCTTCAATTATAATCTAAATGACTTCAAATTTATACTATAGTATCTTCAATATTTCCTTGATAAATGCTCCAATTTTTTTTTCTAAATTGATAAAAATATGCGCTTCACAACCTAACCTCCACAATTAGAAAAATACCTTGTTCCTTTCCTTTTAGATTACAAGATCATGCTTTGATACTAATTGCAATGAAATAAATGAGAAAAGTCTAATAAAATGCTATAAATACTTGATAATACTCGATAGTAAGAAGACACTTCAAGGGGAAAACCTCCAAAAGGCTCCAATTAAGAACACAATTTACGGTACAATGAGAATAAACTAACCTCTACCTACTATATATACCATGTACTTATGTCATGTATGCCATCCAAGATGACTTAACTACATACATAAGACTAAATTAATGAATATATAACTTAATTAAGAGTTGTGGTAACCATAAGCTGACTACTCATATCCCCATGCACACTATTGGATTAAGGGTGTAGCATGCTAGATTACACAGATTAAGAGTATCAAAATGAGATTAGATTAACCAATATTGTGAGAGAGCATGCCCTTTTCCAACACATAATAAAGGATTCATTTTCTAGAGATCAATTCTTGGCCCAAGGAGAGTTTATTGTGACTATAATTAGACCTAAAGAAGCCTTTTAAGGTTATAAAATATCTTAAAGCCTCCTAATCCATCTAGGTTCACCTTAGAGTATTTTAACAAAAACATAATATTTTATCTCCATAGTATCCTCAATTCCAATGATTTTTAGAATTATGTTTAGTACTTTTCATGTCTAAATTTTCTTTTGGTATTTTTTAAAACAATGAATACCTCCAAGATGATTCCACATCACAAACACTAGTTAGACCTGAAATGGACACACTTTACTAGGCTTATATTCCCTTCACATTCATATTTCATCATAGCTTCTTGTAACCCATTTTAAACTATTTTATCTTTGAGGGATATCTAGTCATTGAAACATGATTTAATTTAGGTTTGATTTCATTTTACATCCATATTTTCCTTTAGCTTTTCTTGGTCAACAATCAATCTCCTCAAGATGTTGCCACACAAAAACATGGTGGTATAATTTTTTTTATAGATGTTACATCCTAGATGAAACTTAAGAATTGCAAGATGTGCCACACAACACTAAAATGCCTAGAAATTAATCCATGTACTCAACTTGGTTGTTTTCCTTTCCTTTTCCCTAGTTTTTTCTTTGAATAATTTGAGTACTGTGAGATAGTGAAATATGACCTACCTTGATGAATCATAGTGCATTGAGATTATAAAAAGTGCCAACCCTAGGAGTTAATCTTTAAATATTGATTAATTAAGTGGTAACTTGAACTTGAAATGGGTATAACTAAGCCTTAATCAAAATTTGACTATGAATTAATTTTAGAGAAACTATTTAGATATTTCTTTACATTATTAACATCATTCCAAACACAAAATTAATACTAAAAAAACCATTTAAAATTTTGCATCCACCAAATGATAAAAGAAAAAATAAAGGAGTTAGTATTATCTTAGACCTAATCAACCATTTTGAATCTTGAAAATATGTCAAAAGAAAAAAAAATCATTCAATCAAATTTTATATGAGTTTGGATTTGGATTTCAACACTAGATTACTGAATGATAACCTAAATAATTTATTGATAACCATGATTATTAATCCATAGTCCAACTAATGAAATGTTGATGAATCAATAACTTTAGGCTAATGCAATAATGTCACTTGTCACTTGGGTAATGCACATGTAGGATAAAGATGTGAGGAGATGATCCAACAAGGGTATTTTAAATAGAAAAGGGAAGAAAATGGGTTTTTAAACATGGTACAAAAGAATATGCCTATTTTATGTTTGAATATTATAATTAAAGGAAAATTTCAACAAGAATAACCATTTATACATAACTCTAATGAGAGAACTATGAAAAAAAAGTATTCAAAATACATAATGCAAAAGAATAAACATACCATCAATATGACATAATATGTACCTTGAGAAAACTCTCAAAGGGCCTCAAAAAGAATTCACACTCAATGCATTATCTCATGAAAAAAGATTACAATTGTAGAGTCTCCATTCAAGGATTTTGAAACACCAAGCTCCCTAATTTCACTTCATGTGAACAATAAAATGAGAATAATCTAATCACACATCCTAATCCATGCTTCCTCTTCTCACATATGCAACCTACAAGAGATGCTCAATCCAACCTTTGCAAACAAGCCAAAGGTTATATGTTCCAACATCAAAACTATTAATATAATTTTTTTTTAGGAAATAATCTTGCACAAAAACACCAGGTGGTATCACATAAACTATGTACCTCTAAACCGCAAGCTTACACAACTATGTCCTCTTGACTTACTTTTTGGTACTAAGTTTTTCCAATATTAAATATTTTCCCAACAAGTAGTCCGCATTAAATGTATTAATGTTACATACAACATACAAAGTGTCTCCAAGAATATCTAACCCATGTGATGCACACATTCTTAGATTCCTTAGATGTACCACAATTAAATATTATATTATAAGAATTATGCAAGGTGAAAAATACACCTATTCCCAACATTCTCCCACTTATTGTATACATTGGAGAAGGGGTAAAAAATAAATTCAACCATCAAGGGAAAAATCCATATAGCCAACATGTACCATCAAATCATCCAAGTGATCCATGTGCTTTATAAAGATGCCTACACCAATAACCAAAGCAACCACCATATCAAATAAGAACTCTTTTACCCTCCATTATGCCAAAGCACAAAAGATAATATCCTATCTAAAAGAGATGCTAAACTAATTTGTCAAATAGAAACATTAAACTTGATTTGAAATGATATACAAACACAAGCACCAAATCTAAACATAATAAATAGGATTGAGTAGCTATTAAGAAATAATCACCATAGCTGCAATAACAACCATAGCTAGTTGCTGACACATCCAAATAGCCAAACCTCAAGACCAAGGTATACTCATCATAACATGTATACCTTATGCTAAAATATATCCAACCCAATGTAAATCTTGATAACAAGTACCTATATCTACACTATCCTACATAAAGAAGTCTTCTGAGGGAACAATACATACACATGCAATAAAAAACCTCAAGACATTCAACACTGTAGTATAACGAGAACATCCAACGAACGATACATATAAACCTAGAATTCCCACTACATGGGTAATGTCAAATTGAAAAATGATCAAAGCATCCAAAGGTTCACCAATATCACTCATATAGGTGTAGCCAATGTCATCAATATAATTTATTATGAAGGAACATCCATAAAGATTTACAAACTTACAAACTAAACCATTACAACACAACTCTATCTGCCAGTCTCCATAGCTCTCCCAAATTATCCAAACCATAGAAGAAATAGATGAAAGAGGCTCCATGCTATTACCCAAAAATTAAAAATGAAGCTCAATAACAACACATGACCAAAAAATAGTAATCACAATGGATCCATGTAAACCTCAATCTAATGTCATGTGAACACAACCTCCAAGAAGAAACACAAGACCATCTAGAGATAAATTTCAAATAACATATGTAGCATGTCCTAGTACCAAAACCTTCTAGTGCTCAAGCTATGAAAAGTAAGAACTCCTTCACAAAACTCAAAATAGAAAAGCCTTAGCAACATCCAACCATTCCAATAAATAATCAAACATATATGAATCAATGAAACAACTAGGATGTAAGTATTTAAAACTAAAGTAAGATCAAACCAAAATATCCATTCCCGAAACCAAGGGAATAATTACAAAACCATCCTCTACACTTCTCAAATAAGCCATCTAAAACTAACATCCATAGATCAAGACTCATTCCAATGAGAAGTCAAAGGAAAAAGGAAACCATGCCAAGTAATTGTTTGATACGCTCTTTAGAACTAACATCCATAGCTCAAGACTCATTCCCATGAGAAAACAAAGCATGCAATAAAATTAGCATGAAAATACCTATTAGATGATTCACGATCAAGAGTACCAAGTGTGAGGAATGAGATTGCTTGTCTAGGATACACCAAGCCACAACGAATCTCTTAAAGAATAATATCCTCTATATTTATATATTGAAATCACATCTAAATTAGGTGTAATATCCCTAATATTCCTACTAAAACATCATCAAAGAGTAACCATATCAACACAAAACATCTAAGAAAAAGAGATCTCTAGCCTCACCTAGCTCTAGTATAGATGTACAATTGACCATTTTATGCCAATTGAAATCTAATGTAATTTTTAAATAACTAGAATCTCAAAAGTAAAATGATCACACCACTCATCAATTATATTATCACAAATCACCAAAAAATGTCTAAATTTAGAATCAAGAACTCTCTATGATGTGATCTACATCTACTCAAAATTCACATGTCCCAAATGAATATGTTTCCTCTTAAGAGCATCTATATCATGTAAAAAATCTAATTCTCAATCAAGATTTGACCATGGCACAATAACGCCCATCCTATAAATAAGATTCATTTGTCAAACCTATAAATTATAATCAACACCTCAACCAAAGACTCCAAGATCCCTCCATGGTAACAAAAGTCAACATCTCTGAATCACATCAAGATATGCATCTCTTGTCAATATAATACAAGATGGAAAATAAATGCTAAATTGCAAACAAGAAATAAGATCCATGATCTCCTCCATGATACAAACAACCATTTCAAAAGATCATGCATCACCAAGTGATGAATACATATCAACTCCAAAGTTACCATTGAACTTGATACTAAGCTACACATATAATTTTGATAACCATATCCTAAATGAATATCACACATGGTTCATGAATAATCATTCAATTACAACACCAAAAACTATAGATTATAAATTAGAAACAAGATCTCCAAATTGAGAAGGTAAATTGCCACCTACAATCACAAACTAATCTAACACCACCAATAATGTATCCACATAAAAAATCTCGCTAAAGATCCAAGAATACAAGGAACTTCCATGACACTATGATCACCTCCCAATGTACCTACATAAACAACCATATTATGCCAAATATCTAAGAATACAAGAAACCTCCATAAAACCATGATCACCACCTAATATAATTGCATAAGCAACCATGCCATATCAAATCTCTAAGCATACAATGAACCTCTATGACACCATGATCACCACCCAACTGAGTCACACATCTTGCGCCATAGTTAAAAACCATATGTTCACAACACAACTATATTAGGTACAACACCATCCTTTTGCCTTGTAATGACAACCAAACTAATGAGCCAAGTGACCAAATTAGGCCAAGAAAATATAATCTATATTTACATTGAAATATCTGTAGGTATAGATTTCTCACATATAAGTTATACATGTAACCTATAAGCATAGATAAAATACAAAACTACACAACTCATAGATGTCATAATAGAATATACAAATTCAATATCACATTGGTAACCATGTCAAACATGGAGAAATATAGATAAATATGTGAAATTTTATGTCTTAAACAACAAATCACCTCTAGATTCGATTTGTCACAAAATCATAAAGTACCATAATCAAAGGAAATAACATATAGTTCAAACAAAAATACAATGAATAAATCATATATTAACATCTCTAAACCTGATCCAGTATAAATTGCTCAAAAAATTCTCTCCATTTCTTATAAGAACTCCAAATTGGAAAACTATGGGCACAAGATATGACCTCTCAAACCAATGAGAGAAAAATAAATTTCTAACTAGATTTTTTTATCCAAAACAATAAAATATAGAAAAAAACTAATACTTATGTATAGTACTCATAAATAGATTTTTTGACTATACAAACACAAAAAAAAACTCCCTAGGTGAAATTTATACCTCCCAAAAAATAACTCTTTTAAGAGAAATTCAAAATATCCATGGTGGCTAGAGGGCAACTCCGTAGTGGTGCTCCCAGTGGTAGCAACAATTGAGTGGAGAAAGTAGGTGGCACTTCCCAACATAGGTGGAAAAATTTGATGGGGTGACTTGGGATGACGTTTCCTCTAGCGGTGATAGTAGATCGATATAGCCCCACTAAATGGGGACTCAACCGCCTCATAGTTGATTTCTATTGGGCGTTAGCCCTTTTCAATCACCATAGACTTTCCAGTAATTGATGCTAAAATTTGAAATATTTTTAAAACCTAACTTTCAAAGTCCATATGTCTGTTGACATAGAGCTCAATATTCTACCTAAGCGTTCGATGACTTTAACTTGCCATATGGTTGTATGGCATGTACTAATCCATACGACTATCAAAGATTCTTTTGAAGCCTTAAAATGATGATTTTTTTCAACGCCAAACATAATCATGTTTTAAATGGATCTATAAGTTTTTAGGAGGTCTCCATCAAAATATCATCCCTAAAAACCCTATAAAAAGAGCTATAATAGAAAATCAACTTGCCAAATCTTTGTCAAATATTATATATGCAATGACCCAAGTTTGAAAACACATATTTAAGCTTGAAAATTCCTTCATTATTTTCTTGCAAGGCTATCTATTTAACTATGCACAATAATCTACTCATATCAAGGGTTAACAACTAGGAATATGTTTCTTCTTTCAACTTGACAACTAGGCTTTGATATCAAATGAAAGGAAAGTTGTAGCAATAATAAAAATTTCCACATAATCCTTATGAGAGAAAAGTATACATAAAATGAGTATTTAGAATCCATAATGCAAAAAACAAATAAACATACGATTAAGATGAGACAAGATGCATTGTGGGAAAACCTTCAAATGGAAAAAATAGCCCCCCAAAGCACTCAAATACTCAATATATTATCTTGTGAACCAAGATTACAATACACTTGCAAAGTCTCCATACAAGGATTCTAAAACATCAAGCTCCCTAATTGTATTCCATGTGAATAGGAAAATGAGAATCATGTAACCACATATCCCAATGCACGCTTCCTCTAATCAAATGCAACCTACAAGAGATGATCAATCCAACACAAGACAAAAGTTATACAAGCCAACCTCAACAACTACTCATGTTCTTACTTTAATAGGAACAAGCTTGCATAAAAATACCAAGTGTTATTACATAAACCATACACCTCTAAACCATGAGCTTTCAAAACCATGTCCCCTTGTTTATTTTTTCGTCCTAAGTTTGCCCTTTTGGTACTAAATTTTCCCAATATTAAATATTTATTGAATATACAACCTACATTAAATATTTATCTCAATGTTACATATGCCATACATCTCTAAAAATATCTTCGAGGTGATAACCCATGTGATACACACAACCCTAAATTTCTTAGATGCACCATAATTAAATATTGGATCACAAGCATTATGTAAGGTGAATAACATATCTTTTTCAATAATAATAATATTATAACCATGTAATATTACATCATTATGCCGAAGGCGTGTCCTATATGAGCTTTCAAAGCTCATTTTGGCCTTCGACGGTTCAAAAGGAGTTAGAAGGCATGGTTGACAAATCCTCCATTGCCAACCGTTGATCGTTTAAAACAACTTTAAGCTTTACATTTAATACGTCTCCGTCAAAATGCCCGCGATAGGAGTTTGCAGCCTCTGCCTACCCACTGACCGCAACCACTAGGCACGTGTAAGTTGAGGAGTGGAGAGAGCCTCTGCAACGATGGTTTATTGGCAGCGGCTACTTGCCAAGACTGTCACCTCAATCCCTGTAGCTGCCAGTGAACTAATGTGAACGATCGTGTTTCTTTGTCACAAATATTTTGCCTTTGCAGTTGTGTGGGAATAAATAATAAATATTTATATAATAGTATAATAATCAGAAGCTCTAGCTCTGGGCAATTCCACGTATACAAATGGTGCTCTATTTCCTCTACACTGATGTGTTTTTCCCCTATATCCCTCATAGCGCCTTCAACAGCCTGGACGATCTCCTGGGTACCACTATAAGGAGCGCAGATATTCAGAACAACGTTATCATTATCTCTAGAGAAAGCCATAACTCTATCTGTAGCTTCTCTTACATGCTGGGGAAAAAGGCTCACCTCCTAAAATCTGCACACAAATGCCATACTGATGAACAATGGTCTCTTTTTCATTGAGCATTTCGAACTCCTTCTGCATCAAATTCATGAGCGTCTCAACTTTCTCCTTTGAGCACTTGAAATTCTCAATACTGAAAGTGTAAACACTCACACATTTTATCTCCATTTCATAGCAGTTCCTGAGCATATGCATGAGGTTCTTATATCCAAACCCATGCCCCTTCGATTTCTCCATATTCCTATTGGTTGCGTATCTCCGATTGCCATCCATTATGATGGCAACGTGCTGGGGAATAGAGCCCGCCGAAACAATCCATATTACAAAACGTTTGAATAGTTCGTATACTGCATCTACAAGAAAGGAAACACTTATCTGAAAGTATGAATTATTGAAGGATTTAATGGTTGTATATGGTGCCATCTTTGCTTGTTTGCAGCGTTTTCTGTGTGTCAAAGAGATTATATAGAAATATATGGCCCAAAATTATAGGTGCAAGACTATACCCACATACATAGAGATCTATAAGCCAAAATTTTAGGTGCAGTATGTGGCCTTTCTCTATTGGTATACTTGTCTAGTGATATGGTCGACTAATTGACTTGAGAGCAAGATCATGTTATAGGTTAGGGTATAGGTTAGGGAGAGGATTCGTAGTTGAGCACCTTAATTTTGCACTTCTCAAAATCAAAATCTTAGGAGGAAATTTAAAAATTCTCAAATTTTTATAGCAACTTGCTTGGCAACGTCCCTACTTATAACTAAGGTTTTAGGGCCATATCATCAAATATGATGCCACATCAGCATGTTTTTGTTGAGGTGCCCAAAAAGGTCAAAAAAAAGTAAGACTGATACTTGTGCACTAAATCATGTTTTATTGGTGCGCTGATGTGGCATCACATGATTTGTTGCTTTTTAGATCTAACGAATAAATATTATTCAATTATTGGTACTTATCATCAACACTAACAACTTCAAAGTCACAACTATTGGTTCAATATTGTTAAAATAATAGTAAATTAATTAATAAATAAATAATAATATAAAAATTAATTAACAATAATATAAAAATAAATTATATAAATTAATAATAATATTTAAATCAATAAATTAATAATATAAATTATAAATTTTATATAAATTATAAAAATGTAAATTAATAAATTTAATAATAATAATAAAAATTAATAATAATATTAAAATCATTTTCTAAATGATCTATCAATTGATCTTATTTACTACACAAATGTGTGCAAAAAATAAACCAATTTTTTCCTAATTGACCTTTCAAGCCTCTTCGGCGTACCCATTGCACAAGGTGCAATAGCTAGTTATAACTCTTATGATAAAATAATAATCTAACATTATTATTGTTAACATATAAGGTATATGCATCAACTATATGGTTTGAAAAATGCCTTCTCCTGTCCCTGCTCCTACACGTGCCCTGGCCTCAGCTTCTGCTGCGTTTGGCCTTGCAAGGGGCCCTGCTTTGGTTCCGCTGACTATGGCGGGAGTGTTGGGGGGCGCTCCTCCTGGGTTTGTTTCCGCCAGTGCCCTTGCTTCCTTTATTGCTGTGTGTGATGCCTCTCCCCATGCTTTCATGTCGTCTACATGGGTTTTGGTGGAGGGTTTGTGTGACTCTTTTGAGCGATTGCCTCCTTCTATGTGTGAGCTTAGTTTTCCCCTTCCTGTTGCAGCTAAGGCTATTGTTGCTCCTATGGGAGTGTTTGGTTTTGAGCGTGCTTCCTTTGTGGGGCCTCAGAGCTTTGCTACAAGGGCTAGGTTTGGGTCTACTCGCCCTCGTCGAGTGTCCATCCCTCTACTCTACACCAAACTTGTTGTGGTCTGTGGCGAGAATGTGATTGAAAATGAGGATTTCTACCATCATAGGGGTTTGGTGTTCCACTTCTCCAACCTCTGGCCTTATCTTCCCAATCTATACAATTGGGTCTTGAACTCTTGGAGGCCCCTCATGGCAGGTAATATTGAGCTCTTACCTTGTGTCAGGGGATTTTTTATTGCTTCCTTTGTTTCTTCTAATGACAAACATTTGGTTTTGGGTCTTCTTTGGGCTTGGGGTGAGCACTCTCTCGCTTAAACCTTGGACTACCTCCTTCAACCCTCTTACCAATCCACTCAATGTGCACCTGGTGTGGGTGAGACATCCAAATCTTCTCTACTTTTAGGAGGATTCTAGTTTCGAGGCCATTGACAACTCTATTGGTCAATTCTTGAAAGTTGATGATTCAAATTCTTACATGGGGCACTCTACCTTTTCTTGTATTATGGTGGATATTGATGTCTCCATGCCTCTTCATGGGGATGTGGTCTTGATGGTTGGGGATAAGCCTTGTACTCAACCATTGGATTATGAGCACCTCCATTTTTGTCGTCATTGTTGCTTTGCTATTGGTCACATGGCTTTGGCTTGATCTCTCTCATGTTGATTTAGTTCTGCTACTTGGTGGAACAATACTTTTGAAGATCATTTGGCAATTGAGGCTTCTGAGGCTCCTCCTCCTTCATGTTCCCCTCTTGCTTCACTAGCTACTTTTTTCAGCTTTCGATCTCTGCTGAGGTTGCATGGTTGAGATTCCTTCGGGTTCACCACCTACTCCACTGAAAATTTCTGCTCAATTTTGGGCCTTTGCTTTGATTGTGGACAACTCTACACCTCATTTTCCTTTTGATCCTCCTTTACGTATTGAGGGTCATCTTGTAGGGGAGTCTCCTCTTGTGTCCCCTTCTAGTGAGAAGTTGGATGATTCTATAGCTTGGACTATTGTTCGTCATAAGCAGAAAGGTCCTTCTTGCATTTTGAGGGACAAGCCTATTGTTTAGGGTTGGGACCCTTGTTTCTAGTTCTTTGTACTAGTCTATAAGCCTTATTGGTTTTTGTTCTTGTTTTTCAATCTCTCTCTTGATGAAACTTGTATTGCGTGCCTCAATGGCTATTTTTGTTTCGGGTATGAGCCCTTTCCTATTTTAATCTAATCAAAACATATAAGATGGCTATTGGTATTTGACTAGTATCCACCTTGAAATTGATTAATCGCTTGTGAATAATGTTGCCTCCTCTCAATAATAATTCTACTTGTTTCTCATTACCTCTTTACAATTCAATTTGATATCAAATCATGAATGAATATCCTCTTCTATAAAACCATAAAGATTTGGAAATAATGAGCACTAGTAATGTAAAAGATAAAGTCACTCGAGATCAAATAATGTAATATTTGGTTACCCCTAGTGATGTTTAAAATCTAAAATAAGAAATATCACAACAAAATCATATCACTGACATTTGAAGATTAAAAAAGAATCATATATTTATCCATAACACAAGGCTCAAAGTTTTTGTTAACATACTCACACTATTCGAAAAAAATTCAAAATGAGCTCTGCTCCAACGGCTCCTCCTCTGGCTCCATTGACTCCTCCTCTGTCTCCAATGGCTCCTCCTTTGTTTGCAACGGCTCTGCTTCTTGTTGTCGACGGGATTGGGGCAGTGTCCTGTGGGGTCCCTCTCACTGGGGGCTTTGTCGTTTCTCCTTACCCTGCCCAGTGCACGCGCCAAAAGGTTTCCGTGGTGTTTGCTACGATTCCTTTGGCTCCTTCTAATCCTCCTCTGCTTGCTTCGAATTTGTCGCTGGTTGTTCTTGGTGGTGGTGTGCCTATCAGGTGTGGTGTTGTGCCCTGTGGGGTCCCTCCTACTAGTGGATCCGTTGTTTTCCCTGCCCCGTGCGCGCGCAGGAATGTGGTGTCTGCTAGGTCGACGATGGCTGGGATGGACGGTGGGATTGCACGTAATATGGCTACTACCTCAGTGGTGCCTGTTGTTGGGGGCCCTTCAGGATTGGCTAAATCATTCTTAGATGCTGCCAGGGTGGGTTCTCGCACTACTGGTCGGTCTCTGCCCTGTGCCCAGGATTCCCCTATGGTTGTTTGTGGTCCTGAGATCGTGGAAAGTGAGGACTATTATTCATAAACAAGTGTGGTGTGCAGATTCAATGGCCTGTGGCCCTCCCTTCCGGATCTCCATGATTGGGTTTCAGGTTCTTGGAAGCCTTTGGTCGATGGAGACATTGAGCTCTACCCCAGTGCTAGGGGTTTCTTTATTGCTACGTTTGCCTCCCGTCTTGAGCGGAACAACATCTTGGACATGGGTTGGATGTGAGGTATTCATTCTTTGGCCATCAGGCCCTGGTCTCTTTCTTTCAACCCTCTTATGGAGCCATTGAACACCAGACCTGTTTGGGTTCGCTTGCCAAATCTTCCTCTTCAGTTCTAGGAGGAATCTTGTTTTGAGGCCATTGGCAATACCATTGGTCGCTTCTTAATGGTGGATTCCACAACTAGGGAGTTTGGGCATACTATTGTTGCTCGGCTGTTAGTCGATCTTGACATCTCCAAACCTCTTCCTGGGGATGTTGTTTTGCTGGTGGAGGACATACCTTGGAAGCAACTCTTGGACTATGAGGGTCTCCCCTTTCGGTGTAGGAGATGCTTTTCGGTGGGTCATTTGGCCTCGGCCTATCCTCTTGCTCGTCGCAAGGGCGCTGCGACTTGGTGGAAGGATGCTCTCTTGGATCACCTCATGGTGGGTTCTTCTTCAGATGGTTCTTCTGAGGAGGTCGACCCTCAGGTTGCTGCTCCTCTCCCGGACCTCTCTTTTGTGGAACCACCTTTGGAGTGTTCTGCTGACACTGTTGTGCCTGTCCCTGCACCTGCTGTCACTGCTTTGTTAGACCCTATCCAACCTTTGTTGGGAGCCTCTATTGTTTTGTTAATTGATTCGCTGTCGACTTCCTCACTGCTTGGTGGCTCTTCTCTTGTGGTGGCTGGGGTGGAGTTGCTCCTCTCACCTTTCTCTTTAATTCTTGACTCTGAGCCCCCTTGGTCGGTGGTTCTTCAGAAGAAAAAATCTATGGCTACTTCTCGGACTCGGGCTCGTGGAGCTAGCCTTTACCCCTCTGTTTTTGGGGTTGCTTGATTTCTTTGTTTTCCTACAACTCTTTGTCAGCTGTCTCTATTTTTTCCTATAGTTCAATTCTGTTTTGAACTATGTTATCCTTTGGCCCCTTGGGCCCTTTGTGAAGGGTTCAACACCCTGTAAATGCCGCTTACCATTTCAAAAACACAAGGCTCAAAAAACCTAAATCATAGAATACCAATCATGAAACATAGAATAATAACAATCGTGTTAAAGCCTTGGATCACAGATAATAGTTGCTAGTCACGAATCACAACAAACATAATTTACCAAATCTAGTCTAGGTTTATAAATGCGATTATAGAGAATGAAAAATATGAGTATAAACATGAGTATGTAGATCGTGTTAAGAAAAAGTGGTGACCATGAAAACTCATAAACATTAAAGTTTTTCATTCATCATTTATGGATATAAGGTGTATTTTTAATTTCCAAACTTTGGAAAGTATTTGAAAAAATCATGGGAAGTTGGGATATTTAAAATTTATCTATTTTGTGAAAGGAATTTAAATTAACAAAACATTTTTTTAAAATTTTTAAAGTTTAAATAAAGAAATAGAAAAGTGCAAATAATATTAGTTGAAAGTCAAAAAAAGAAATTATATTATTGTATTTTTAGTGTTTAAAACCTTCTTTTTAGAGTAATTTTTAACAAAATAAAAATAAAAATATATTAAAATATAAGTCATTTCTTTGTTACATTTTGTAACAACAATTGCATCATTTGGTATATACGGTGTCCTTGATTTATATTTATAGGTAATTCCATCATATTGAATTACTACATCTAATGCTTAAAGTAGTTGCAACAATGATATATGTGGCACCAACCATATAATTTTTTTTTGTTTTGTTTCGTAAGAGTAAGTTTTATTGATTAAAATTAAAAGGTTACATAATTGGTCAGTGATGACCAACATGCAGTAATGCATAGAAGAGTACAAAAAATCTGCTCATTCTGAGTTACAATTTATCCACCAGATTCGGTGTGAGATTGCAAATCCATTTTCATCCTATTTAGTTTTAACATGAGGATTTTATTTTTCTTATTCTGAACTTCTTGCGAGTCCTCCCCATCCACCTTCTTTCACATATCTATGGATTCCGCATTTTGAGATGAAAGCTATGGATTGCTACTGCCACTCTTTGCAGGTGGTCTCCAGTTGCACTTTGGAGAGGATGCAACAATTAGATTTGGGGTTGTATTTAGAGGCTTGACTTTTGAAAAATTGCTTGATTGTTGGGGTTGCCTTTGAGCCAAACATGCTTTTGTGCAAGGTTCCAAAGTTGGATGTGTTGTACCTTTCCTATCTTCAAAAATTGGAGAAAAAGTGGGCTACTATGAAGGTTCAACCTTTTCCTCCAACACTTTTGATGGTGGTTTGATTGAGTAATGATGGGGTAGAGCATTATTCCACCAAGATTTATGATCATAATTTTTAATGATTCTGGAGCAAGAGTTGGCCATATGACCAGTTTCAAAACACTTCATGCATCGAAAAGGTAATCCTTCATAATCTAGAAGTTGCATCAAACTGCGATCAACAAATTTGAAAGTAATATCCGCAGGGAGATCACATGTGATATCAATATCAACAAGGATGCGAGAAAAGGTTGTGTGGGTGAAGTTAGTTGTATGATCTGAATCCACTACAAGAAACCTTCCCAATGAGTCCCCAATCGCTTGAAAACAATCCACAAACCAAAATTGTAACGAAAGATTTGAAAGGCGGATCCAAACCAGTTTCACAGAGAAAGATGTGGTAACTAGGTTAAAATTTGGAAACCATGATTTGAGAAGAAGTATGCTTTGCCCCTAGCACCATTTCTCTTGCAGAATGGCATCCCTATCCTGAATGCAATCAAACACCACAATAAAAAACCCTTGAGTGCAAGGATAAACCTCTACATTACCTTTGAGTGTGGGCTGCCATGCCAAAGAGATCCAGTCATACAAATCTGGTAAATTTGGCCATAGACGATTGAACTGGCCAATCAAACCATTGGATGCAAAGTACTATTTTCTAGCATCGACCTCCTTTTTCAGCTTCATCGAAAAGACCAGTACAAGGGAAGAGGATTCCTTTCTGATGAGAGTTTTGGGGTAGCTTTTAGAGACCCCATGACATTTGGAGACCAAGTTTTCCCTCAATGTCCAAGCATCCCAAGCAGTCGATTTAAATTTTTTCTCTTGGATTGAACCAACAAGCATATCCCTAAATGATAGGCTATCCCCAAGCTTAGAGTTTGTCGATTCTTGAGACCTAGTGGCAAGAGAAAGAGGTATTGAATCACCAGACATGGAATTATTTGAGCAACAAAAATTTAGAGCCCTAGCCAAGCTAGGGCACAAATCTGGGGGCTTATCAAATCTAGGTGTCAATCCTCCATCATGGGCTTGAAGAGAAGACTTGGCGGGATAGTTTTTACCAGTGACTGGTGAGTGGGTTTGCACCAAGGGCACGACATGAATAGTAGCAGGATGGGTGACCTGAGCAGATTGTATTTTCCCCACCACAAAGATCCCATTGAGGCTGTTGTGACCAAAAAAAGCACCATCAAGCTGAGGAAAAGTTGGAGAATCCGTGAGATATGGGGGCAACATTGTTCTAGCCGCTCCCCCATAAGAAAACTCTAGATTGTTTGTAGTTGCAATGCTTGAGAAATCCTTTCGAGAAACCTTCAGGGGTTTCGACATATTCAAGAGATTTTCATGTACAATATACCAACCATATAAATTATTGAGGATAAATAAAGGCAAAAATTTCTTTTTGGAGAGATAAGGACCCTCACATCTAATAAAATAAATTCCAATTCTCCAAAAATATTGCCTCCCACTCTTAGCTATTGAGATGTGATATTTATGAAGTACTTGGAAATCCAAGGCACAAACTCAACTTGAGTTTGAAGATGTGGGGTATAGTTTTTGGATGAATTGTTAGACCTACACAAGACACAATTCAATAGAACTAGTATAAAAAGGTTAATAAAAGTGACAAAATAATAATCTTGTTTCGTATTTTCCATGAGGTTCAACCCCACATATAAAGAACCACAACTATAAAAGAGGCTTAAGTTTACTTAGGTTGATTATGCATTTAATTTCTCGGGTAGTTTTGTTTCCGGGAAGTTTTATACCTGTTACCTTTTTCACGACTTTAAAAGCTTGTATAATATGTGATTTATGCATCTCATTTTTATTCACTCTTTTATGGTGAAATGGTCTTGTGTTGCCTCTCTCATTTTTTGTGAAGGTGTTTGTTGCAGATGGTGCTCTTGGGAGGTGGATGACACCAACATGGTATCAAAGCCAACCATTCTGCAATCCTTCCCTGAGAGTTTTCATCACAGAGTTTTGAGATTGATTATTTGCTGCAGCTGTTCTAACATTTTAAAAATTTCAAAATTGCCTTATTTGCATGATTTTTGATTATTTCATTTTGTCATTGCTGGGCTCATTTTTTTGTGTTGGGTGCGATTTTGCATCTAGAGGTTCTGAGGCCGAAAATCATTCTTGGTGGTTTTCCTTCTTGTCAAGGCGTGGCATTTGTTTTATTGCAAATTTTTGTTGGAGGCAATCATTTTCCTGGCAGAGGGCCCACATTTCTCCCTGTTGCGTTTGGAGGCTCACATGTTTGGCTGGCATTCTAGTATCTTATGCTTCAGATATTTCTAAACTTTGCCTCTTCGATCATAGTTTTGATTCCATTACTAATCATTTTTGGCAGAATATCTGTTGTTTGTTGTTGCATGAGTTTTAGAATCCTTTTGCTTTCAAAAATTCATAGGTGGATACAAAAAGCTGGAAACCACGCAGTTGCTATTTGGAGACATTTTTTGTTTGAAGCCACGATACAAGAAAGAGGAGAGGGAAATCTTGCTATTTGAAGGTAGTTTATTTTTATTGGTGTGGCGAGGGTTTGATTTGCGTATCAAAGCCCGATTTCTCTTCACGAGAATCTTACTTCGTTGTCCCATTCTTAGAGTTGGATGTCTCAGAACGGACTTAGGAACAGTTTATGAGCTTCTCCCCAAAAAATAAGTGCCGCCTTCTTGAGAAGGAGTACACCAAGCCACAACATTTGATTTAGCAGGCCTAAGTAGGAATCTAGAAGGCCGCATGATTTGGTGTTTGGAAGAAGCGATCTCAATTTACCCTGCCCAAGCCCGTGAGTTTCCTTTGTGCAGCGAGGCAACATTTTGATAGAAGAAGGCCGTAGAATTCTATTTTGGAGGCCCGAATTCAATTTATGTGAGGCCGCAAATTTTCTTGTGCCAAGCATGATTTATCTCTATGAGCCTCGATTTGTTGGAGGCGAGTTTCAGTTTGGGAGGCCATGTTTGGTGTTTGGCAGGATTTATCATCTCTTGTTCATGTGTGTTTCTTCCTTTGGAGATGCAATTTTCACTTTGGTGAAGGCTGCAAATGTTCAAATTGAATCTTTTTTTTGTCAAGTTGTTGGAGTCCAATTTGGGCGCAGGGTTTCCATTATTTTTGCTTCTTTGCTGGGCGTGAAAAGAATTCACCTTTTTTTTAACTTGGCTGCAAAATTGTTTATCCCACGTTGGCAGTGTGTGATGGTTTTTTTCTATTCATATAGCATTACAGTGTATTTGATTAATGTGAGCAAGTCTCACAGGAGGCTATCTTTCTTTTGTGCTTGGCAAGTGATTTGGCGTGAGAACCTTGTAAGGTGTTTAATTATTTTTACTCAATTTTTTTTTCAGATTCTTAATCCTTTTTTGCATTATTACTTCCTGAAGTATTTTGGGAAGGCTTCATTTGCAGTATTTGGGAGTTTCTAATAGTTGTTGTAGGTTAATGTCTTTGTATTCTTGGATATTTGTCATAGTTCATTATGGGGTTTTCATTTGATCCTACTGTGATTATGTTGAAAAGGGGAAATTATAAACAATGGAGAGATGGTATCATAAAACATCTAAGATGGCTTCATTTGTTACCACATTTATATAATCTTGTTCCCCTTCCTGGTATTGATAGTAAGAAATTTGCATGGAATTTCAAAAGGGATCATGTCCTAGGAGTTATTGCAATGCATATTGATGATGCTACTTTGAATGCTATTGATTATTTTGAGTATCCTTATATTCTTTGGACTAAAATTTTGGAGATACATGGAGATCCTGATACTTAGCTATTCCCAGATGATCCTATTTTAGATTGTCTTGTGCCTCTTCATTTTCCAGACATGATACCCTATGATCATGCTACTATGCAAGAGTTTGAAGTTTTGGAATACTTTGAGTCTTCAAATGAGGATGACGAGGGTTCTTCAGATGCTCCTTCTTCTCCATTAGGGATAGTTGATGTACCTTCACCTTTGGTGATTCATTGTGCAAAGTCATTGATTGAGGCTCCTTTCATTCATGTTAAGCATGACCATTCATCTTGTGTTGATGATTCACTGAGCACGTCCAATGATTCATTACAACAAGTATTTCATTATCTTCCTAATTGGGATTCATATTTTTTGGACATTGGTTCATTATTCGTAGAATCTCACATTTCTGATTTGGAAGACACATTTGAGGGTATATCCCTCATATTTGACGATATTTGTAGTACATTTATATAATCTTGTTCCCCTTCCTGGTATTGATAGTAAGAAATTTTTATGGAATTGCAAAAGGGATCATGTCCTAGGAGTTATTGCAATGCATATTGATGATGCTACTTTGAATGCTATTGATTATTTTGAATATCCTTGTATTCTTTGGACTAAAATTTTGGAGATACATGGAGATCCTGATACTTAGCTATTCCTAGATGATCTTATTTTAGATTGTCTTGTGCCTCTTCATTTTCCAGACATGATACCCTATGATCATGCTACTATGCAAGAGTTTGAAGTTTTGGAATACTTTGAGTCTTCAAATGAGGATTACGAGGGTTCTTCAGATGCTCCTTCTTCTCCATTAGGGATAGTTGATGTACCTTCACCTTTGGTGATTCATTGTGCAAAGTCATTGATTGAGGCTCCTATCATTCCTACTAAGCATGACCATTCATCTTGTGTTGATGATTCATTGAGCACGTCCAGTGATTCATTACAACAAGTATTTCATTATCTTCCTAATTGGGATTCATATTTTCTGTACTTTGGTTCATTGTTGGTAGAATCTCACATTTCTAATTTGGAAGACACATTTGAGGGTATATCCCTCCTATTTGATGATAATTGTAGTATAACTATTGTCACCCCATCTCGGCCTTTGGGTGGGTGCATGGAAATGGGTAGCAATTCTGTGGACACCCTAAAAAAAAAAGGTTTGAAAACCATAACGCGAGCGTGTTATAACGCGCTCACGTTATGTCTCCGTTAAGCCTAGGCTAGGTCTCGGAAACTACAAATAAATAATGCGAGCGCGTTATAACGTGCTCGCGTTATTTACTGTTAAAAGAAAAAAAACAAATGCAAATCTCTCATTTGCATTTCAACTGGTTTTTTTGTTGCACCCACGGCCAAAAACCCTAAAATATCGCGCTCGCATTCTAGGAGGAGAATCTCTTCACCAAAAATCCGTATTTCTTCACAACGATGGCACCACGATGATGAGGAGCTGTGAGAGGTAAGGATTCTATGGTTTTTGTTTTGAATTTATTAGTTTTAGGTTGAATTTGATATCTATTTGTTTGAATTTTTAGGAGATGCAAATCAACCTGCAAACCCTCAAAATACTCAACAGGAAGACCAACCAAATCCTCAAGATCAAAATCAACCACAACATCAACCTCCTCCACCAATCACTCAACCCCCTCCTGGAACTCAACAAAATTTAATGAGTGAAATTGAGAACAACAAAAAACAAATTGAGGATTTGATCAATAGGTTGAGTGATCCAAATGGTTCAACCACAAAAAGAATCACCCTATCAAATTCATTGAAAGATATGTTAGAAAACGTAGATTCAATTAGCAAACAAATAACTGGATGGGAAGATAGGAGGCAGGCGGCTAAGGCTATTATGCAAATAAACTATCATACAAGGATGTGAAGGATTTAAAAATTACAAAAGGTGATTTGTTCTCATTATTCACTGACCCATGCACAAATCAAAATATTACCCTCAATGCGAAGAGGTCTCCTATCCATTGGTGCCACCACTGACAGATTAGGGACCGGTTTTATGATAGGTGGTACATGGTCTTTGATTACCCACCGTGCAACAATTGCGAGGTCCTGCAATATTTCCTTAGGAAACTATATAGTGAGTTCATATTGAACAAAATCCCAAATTATTTTGATATGAGGGATTTCCAGGGGAGAGGTGGGGGGTCAGCTCAGGATAGACATGGTGCATAGCCAGATCCTACGCGGCAAGGTAGACGAGCTCTCGCTAGGCCACCTTGTGAGCACGTTGTTATGCCTTCCTTCGTGAAGGAAAGTGCTGACATAGAGACATTGCAGGAAATAAACACTTTGACCCAGAGTGTCATCCATCATACTAGCCCTATTCTATAGCGCCATCCAGGGGAGTCTTCAAGTGGTGGCCTTCAAACACATGTGTGTCAATCTTACAGGGCTACTTGTTCACATGACCCCACCGACCCTCAGGAGACTGGTACGCAAAATCCATCTGCAATTATGGAGATGGAGAGGGCAACTGACATTTTGCATGAGGCATATGGCATTGATAGTCAGGTTAAAGTTAGTGCATGTGTTCATTGAATTTAATTTATTAAATTTTTATTTTGTAATGCAAGATTAACTAAAAATGTTTTATGATTTTAATAAAATTGCAGGGTCACAGTGTTGAGACTGGATACACCGGCCCCCCACCAACCTATTTTTGCAGTACACCTATCGCTAGGGTATGTAACTAGTAAACAATTATAAATTTATTGCATGTTAATGGCATTTTTTTACGAATGGTAATTTAATATGCAATTTTGGATGTTGAACAGACTAATATTGAAGGTTTTGATGGAACACTTCGCAGTGGTGGTGGATTTACTCAAACCTTCACGTAGGTAATAGAATAAAGAGTTTAACTAATGAATCAAGTACTTAATAGATTTGTGTAGTTTATACATGCACATCGTTGATTACGTTGAATAATTTGTTGTTTTATTTTCAGTTGTTGTGAGACAATACACCTCCGAATGTGATGAGGGAAATGGATGTTGGTGTGAAATCTGCTATACAATCCTCGATGGCTTTGATAGAAGAGGTATGAGGAAAATTAGTTAATTTCAATTTACATTTGTTGTTATAGATTTTAGTTAGTGAAAAATCAAACCATTATTGATTCACGTAGTTTAATTTCTATTTGTATGGTTTATACAGGGCTTGAGCATGCCTGAGCATGGGTGTGAGAATATTTCCCTCGTGGAGAGAGATCGTGAGATGGCTGTAAGTGATTATTTTGTCAAATATATCATTTTTTATAATGTAATTTCTATATATTCATGTCTTTAATTCTTATTGTAACAGTTAAAAATTCACCATGAACTAAACCCTAGGAGGAGTAGCAGGAGTACTCCACGAGCACAGCAAAAATGAGTGATAGACCTATCGCCATCTGAGCGAAAAGGAAAGGGAAAGTTTTTATTTCCAGGGCATGGAGAGCAATGAATTTTGATTCCAGAGTCCTTCGTTGTATACCTGCATGATAGTTTTGTACATATTTTTTATTGGACATATTTGACATTGTATGCCTAGATGGAATTCTCGTAAGCCTATATGGCTATTTTGTACATATATTTCATACTTATATCAACATATATTGATTTATGCATACATGGTTATTTGGTTAATACAAATATCTTTTATCGATGCTTGTCCATATTTGCATTCTAAATTGATGGTTCAATAGATATGAGCTACGTGTATTCAAGTGTATACTTTACAACTTACATGTCTACTTTGTAACTTACAAAAATTCGAATGTATACTTTGTGGCTTACATTTTTTCATGCATATACCTTGTATACGTGCATATACTTTGTTTTAATTTGTGTATACTATGTGTTCGTGTGTATACTTTTTGAGGCTTACGTGTTTTTGATTACTTGTACTTCCCTTATTGACATGTACATGTTTGACTTATTCACATGTATAATTATTAATTGGTTAGCCCTAGCATTGATCTATGTCATCCTCAATGCATGATTCTTGAGATGGAGTAAGAACACCCTCAAGGTCAAAAGGAGTTTCACATGCATTCTTCATAGGCTCATTTTGGTGGTGAAACCAAAAACCTCTTGCATCATTGAAACGATTTTTTTTTTCCTTTATAGCAGGTCTGAAGCCATTATCATTCTCCATCAGTTCTTCATGTATCCACTCCCCATTAATGGTTGTCTCATGACCTTCATGAAACCAAGCACTTATCTCATTTGTGATAGAAGAAATTTATGAAGATTTATCTTCCTCCTTATGAACCATTCATTATCATGAGAGATGGGTTCTTGTGAACCACTACTGATGAATCATGGGTCAATGAGTTTGACTTGTAAAACTACACGATTGAATCCTGATAGCAATATCACAATATTTATATATCTAAATGTGTTATTTCCTTCAGCTAAAATTTGTGCTTATACTTATGTGATTGATGTATGTTTGTGTATGGGATCATAGTAATTTCTATTTGATGATGCTATTGTGTCTTTAAGGTTTATTTATTAAAGGGTGCATGAAACAAGTTTTAAATCCTTAAAAATATTTGAATTTCTTAGGTTTTTCTATTTGTCGAGTCTGGGCTCCGAGCCCGAGTCCAAGTCAAAAAATGGCTTGTCAAGTCCGAGGTGAGTCCTAGTCTTGTAACACTGGTGTGAACACATCGAGGAATAATGTATATGCCGATGAAGAGAGAACCCATCCTTGTTTCCAAACAAACCATGGTATAGATATGGTTGGTCAAGATAAAACATCACTCTTCTGGATAGTTCGAACCATAATCTTTCATGGCTACAAACACACCTTCATTACATGTGTGTTCTTAATCCTACCGAAGAAATGGTGGAACATGTTGTAGATCAAATATTGCAACCATAAGTCCACAAGAAGGTTACTTGTCCTAATTTTTGCAAATGTCTTTAAGATGTTCATCCTTCTTGAGTAATGTGAACTATTGATGTCATCTAGATCTTTAAAACTGTCTGCAATCATGTGAAATACTTTAGAAGCTAGAGCTATATCTAATACTACAAATGACTGCTCAATGGAATCCTGATAGCAATATCACAATTTGACACATTGTAGAAAATACCTCCTAATTATCAATTGATGAGCTAAAGGGGCTCTATAATGAATGTTTCATAAGGCACAACACTTGATGAAGGCTTTGCAAATGGGGTTGCAAGCTAAGTGGGCTTAACCTTGGGGAAAAAACTTCGTGGTTAAGCGCTTGAGCTGGAGTATACTGGAATGGGTGACCTCCCGGGAAGGCCTAGTGCCTCACCTCTGTGAGCATCACCTAGATGCAATGAGTGCTAACTAGGCCATTCAATATCATTTCAAATTTGTTGCTTTAAGCAACTTACAAATTTGCAACTTTAGACTCCTCCAACCTAAGGGATCGATCCGGTGGAACATAGCTCAGAGCGATTCCACGTGTTTCGGAGAAAAAAAGGATCATTCCTAGCGTAAAAATACCTATATGGACATGTTGGAATAGTCCACTTGGTCACACAAGTTGCGGAACAAAAGTTGCACCACTTTGCACTGCTTGCATTTGATGCTTTTTCCATCAAGTGAAAATACACCACCACTGGAAAACCACTCCGAGATAGCCAAAACTGAGAGAGGTTTTTGTAGACAGGCTCAACACAATGATATAGGATTAGATGAGAAGTTTCTAAGCTTCACGGTATCTGATTAATAGCATGCTAAAGTTTGTAGCCATTTTGCACTTTGAACCCTTAAGGGATCGATCCGGTGGAACATAGCTCAGAGAGATTCCACGTGTTTCGGTGTGAAAGAGGACAATGCCTAGCATAAAAATACCTATTCGGATGTGTTGGAACAGTCCACTTGGTCACACAAGTTGCAGAGCGAAAGTTGCACCACTTTGCAACTTTGCACAACTTGAATTTGACACTTTTTCCATCAAGTGAAAATCTGCCGTCACGAGAAAACCACTCCAATATAACCAAAAAAGAGAGAGGTTTTTCTAGAGGGGCCCAACACCTTTCTGTAGGATCAGATGAGAACTTTCTAAGTGTCACAGTATCCAAGTAATAGCATGCTGAAGTTTGCAGCCATTTTGCACTTTGGACCCTTAAGGGATCGATCCGGTGGAACATAGCTCAGAGTGATTCCACGTGTTTTGGTGAAAAAGAGGACCATGCCTAGCATAAAAATACCTATTCAGATGTGTTGGAATAGTCTGCTTGGTCACACAAGTTGAAGAACGGAAGTTGCACCACTTTGCAACTTTGCACTGCTTGCATTTGATGCTTTTTCCATCAAGTGAAAATCCGCCACCACGGGAAAACCACTCTGAGATAGCCAAAACCGAGAGAGGTTTTTGTAGAGAGGATCAACACAATCCTATAGAATCAAACGAGAAGTTTCTAAGTGTCACGGTATTTGAGTAATAGCATGCTGAAGTTTGCAGCCATTTTGCACTTTGGACCCTTAAGGGATCGATCCGGTGGAATGTAGCTCAGAGCGATTCCACGTGTTTCAGTGTAAAAAAAGACCATTCCTATCATAAAAATACCTATTCAGATGCATTGGAACATTTAGTTTGGTCATACGAGTTGCAGAGCGAAAGTTGCACCACTTTGCAACTTTGCACAACTTGAATTTGACACTTTTTCCATCAAGTGAAAATCCGCCGCCACGAGAAAACCACTCAAAGATAGCCAAAACCGAGAGAGGTTTTTCTAGAGGGGCCCAACACCTTCCTATAGGATTAGACGAGAAGTTTCTAAGTGTAACGGTATCCAAGTAATAGCATGCTGAATTTTGCAGCCATTTTGCACTTTGGACTATTTAGGGATCGATCCAGTGGAACATAGCTCAGAGCGATTCCATGTGTTTCGGTGTGAAAGAGGACCATGAATAGCGTAAAAATACATATTTAGACATGTTGGAATAGTCCGCTTGGTCACACAAGTTGCAGAACGAAAGTTGCACCACTTTGCAACTTTGCACTGCTTGAATTTGATGCTTTTTCCATCAAGTGAAAATCCGCCAGCACGAGAAAACCACTCCAAGATAGCCAAAACCGAGAGAGGTTTTTCTAGAGGGTCCCAACGCCTTTCTCTTGGATTAGATGAGAAGTTTCTAAGTATCACGGTATCCAAGTAATAGCATGCTGAAGTTTGCAACCATTTTACACTTTGGACCCTTAAGGGATCGATTTGGTAGAACATAGCTCAAAGCGATTCCACATGTTTTAGTGTGAAAGAGGACCATGCCTAGCGTAAAAATACATATTCAGACATGTTAGAATAGTCTGCTTGGTCACACAAGTTGCAGAATGAAAGTTGCACCACTTGAATTTGATGCTTTTTCCATCAAGTGAAAATCCGCCGCCACGAGAAAACCACTCCAAGATAGCCAAAACCAAGAGAGGTTTTTCTAGAGGGGCCCAATGCCTTTCTGTAGGATCAGATGAGAAGTTTCTAAGTGTCACGGTATCCAAGTAATAGCATGCTGAATTTTTCAGCTATTTTGCACTTTGGACCCTTATGGGATCGATCCGGTGGAACATAGCTTAGAGCGATTCTACGTGTTTCGGTGCGAAAGAGGACCATGCCTAGCATAAACATACCTATTCAGACGTGTTGGAATAGTCTGCTTGGTCACACGAGTTGCAGAAAAATGTGTACAAATTGTTTACATGACCTTTATATGACCTTTTTCACATTGTTTACATTTCAAAATTCAAAGTTTGCAAATTTTCCTACTCAAGGCATTTACAGAACAAGGTGCTACTACACCAAACATGAAATCCAACCTTACAATATTTGAGTATATCTCATTATGTAATTAAATCTTATTACAATGCCTCTGGCACTTCGTTCTCTCAGATCTTTTACAATGTCACTCATACATTCAAGATTCTCTTTAAATGTCTACATCATAGGTGCTCATTATGAGGTTAACTTCAAATGAGTAACTTGAGATTCCCTCGCTAAGCTTCACATGCTCTCTTATAATGGCTTGAAATCAAAATTGAGATTTGTCAAAATCATCAAAATAAGTATGTTGCATTGCTTTTTTGGCTGAGATTCTCTTTGATGGCTCTTAAATTAGCATTTTCTGCAACGAAAGATCAATCAATTTTTAGTAGTTTACTTACAAATACGCAAAGTAAAAGAGAAAAAGAAAAAGAATCCAAAATGGAAATGAAATAAAAATAGATGGAAGACACTTACAGATGTTGCATTGCTTTTTTGGCTGACATTCTCTTGGATGACTCATATATCTGCTTTTTTTGCAAGGGGACACCAATCACTGTAAAAGAAGATGATAGCATTGGCATCAAATAAATTAATGTGCATACAAGTATAAATTAATAAGAACCAATGTGCATATACTTACAAATTAATCCAAAAAACCATTCGGGTTTGCTCTACTCTTTATTGTGTCAAGTATTGCCTCATGGTCAGACTCACGGACCTTCCATAACATCTTGTTCAAAGGTCTACCCCCATATTTGGTCAAATGAATATTCGATGCCACGACAAGGTTCGAGTAATGAAGAATCTTACGATGCATGTCAAAGTCCCGAAATAGCCAATGTGTAACACTTGAATGTGGGTACCTTCTAAGCCATGTTCCAGTAACCACAACTGAGCCTGTAGGGTATTCGATGTTTTCTCCATCTATAACTGGGGCCTCCAATTTTTTTTCGGTCTCAACACAACGACACAAGTAATAGTCTATTCCCTCTTCATTGTCTTCATCTGCAATAACTGCATAAACATGCCCTGCATTGATATGTGCAAAAAATCTCTTGAAATTTGTCAACATTACGAATACAGTACAAAGTAAGATAACGATATGGAATTTCAACAACTAAGAAAGTAGATATATCACCTGGTTGAACTAGATCGGATATGTGGTCAAAGTCGACCAATGATTCCATCTGTGTCAGTTCCAATGCCGTTGGAGGGCGATATGTGTGAAGTGGGCTAAGATAACTTGTGAACCATTTTTCAACCCACTCCCCTGACTCACAATCATTCCAGGCTTGCATTGTACATGAAGAAAAAAATCATGCCATCTTTCGTGTATCGATACTCCATGAACCTGAATTTGAGCTAAGGAAGAGTGTACCTCACTCAATCCTATTAGTGTACAACATTCTTCATATGGTGCAATGTTAGTATCATCCATCAACCAAAAAAATCTACGAACTGAAGACGCACCTTCATTACCTGGACCCATCAAAGCATTACACCACTCAACGATTGATTTTGCATCTGTCAACTTTGCACTATCTTTATACTTTAACTCTTCTCGTGCTAATGCTCTTTTCACGCATGCTCTTGCACCATCATGCTCCCCCTTTCCATGTCCAGCCTCACAAAAGTTCCACATATGTTGAACACCTATAATGACATGCATCCTGCACAACCAGTAGAACATGTGCGAGTTCTTGAACTGTACTGCATAGTTATCAGACCATATTATATGTTGATCGTATTCTATGCCCCTCTGAGCCAAACCACTGTAGAACATCTGGAAGCAACATTGCACGAACTTTGGAGAATGTGTGCGATCATCACTAATGTAAAAGTGGTACTCCCTCAATACCTTCCTTTGCTCATCTGTACTATCAGATGCATGAATGAATGCTATGTGCACAAATATCGAAACTTGTGTGGAGTTGTAATATTGTGACTGCACCTCATGTTGTGGCTGTAGAGTGTAGTTCTCTGCAAAGTCAACCACAGATACTATGCTTCCAACTGGAAAGGTGTCCTTGCATAGCTTGAATTGCGTGTCCAACCATCGGGCTCTATGGGTATACATTGCATACTCAAACAATATATTGTCACAGAATGTGTTCATAAATTGGTACACTGGAATCTTCTCAATAACCAAATCACACCTTTTGCTTGAGACCCATCTTTTGTAGCATATGCCACTATTTTATACTTCTCGAACTCTACTAGTTTCTGTCCCACCTCATTTGTGCTTTCCATATGTTGACATACTGGCATACGCTGGAAGCCACTGCAAAGCTCACATGAACCATCCAAGCATGTTGTCCTATAGAATATCTGGCCATCCTCTATTTCACATAATTTTTTTGATAAGAACTCTCTTGAAGATTTTGGTGGGGCTTCTATGCCACAATCCTGCAAAACATCGTTAGTATGTAAATCTAAACATATAGAACAATAAACATCATAATGGTTAGAAAACTCAATATGTAGTCTACAACAACAAGTAGTGCATGTGTGATTTATCTTGACATAAAAAGGTTTAAGCATTTCAAAAAATCTTTGAGAAATACTAATTTGAGGATAATCATTTTCAAATTTCGAAAAAAATTGGGTTTGAGTCATATCCAAAAAATGCTTTGGATGTGGCTCACGATTCCGACTACCGATTCTCCTTCTTACCACATCCCTTTGATTCAGAGACAGCCTTGTGTTATTCTTACAATACTCTTCAATTAGTGTTCTCAAGGCTTGGACAACTTCTTTATCTTTTCATGACAGTCTCCCCGAGAATGCCCATAATTCATTTGTATCATTGCCCTCAATTCTTTGTTGCCTTTGAATGGCTCTTGATAAATTTTTTCTACTAATTCCTATTTGTTCACTAGTCTTTTTAATTAGACAAGCTCTCTTTGTTTGACAGCTTACCAAAGTCGATGTAATGACACGTCCGGTGACATTACTATCCTTTGAGCGTGAGGTCTTACCCACACTCTCATAAGCATCCATTAGATTCTTCACAATAGTGTCTTCACTCGATGCATTCGATGTTCTCAACCCAAGAGTCTTCATGATGTTCCTATACTTTACACCCCACATCATTTCAACAAATAGTTGACATCTTGCAGTCTCATTTAGCCTTTCAAAGAATCGTTCCCAAATCTTATCGGCATATCTTCTAAAAGTGCGTCTTGAAATCTTACCTTCCATGTGCTGCAAAATATCATCATCAATATTAATCAAATACTTTGGCTTTCTACGCAAAATTTTAGGTGGTTTTCTCCTAGGTACATACATCTCAACATTAGGGATTTCATCAATATTTAATTGAGGTGGGATAGATTGCGTACCTTCGATCGAGGGTGGAGAAGAAGACATACCTTGAGGTTCACATGGGGATGATGGCATACCTTCTTCTTCAATTCCGAGTGATGTACTGTCAACTTGAGATGTGTTGGATGGTGTCCAACAATATTCACTTGTGGTAGATGGTGTCCCTCCATATTCACTTGCAGTAGATGGTGTCCATCCATATTCACTTGTGCTAGATGGTGTCCCTCCATATTCGCTTGTGCTTAATGGTGTCCCTTCATATTCACTTGTTGTAGAGGGTGTGTCTCCAACTACATTATCTGAATCTATCTTACGACAATGCTTTTGCATTCGTGCCTGTTGTGCTGCCAGTTCCCGTTCTCTTTTTGACGGTTGAGGTTCCTCTACAATCGGGTTGTTTTCATCAATTGTTTCCAATTTCTTCTTTTCACGATATGTCGCCACCTACATTATTTGAATCTGTCTTATGATGATGCTTTTGCATTCGTGCCTGTTGTGCTACCAATTCCCATTCTCTTTTTGACGGTTGAGGTTCCTCTACAATCGGGTTGTTTTCATCAATTGTTTCCAATTTCTTCTTCTTTCCAATTTCTTCTTTTCACGATATTCGCTTGTGATTAATGGTGTCCCTTCATATTCACTTGTTGTAGAGGGTGTGTCTCTAACTACATTATCTGAATCTGTCTTACGACGATGCTTTTGCATTCGTGCCTGTTGTGCTGCCAATTCCTGTTCTCTTTTTGACGGTTGAGGTTCCTCTACAATCGGGTTGTTTTCATCAATTGTTTCTAATTTCTTCTTTTCACGATATGTCACCACCTGAAATCTCTCCTTTTCTTTCAAGGTTTCCTTCTTTTCGTCAGCTAGTTTCCTCTTTGTCTTTTTCTTCAGCATGGTGGATAATTTTATCTGTACCATGGTAATGAGATGAATATTAGTTCCTGAGAAATGTATCCATTGAAGTTAATTGAAAAATATATGTTATTGAAGGCTTCATTTAAATAATACTTACAATCATCATGTACAAAAGATAACCTAGCATGTAGACAAATGTGTACAAATTATGGAAGCACTAGGCTGGCTAGAGCACATTCCTAACTAAAAGTGAATAACCATGATGGTGATTCTGAAAACTAATGAGTGTAATAGAATTGTGAGTGTTTTATAATTTTGTGGTGTAGGATCACCTTGACAATCTATGCTTCCATTTTGAAATTTGATTCAATTTTGGGTATCTTCATGTTGTAAGAGGGTCATTAAAGACATTTTCCATGTACCGGTTATATGAGCTTTCAAAGGTGGTTGTTTGTTAGTCATAGGAATTGGGGGGAGTTGGTTGTCATTGAAAAATGTTTAAACAACCTCCATTGGCTCGAAGGGAGGATTTTTGTTCATTTTGAAATCCATTTTTTTGATAAAAAAATGCTCTTTTGCAGAAATTCACTGGTTTTTTTGCACTTTCGTGCACTTGTACGCATCTATACAGCCTCCCCTTGATATAAAAATAATATAATATTGTAGGAACATGTCTCAAATCTCTAATGCATCAGTTCTGAGGGCTTAACATTACGTTTGAAGGGAGCAATTGACAATTTTATGAAACTGCTCATTTCAAGCCAGTCAAGGGTTTGAGTAGGATTTAATTATGAAATGACCATCCCACCTACTGTTATGAATTTTTTATTGGTGGGATGGCATGTAAATTGTTATATTAGGGTCTTTTATTGTTCAACATGCCTTGGAATGAAACTAATGACAATAGGATGGGGTTCTTAGCTCAAACAAGCACTTTTCCATGAGAATTTGAGGAACCAAGGAGTGATTTTGGAGAAGTGTTGAAGGAGTGGTATATGTAATGAAATTTTGAACTTTTGGAGGGTATTTTGAAGATGTTTGATGCTTTGGAATGGTCTGGGAAGGCACGGGTATAGGAGTTTCTATAAACCCTCCCTCTTTGCATTGAAAAATGGGGGGTTTTTGTATTGGAAGCCTAGTTGAGCGGGTAAGGTCCTAAGACCTAGAAATTATCTTGTTTTGAGACCTAATTAAAAACTATTTTTTGGTTTGGAATTCTGGTGTGAAGATCTAAGGGTAGTTCCTTTGTAAAATTGGCCTACTTGTAGGCCTAAAATAGTGAAAAGGTCAGTTTTCTTAAAGTTGTCCCAAAGGAGTCATGTGATGGGTTAAGGTATGTCTTGAAACTCTGAAATTGGTGCTAGAATCATTCTTTTATTTTCTTGGTGTTTTGGAAAGTTTTGGAGTTAAGGGCCCAAAATTGTTTTTGCACAGTAACTAGATTCCAAGGGTGAAATGTGGGAAATAATGTTTCTGTTTGTTGTCCAGCTTGGAGGAGTGTTGGGATTGGTCCATTACGCCTTTTTAATCTTCTTATATGCCTCTTGAAGGCAAGTTGACATCTTCAATGGTTTTGGGTCCTCTAACTCTGCATCAAAAATGAGTATCACAGTTTGAAGTGTGTGCATGGTTTGGGAGATACATGTGACAGTTTGCAGATGCTTGGCTACTAGTAATGTGTACAGTGAACAAAGGAACTAAGTTTTTGTGTAAGGTCAGAATTTGGAAAGGTTTCATTTTTGTTGTACTAACTCAAACACAGATTTATTAAGCAAATAATGGTTTGGTTGTGCCTTAAGAATTATAGTTTGTGTTTGTAAACAATGGTGCCATTATGGAAGATTTAAGACAACTTGTGAATGACATAATCATTGGTTGATGTTTTGAGGAACCTAGTTGATTGTAATAAGTTATTTTCAAGATTTTCAAGGTGTTTTGAAGGTCCTTAAGGAATTGGGAACTCTTAATGCTAATTTGAGTATACGAATCAAATGTTTTGTGAAGGGAAATATAGTTAAATAAGTGTGTCCAGAAAGGTGTTGATTTCTTCCTTTGTACTACATCAGTTTGTGTAGAGGTATTGGAAGGTGTTTGGACCCTTCAGAGGAATGGGAGAGGCTTGGAGTTGTCTTAAAGGATAAATTTTCGTGAATGGTTCTGAGTTTCTAATCAACTTTATGCTATGCTACACTCAATTTTATGATGGTTAATCTATTTTTTTGAGTCTGAAAAAGAGTTGAAACCAAGTTCTAATGTTTTGATGAAAAGATGATTGAGTTTGTTTGTTGATCTTCTTCAATTTAAGTTAGGGTCAAAAGTACCCTTGATGATTTGTGGATCCTAGTAGATGCTCTGCATCAAGATTAAAATGATAATTGGCAAGTGTATATAATTGTGTATATAATGGTAATCTAAAATGTGCATAGACAACCTAAGGTTATAATGACAAACAAAAATGAAAGCAAGCCATAATAGAATAAAAGAAAATGTGTAAAGACTTCACATACCTTAAGAACTAGACTTTCAAATGGAGGAGTTCAACCCAATTATGTAGCCTTAGCTTCTTATTTCTTCAAAATCCACAAAAAATTGACTTGTTCAAAAGCTTGTTCCCTTCCACACTTCAATTGTATATCAGTTTTCAATGGAATTCAAACTTCAATTGATATTATATGTCTTTCAACATGGAAACTCTGCTATTTCATGCAAAGGTGGTAAAAAGATCATGGAAAAGGTGATGGGATGTGAAAAATATGCTTGCACACTTCACAACATCATCAAAAAGCTATTTTTTGTCGGAGCACGTGCAAAACCAGGGGAATATGCAGATTGTGGGCCTTCAAATCACGAGTATATAGAGTTTTTTACCGTTTTAGTGGAATAAAAAACGTGCTCACGTTATAATGTGAGCGCGTTATGTGAAATTTGGTTTTCTTAGTATATTTTTGAGAGTGGGAGAAAGAGAGAGTGGGAGAGTGGGAGATAGAGTGGGAGGGAGAGAGTGGGAGAGTGGGAGATAGAGAGGGAGGAAGAGAGGGGGAGAGTGGGAGAGAGTGGGAGAAAGGGAGAAGTGGAGAGTGGGAGATAGAGAGGGAGGGAGAGATGGTGAGAGTGGGAGAAAGATAGAGTGGGAGAGAGTGGTGAGAGTGGGAGGGAGAGAGGGGGAGAGTGGGAGATAGAGAGGGAGGGAGAAAGAGGGAGAGTGGGAGAAAGAGAGTGGGAGGGAGAGAATGGGAGACTGGGAGATAGAGAGGGAGGGAGAGAGGGGGAGAGTGGGAGAAACCCTAAACCCTAATCCCTCAACCCTTAAACCCTAATCCCTTAACCCCTATACCCTCTTAATCCCTCAACCCTCAACCCTCAAACTCTAATCCCTCAACCCTCAACCCTTCAACCTTAATCCCTCTACCCCTATACCCTCTTAATCCTTGAACCCTCAACCTCAACTCCCTAAACCCTAATCCCCCAACCCCTATACCACCTCTTAATCCTCAACCCTCAATCCTCAACCCTCAATCCCTCAACCCTTAAACCCTAATCCCTCAACCCCTATACCCTCTTAATCCCTCAACCCCTATACCCTCTTAATCCCCTCAACCCTCAACCCTCAACCCTCAACCCTCAACCCTTAAACCCTAATCCCTCAACCCCTATACCCTCTTAATCCCTCAACCCTCAATCCTCAACCCTTAAACCCT